>JAYRCH010000549.1:447500-884786 GCA_037179445.1 Phengaris alcon alcon | reverse complement strand
GATTACGAGCAAATTTTATTAGGCGGTGCAGATTGTGCGTTATGGTCAGAGGTAGGAACTTTGAACATTTAATGTAAAAATTTGTATTTAATAAAATTATTTAGGCACAATCGTTGTTTTTATTTCATAATGGCTTCTGAAATTACTATGTAATATGTATGAGAAAAAATCTAATTTTTCCTTTGAATTGATCATTTTATGAAATTTGCACCTTGATATGAAAAAAGATTATAAAACCAAAACTAAAGATCAAAAAGTAACTAAAGTGTTGTACCTCGTTTTAATCAGCATTAAACCGGCAAGTTTTTATAATACAGGGTCACCTTTCCGTAATACGTTTTTTTTTTCAAATGGTGCTCTTAAAGTGAGAAGTAATTTTTTGAAACGCATCAAAATTTACGGAAAAACATTAATTGCTCGTTAAGTTTGATACCAAGAGCTGCAATACATTTTTTGTAGTATTGATACAAAATCGAGTCATAATACAACAGCTTTTTTTTAATTATTTTTAATCATTTTAACTTTTAACTGATTAAATTGTAAAAAAACTCGGTACTTTCATTGAAGAAACAAAAATAGTTCATATCTTTTCGTGCAATGAAGTTATAGCCATGCTGGAGAAAGATTTTTTGTTGGAAATTACCTCCTTTATCTCCCTGTTTCGTTTGATCCACGACTTTTTGGCCACCCTGTATATATATATATATATATATCACTTCCAATGTATTATCTAAAAAAAGTTTTAAAATCACAGTAATTTTTGGGCGATTTCAAAATGCCATTTTCGCGCGCTCGAGTTGTGTGTGATGTTAATCTAGACAGTTTACAGTTAAAATCATTGTATGACTTTGAAATACAGTCATACACATTACACAAGTTCGATGTAAATAAACAACGAAGTGATTAGTTCGAAAAGTTATAAAAATAAGTGATAAAATCAACTTACTACCAGGGAAAAGCGCAGCAACCCATGTTATAACTATTGTGTCGTACCTATGTGCGAAAATAACACAAAAACTGCACCTGACAAAGTTTATTTTCGTATGCCGAAAGGTGCAAGTAGGTATGTAAGAAAAAGTGTTGCATGCGATGAGAAGAGGCAGTGTATCTTTTTTGAGCACCTATACTGTTGTGAGGATTAGTCAGTACATCGAAATAGTTTTCCTACGCATACTAATTGTTTTTTTTACAAACATCGACGAAAACAACTTAGTTAACGAAAAGTTCGTAAACATGTTTAATTCATTAATTTTTATGTAATATCCTAGTGATAAGTACTAAATAAATCTAATAAATAAATATTCATATTTTGAAAACAACAAACCATAGAAATCATGAATTTACTACTTCTTTTTATTTATTTATTTATATATGACATCGGCTTATAACCCTTTGCCAGTGTCAAGATAAAAAGGCGGGAAATAGAACTTTCGTTTAAATTTTCAACACCGTATTCCTATATCGTCATGTCTAAAGTTTAGTCAAAGTCCAAATACATAGTCAGTACAGTCCATGAGTCATGTCAGTCGATTCAGTAAAGTGGTAGAAGCTTTACTGAAAGTTCCTAGGGAGTTTTGGCGGGAAACACAAAATAGCACGTTTTTATAAGTTGTACTACTTCCACACTTGTGCACGTTAACGAATATTTAATGGTTAATATTACACAATAAGAACCAAAATAACACAAATTTATAAGGAAATACGTATTCCACAACGTCTCCCGTTGAACTCCCCGGCAAAACCTTCATCCTTTTATTTATGGCAATGGCGGTTGCAAAGATTTTGCACCATTCTGCCAGTGTCAAGAATTTATAGATGTTTTTTTTTATTTTATTTATTAACATTATCATTTCACGAATTATAAAAAAAAACAAATGTCGAGAATCGAGATTTCTCTACTCTTAGATTTATTACGCTGGGAATATATCACCCGGATTCCGCCTGGCCCTGGAAAATACAGTGCACTGAAAATAGAACTCTGCGCTAATACAATAGAGTTGAAGATGGAAGTTACGAGTGTCGAGCATGTAACAACATATGACATTGCCATTTGTCTCAACACTGTGTTCGGTTTTTAACTCTACTGTATTAGCACAGAGTTCTATTTCCAATGCTCAGAATTTTCTTCAGTCTTCCGAATTTCGGATCATAATATAGTCTCAGCCATAGACGAAAATTTTGTTTCACTTGACACAATGAAAATTGAAACTAGTTTTTTTTATATTTAAGGCGGAAGGTATTACACCACTTTTAATACCTTCCGCCTTAAATATAAAAAAAAAACTAGTTTTGAAAGTTGATACACGTTCGTCTGTACGATGACGTCACGTTTCGTTCCGCCAGTACATATCCTTTTTTGATACTTGCGCGGGATTTTCAAAATAAAAAATTTTTTGATGATTAAATTCCACTATTAATTCACGATTAATTTTAAAAACATTTGTACAGGTATGTTTTTTCAGTGATAAAGATTATAAATAAAAAATATTTTACCCATTTTGGCGTCACATGCATATTCCCTTGCTATCAGTATCATTACCGTCAGTAAAAAGTATATTTCACATGTCAGTTCTCAGTGAAGTTTAGTGCGGAATGTTTCTCTTCGTTTTTGTAGTATATCACACACACACACTAAGGCATTTTAAAATAGTAAAATTACCAAAGTTAGCACCAAGCATACTAGGATTTGGCATGTTTAGTGTGATTTTTATACTTGACAGGTACTTACATAGATTAAAGTGATAAATACTAGTATAGATGCGCTACTCTAAAATTGGAACTAGGTCTATTAGTCATCAGAATGACCATATTCCCATATAACTTATGGGAATATGTTCATTCTGATGATATATTATACGCTTTGCAAAATGTTTGCGAGCCTCATAAACAAACGCCTGTCATCTTCGATAATGCGATGCAGAAGCCGCTTAGTGTCATCTGTTGTGGTTATCCGAAAATTTTGTTGGGTGTCAGGTGTCGCTGTTCTCTGTAAAGTTGTACATGTATGAGAGTCACCCCCCCCCCCCCCCCCCCTGACGTGACGTCATGACAACACATTTTAGCGTTTTTTGCGGCTTTATTAATAATTTAAACTTTAATGGTGATTAGCAAGGAAATTAAAGAAATTCACAAATCATTATTTGTCCAAATTGCAAATGTATTATGTTATGAACAATTTGACATATTTTTCAAAATTTGGAAATTGCCCATTCCATGACAAGTCAAAACCTCAACGGAAAAATAATATTTCAGGGAAAATAAAAGTAAAATAAATTTATCAGATAGGTCTTTATGTTTTTTAATATTTTTTTCCAGTTACTTGATAAAATCATTTAAAACCTAAGAGTCAAAAATACTGGAATTGACCTTGAATTCTAACTTTTTAGGAAGTAGTTTTGGTTTTGCACAAACAAAATTTTACTGCAGCGATAATAGACTGTTATTGTAAAACCTACCTATAAATATGTACCTATCAAATCCGAACCCATCACTGACAACCGCATCAAAATCGGACTCTGGAGATAAAGCGAGAAACAATTCATCTTAAGGCCCAAATAGTTCCGTCGCGTGTGAAAACCCCATGACAGAACAAATAAATAAAATCGTATAACGACTCCACCAATCACAAGCGCTTCTTGATAGTGCATCTGCTACCATACCTAATTAATGCTCATATTATGCGGATCGTATCTCCTCTCCCCCTTGGTGGGATGCAGAATGTAATGTCTGGCATGCAAAAAACGCAAGGAGACAGAGAGGACATTCTTTGCTGATATGACTCTCGAAAACTATAACAAATGTAAGAGGATAGTAGCAGAAACCAAAAGGACGCTTTCTCACAAGAAGCGCTTAGGGTGGCATAGGTTCTGTGAGGGCTTGGCACCCTTTACCTTGCCGTTTATGGTGCGCAATAGCCTGAAAAGATTTCGTGACTCTTTTTCTTCTTATTCAAATCCTATATCAAATGACCCTTCTCCTTGGATCTATGATTTTTCCCAAAAAATTGCTCCCCCTTGGGTACCTTCTCTTGAAGAGTGCCCTAATGTTCCATCATCTCCTGCTACTCCTAATAAGGAATTTAAGGCTTCCTTTACTTTGGAGGAGTTCAGACTAGTCCTTGAATCTCTGACAGATTCATCTCCCGAGGTAGACGGTATTCCGTACACCTTTATTGTTAAATGTAACATTAGCACCCAAAAAGTCATACTCGATTTTCTAAATTGTATTTTTCATTCTGGACATCCTCCTGAGGAGTGGAAGTGTCAGATCATCCTCCCTATCATAAAGCCTGGTAAACCTGAAAGCAACCCGTCCAGCTACCGTCCCATTGCACTCTCTTCCACCCTATCGAAGATACTCGAGCATCTTATTAAAAACAGGCTTGAGTGGTTTCTGGAAAGTAGAGGTATCCTTTCGAGAAGTCAGTTTGGGTTTCGTAAGGGTTTTAGTACCATGGATAGTATGTGCACATTAGTCTCTGATATTCGAATCGCCTTCTCGTAACAAGAGGCTCTGGTGGGGGTGTTTCTTGATGTGTCGTCCGCATATTACAATGTACTACTTCCAATACTCAAGCAGATTATGCAAGAGCTGAGTGTATACCTGAGAAGATAGTCAATTACATCTGTAACTCCATTTCATGCCGTACCATCCTTGTTTCCCATAATAATTCAGATCCCATTTACCGACGAGTGTGGAAAGGCCTGCCTCAAGGCAATGTCCTTAGCCCGCTCCTTTACAGCATATATACACATAAATTGAACATATCCGTTACCTCCTTTTGCAACATTATTCAATAAGCGGCCGACAAAACCCTATGTCTCTTCCAGAGAGGTGTCTAATGCCTCTGCTCGCCTTAATTCTGCTCTTTACTATTTTAGTGAGTGGATAAATGATCACGGATTTGAGCATTTCGATAGAAAAGAGTAAAACAGTGGTTTTTTCTAGACGGCTGTACCCGACATTCAAATATCCCTTGATAATTAAAAATTTCCCGATCACAGATTCAGTTAAGTTTCTGGGTGTTTATCTTGATTCAAAGATGACAGACGTTCAACACATTAGTCATATCATTAAAAAATGTGAGAAGAACATAAACATAATTCGATGCCTTCTGGAGTTTGGTGGGGCTCACACCCCTACACACAAAAACATATAATATAATGTTCTAATTCGAAGCCACTTGGATTATGGGTCCTTTATTCTTGAGCCCTGTCATAAATCTGCACTTCAAGAATTGGACAAAATCCAATCCAAGTGTCTCCGTTTAGTATTAGGCGCTATGAAGTCCACCTCCAACAATGCCCTCCAGATAGAGTGTGCAGAACCGCCTTTATATTTTCGACGTCAGCTTCTCTCTGACAGATTTCTTTTTAATCATCCTCTCATTCCAAAATTACATATTCTTTCCCAATTAGTCCATTCTGCATCCTACTGGTCCCATAAAAACCCAACCTGTTTTCTTAAAAGTTTCCTTAAATTTACCAACATGCCCTGTCCAGTGTATCAAAGTAAAATGCTCCCTATATTTGAAATTCCATATGAGGCTCTAGTTAAGGTTCCATGTATTTCCCTAGATTCCGGCATTATAAAAGGTTCCCAATCAACTAAAAAATAATTTTTGGAAATAGTTAATACCAAGTATAAGAACTGGTATCATATTTATACAGACGCCTCAAAATTAAGTCAGCAAGGCTTTGTTGGTCTAGCTAGCAGTTTGGATACCTAAGGTAAATGTAGTGTTAAACTCTAAATTACCTTCTCAGTCGTCTGTTTTTACCGGGGAAGCAATTGCTGTGCTCGAGGCTTTATCATTTATTGAGTCTCACCGTCTGAACAATTCAGTTATTTTTTCTGATTCTCGTAGTTGTCTTCAGGCTATACTTGCTAACCCCTTCCGTGCTAAATTTAAATTTCCCTATATCGCAAAAACTTGACATCTGCTCCTAAAATGCCTTTCCCAGAACATTCAGGTCGAACTAGTTTGGGTACCAGGCCACAGTGGTATCTCAGGCAATGAGAGCGCAGATCTCTACGGAAAACAGTACACTCACTCAGGTGGCCTTGACCAATTTAAACTTTACTGTAGTGACCTAATACCATTGGCTATAGAGCATTTGATTTCCGACTGGAATGCAAGTTGGGATGTATCGGGAAATTTGAAGGGTAAATTCTACTATTCTCTTCAGAGTCAGGTGTTGGTGAAACCTTGGTTCTTCAAATATAGGAAAGCTAAAAAAATTGTCACCTCTACGGTCTGCCGCCTGCGTTGGGTCACTGTTGTACTCCAGTCTTCCTTCACAAAATTAGGGTTAGAGATTCGTCTCTATGTGAATATGGACTCGATGAAGGCATTCTTGAACATATTTTTTTCAGTTGTCCAAATCGTCTCTCCTCACTATATGATTCACTTCCCCCTAAAGTCCCTCGTCCTTCTAAATTCCAATCCCTTTTGTCCCTAGTTCATACGCCCTTTGTTGATGTTCTGTGTAATTTTATTAACAATAATAACATTAAATTGTAGTTGTGTGCGTGTTGTTTAATAAACTAACATTTTGTATTTGTCTATTGTTCCAGGTAATAAGGAGATTTATTATGTTGTAAATTCATTTTATTACGAGATTTTAACAATTTTTTCTCTCGTTCTTCCACAAAGACCCACTTTTGCGCAAAGTCGTCGTCATTGGCCACAAAGTTTTTTTGTATCTCATTTACACTGACACTGGCTATTCCTCAAGGGAGGCCATTTTTAAAGAAGAAGAAGACCACCAATACCTACTATGTTCTTCAAACATTCTTTTTTAGGTGTATATTTGACATGTATGATGTGTAAGGATTAAAGTCTATAATTGTAAAGCAAAGCAAACGGCATGGAAAATGTTATTGAAACTGACATATTGTACTCTGAGCACACTCTTTCAGTAACTTTTTGTAGGTGATAGTGAATCTAAGAGTATATTAAATCAATGTTAAAACTAGCCAGTTACTTACTAAGGTGATATAGTAAAATAAAATATATTGAAAAGGTCTTTAATGTTATGGTAACAAATTTAAAAAGTATTGTTTGGTAATTGTTAGGTACATTCTTGAATACTTTCCATAGAATCCTCCTCGGTACCTTTTTTCTTTATAAGGTTGAATACTCCATGCACTCGCATGTGGACTTTAAGGTTATAATTGGCAGTAAAACCTTTATTACACACCTTACAAACATAGGGCTTCTCACCTGAAAGATATTTATATTCTGTATGTGTTTTGTAAATGTGAAATTGTAAATATGTACCGTAAGATTGTAATATAACAAGCGAGATTGTAAAATGATGAAAGATTGTGAACCCCTTCTATTTAGTAAGGGTTCTTCTTACTTGCAATTTAACGCAAAAATCATAGCATACGGTAGGAGGCGGAAAATCAAATTTCTAAATAACTATTTAGACACAAACGAAACTAAAGGCTGCACAAACGTTTAACCGATTAAGTTGATATTGGTTAATCCGTAGAGGCTACACTACTGATGCCATAATTACCATGTTGGACATGTGAGTTTGGCTTAGGCTCGGACTACATTACCCTGAATCTCTCCCGTTTTCCTGTTGCAAGGAGTTTCTCTTTAGATATATATTTTTTTTTAAATCATTCAACTATATTAAAGGTAATATGTAAAGTAAGTAGTGATGTATATCGATATTATAAGAGTTGCGTACTTCGGATATTAATAAGAAGTCGTTGCTATTCGCGTCGCAGTTTTTTGCGTTGCGGATTTGCATTTGCAACAGTTTTGTATACAAGTCCTTTAACTTGACTACCGACCGCAGGCAGTGCTTGCCCGACGTAAATAGCCTAACTCAATGCAAAAGAAATTCATAATTTATGTATTTAATAACTGCTGATGTCCTACCAGTATGCACCCTGCGGTGCTTGGTGAGCGATGAGTTACCCCAGAAGGCGGCCGGGCAGTACTCGCACTTATACGCGCGCACGCCATCGTGCTTACTGAGGTGTACGCGCAGCGCGTTCGACGTTTTGTACGCGGCGTCGCACCGGTCGCACTTGTATTTACGCTCATCCGAGTGTGAAGCTAGATGTCGCTTCATCTGCAATAAAAAAAAATCTGAATATACTTCAGAGTGTAAACTCAGCCCAGTTACATAAAGAAAACAAAGAAAAAGTTTGCAGCTTGGCAGCAATTAAAGGATCATTTTAGGCAACGACCTAGTTGCCGGCCAACGAAAAAATGTTTAATAGCTTTGAAGAGGAATACAAACTGAATATTTTTACTATGGCATTAATAGGCTACTTCACCTTGTTTTATTTATGTCCTAAACGCTTCATAATTGTTCCATTACAGAAAAAAAAGTTTACTTTGATACCTAAAAACCTAAAAAAAATATAATATTTAAAACTACAACTTTTTAAAACTGTGCTGTGACGTTATACTAGTACTATTTGTAATCTGTGCTCTAGTCCGCTCGGTCAAAACGGCGGTGTGACGTTACGTTCGACGTTTTGACATAAATAACTTTAAAAGATGTCATGAACTATTTATTTAGATAAACACGTTCTGTTTCAATACTACGTAGGTACGTGTTAAGTGTTTGTGACGTCACATCCTTTCCGGAAGTTACTTCGAGTTGATTACATCAGTAGAAATTAAAAAACAAAAATACATATTTTTAAATCAGCTTTATTTACCAACCTTAGGCTTTTAATTTATGATATCGCTAGAATACATTTTCCTAAGCCAAGTACTAAAGGAAATACTGTATGAAATTAAATATGAGTCAAGTAGCCTATTCTCTCGGATCACTGGTTCAAAAATATACAGAGTGGAAGTCTTTTAAGTGGACTTGTTAGGTGAAGTCAAACTATGAGTTTCAGCGAAATGTACTCAAGCTAATCTCGAGCTCGATTTTGATAATAAGAAATAAAAAAAACTAGCGATATTAATTTAAAAAAAAGCAAATTATATAATTATTTATTTATTTCTCTTTTACAATTTGTGTTGCATACATAGAACAGATAATGGGATCCACCTAGTAAGTATCATAAGACACTTGTGTCAGGTGGACTCGCCGTTCCATAACTAAAGTAATTATTTCTTAATACAAATACAAAGAAAAAAAAAGTTTTATTTTTTTTATCGAAATCGAGCTAAAGACTACCATGAGCATTTTTCGCTGAAACTAGTAGTTTTTGACAAGTCCACTCGATAACTTTCACCATGTGTAGTGTGTAGTATATATTGCACTATACATTAAATTATAGAGATTCTAGAGAATTGTTACCATGGCAAAAATATTCAGTTTGACTTTCTCTACAAATCAATTATAATTTTTTTTCTTGGACGATTACTTGTCCCCAGGGCCCAACCTTGTATGAAGCGTTATCCTTCTCCTTTCTCTTTTAAATTATTTTCTTTTTATTTTGTAAAAAAATATGTCTGTATATATTTATTGCAAAATATTCGACTTTTGTTTGTAACAAAATCATACCTATTTGTATATAATTCAGTTAGGAAATTGTTAGAATGAAAACGTAATAAGTACCTATCGTAGTGTATTGACACTCATAATAATAAGTATAAACACGCACACTTGTTGGGCGTGGTACGGTGGAGTGGGCAAACTAGTTATGGACTGTGGGGGTGGGGGGAGATGCTAGTATATGGAGTAGGTAACGAACGAGCTATAATTAATACGCAATTTCAAATTATAAACTCAGATCTTTACATTGTATATTTTATGGGGAAAATGTACAGAGAATGAAATTGTAAAAGTCAAACGTTGTTTAAATATTAGTTAAAAGTTAATATAAGTTGTCTCTGAACTTTAACCAATGCTTAAGAGCCACTGAATTAAAAAGAGTTTAGTGACGGGTTACTATCTATACAAAGCACAAGAGAGGATAGTATTATGAGTAATAACTCAAACGATATATTTTGATATTTTATAATAGTTTATAAAGTTAGTAAATTGCTTATATATTTTGTCAACGATTGCAGACTTTGGAAACATGATGGAACCTTGCAAGGTTGTTTCTATGTACTTAATATGTACTTATGACATTGTTATTTATATTATGTTTACATTGTAATTTTTCCATCTTTTTGGCAAAAGGTGGCACTCGACCGAGGTTGTTTCACCGATTCTTCTCGGCGGAATAGGGTTGAACCGGTGGTAGATTGTTCTATGACAAATAACATATTATGTTGGTGATTAATTATTGTAGTCTCGATAAAAATATATTCTTGTTTTTTCAATTTTGTAAAAGGTAGATGTGTGTATTGACACTTATAATAATAAATATAAACACGCACACTTGTGGGGCGTGGTACGGTGGAGTGGGTAAACTAGTTATGGACTAAGTGGGGAGCTCAAGCTCTCACTGCCATTCCAATAGGGACCACCGACCGAGTGGGACTGCTGTTATACAGCAGTCTAGAAGTGTTTCTGTTACCAAGCCCAATCCTACACCTACCCTTTTCGGAACTTCGATCACTATGCCACAGACCGGACATATGGAGTGTGTAGGGTACTGGCACTTGTGTAGTTTGAGTCGGCTCTCATCTCTGAACAGAGCCTTACACAGCTTACAGCACACCTTCTCGGCTGTGTGAATCCGTAGTTTGTGCCGCTGGGAAAAACAATAAATAATTAGGCATATCCCTACCATATAAAATAAATAATTTAAAGTCTAACAGATAAATGATTACTTTTGTAAATTTTATTAAGCAAGACTAATGTCAACTATTGTAAATGTATCACAAAATATTTTTTTGTTTATATTACTTACCCATAATAAGTAGTTAAATTTACTTTTATAATCACACTCGTTACAAAACCACATTTTTCTTTTCACGTGAGACTTCAATTTGTGATACTGAAGGGCGTCAGGGTTACGAAAACTGAAAAAATTACACTTTTCAGATGAAATGTTATATTTATATTATATTCATGTACATAAAGGTATGTACGGTACGGTATTGTTACAAAGTATGTAGGTACATAGTAGCCACAACTACATAGCACATAGTGGCTATAATCCATTACAAATCGAATGTCAATTTTATACAAATCCGTAAAGCAGTTTTAGTGTAGAAGAGTAAAAAATTTTTATAGGTGCATACTTTTGCGCAAATGTTCATGATACGACTATAAGTAATTTAAACATCATAATAATAGGTATTTACCTATGAAATTGCCGTTCTGCAGTACTGGCCATTTCAAATCAAAATAATTTTTGTTTGGTTAAGAATTCTAATTTCAAATTAATTTTATTTAAAAACATGGAATTCTTTTTCCAAAAGTAGTCATTTGCTTATTTATTAGTGTTACATTTTCATCGCATTTCAATATTTTTCGTCATAATGGATACGTTAAAAATTCTAGTAATTATGGAATATGAGTACCGTTGTGGCAGCAACGCGGCACAAGCGGCACGCAACATCAACGACGTTTACGGAGCTAACACTACGAACCAACGCACCACCTGTTATTGGTTTGCTCACTTCCGTTCTGGAAATTTCGACCTGAAAAATGAACCTCGCGGTCGACCGAAGACTTTGACGACAATGACGAATTAAAGGCGATTGTGGAAGCTGATGATACACAATCTACGGCTGAATTAACTTACTATTCGACGTTAGCGTCAAAACAATATTGGTCCATTTGCGTCAAATTGGTAAGGTAAAAAAGCTTGACAAATGAGTGCCCCACGAACTCATTGATCGCCAGCGCGAAGTACGCGTCGAGACGTGCCTTGCACTGTTCAACAGACACACAAATGAAGGAATTTTGAACCGCATTGTTACCTGCGATGAAAAATGGATTCTGTTTGATAACCGCAAGTGCTCAGCAAGTTGGTTGGATCCTAGTTCAGCACCTAAACAATGCCCTAAACGAAAACTTACACCTAGAAAAGTGATGGTCACTGTTTGGTGGTCTAGCGCCGGTGTGATTCATCACAGCTTCTTACCAAACGGTCCCCCCGTTTGGTAAGAAGCGTTGATGAATCACTGCAGATGTGTACTGTGAAGAACTGAACACAATGATGGAGAAGCTGGCACATCTCCAACCAGCATTGGTCAATCGCTCGTCTCCGCTGTTCCTGCACGACAACGCGCGACCTCATACTGCACAGTAGACGGTCTCCAAGTTGCAAGAACTGGGGTTGGAAGCTCTCCGTCATCCGCCCTACTCACCAGACCTTGCGCCTACAGACTACTACTTTTTGCAGAATTTGGATAACTTCTTGGCGGGAAAAAAATTCAACACCCGAGAGGCAGTACAAAATGCCTTTGAAGAATTTGTTGCCTCCCGTCCAGCTGATTTCCTTAAGAAGGGCATCAATAAACTGCCACTGCGTTGGCAAAGATGCATTGATTGCATGGGTGATTACTTCGATTAATACAAATAAAAAATACATGAAAAAAATTAGTTTAAATTTTCTCATACAAAACGGCAATTTCATAGGTAAATACCTAATATAAAGAATACTTACACTTCGGAACATTCTTTACACTCGTAAGTTTTGTTATTGTCGTTATGGATGTATCGCCTGTGTTTCTTCAAATTTTGTAAAGTGACGTAGTCTTTATTGCACTCCCTACATTTCGCTCCATCCTGAAATTATACAGAATATTTGGGTAGCTTTTGTCCACAAAAAATGATACAATTTAAAAATATCAATTATGGAAAGGAAGCCCTGGAGGTTCTCACGCAACAAATCGTGCATACCATACTGCAAGTTGAACATTTTTTATAATTAGTATAACGCGAATTATTGGCACCCAGATATTTGTTTAGAATCTTAGAAAACTAGTTTAAACTACAATACAACCACATTTTTAATATCTTTCGCAAAAGTTCGTGTTATGTTTATCATCTGTCACTGCGTAGAAAGACTATGTTTGACGAGAAACATTAGAAAAATACTTAAGTTCTTGAAAAAATTTCAGCAACTTACTTGAATCTTACCCAAATGTTTTACATTGTAATGATATTCCAAGCTGACTGGAGTTTGGAAAACGCGCAAACAAATGTGACATATAAAGTTGGGTTTTTGTAAATGAGAAATTCTGTGATACAACATTGTCTCCCAATCTTTGAAGTAAAGAGAGCATATTCCACAATAATTGTTAGTCTCATGGCTTTTGACATGATCACACAGCTTATCCTTTTCTACATTATCTGTGCAAAGCCCTGTAAAGTTTAAAAATACATAAGTGTTTCTATTCCATATGGTACAGCTAGTACGTACCTACATAATTAGATTAAGTTTTCTGTTATGGATATTCCTATCATATCATTTCAAATTTCTAAACACTTATTAAATGAAATAAGACTGGCAAACGAGCAGACGAATTGATTGATGGTAAGCGACAACTGCATCACATGATGGTAAGCGACAACTGCCGCCCACTTACACTTGCAACATCAGGGGAGATACACACGTGTTGCCAGATTCTGTAGCTTCCCCTGGTACACATACTTTTCGGCGAAACAACGCAAGCGTTTTTTCACACGGTTATAAGGCAGTGGTATGTACTTTCCACAGTTATACAAAGTCACATTAAGGTTAAGTTGACAAAGACATTTTTGTTGTTAGATAGAAAACAATATTTTTTTCTGCATAATAATATTATACCTGTAGAATAACTTCAACCTCGTATAGGATATATTATGTTCATTTAGGCCTGGCGCGCAGTAGGCAGCCAGGCTGCAGAAGCCTGTTGGGCATATGACGTTGTATATAATAAGCAACCAATAATGTTCATAATTTCTGGCTGCCCTGGCCAGAATGCCTAGTGCTCGCACGGCCTTAACCATGTATGTTTGTTGAAAATTGAAAAATTACAACATGATGAAATCTAACCACAATCAAATTTAATTAATTTCGACGCTTTCTTATTGTTTGTGTTATTTCCTTTTTTCACTGCCCTTGGTGCCGTATTTCTAGTCCTTTTTGGTGCCATTTTTCTGGTCTTTTCCTTACTTGATACAGATGTTTGTGTAGGACTATCTTCAATGTTTGGTTGTTTTACATCTGAGGGAAAAATGTAGATAATTAATGATTTTTTTCCTGTTTATTATAATATTGTGTGTTACAATGGTCAATTAAGTGTAACATGTATTTTTTATTTTGGATTTCAAAACATATAATAATAATAGATAATAAACTGAGAAATATTCCCCCAATATAGTATATATCTACAATGAGACATTGACGCAAAATAGTGAAAATGAGATTGTTGAGGACAGAACCAAACCTACACGAGAAAACAAAATCTTTTTCCACTTTTCGTGATATTATTATTGCAATTTATTAACGAGATAAATACACATATCCATGCAAAGTTTTATCTTTCTAGCACTAACCGTTTGGACGGTAAGCGGAAGATGGTCATGCGTAACCATAAGGATTCCAAGACATGATCTACGGAACACTAAAAAGTGATCATTGACAAATTAGGTGACAATTATTCAATTGATGCTCAATTAAATAATATATACCATTTATTAATTAATATAATACATACCAGATATATACTCATACACAAAATTGTCTTCAAGTTGCAGTGTCTCATTGTTCTCCAAATCATTGTATTCACCATTTGCTTCTATGTCCACTTTCTCATCCAGTTCAGTATCACTTATCTAAAAAAATCTATTATTAAGTTTGCCTTCAAAAGATGAAAAGAAAAAAATTCAAGTTATGTACCTCATCATATTCTAAATCAGCCTCTTGTTTAATCTGGGTGGTAATTTTAGAATCCTGAAACACCATTCATACAGGTCAGTTCAAATGAATTAACTAAATATATCCACCATCTTTTGGAAGTCAAATAATAATAGCACAGAATAAAAAATTTGTTTTCCTAAAGCATTTTACATCTTTTTGACTAAATTATAGATCTTAACATTTGCAGAATAATTGGCCCCCAGATCTAGATATTTTAGAATTTAACAAGGAAGTAATGGACATGTAGTTTTCATCAGCACATTGTGCATCAACATTATCAGGAATATAAAACTGTATATTAATATACATTTCATAATAATAAGTTTATTATAGTTATGTATAGTAAGTCATTAAAGTTATATTATTACCTCTTTGCTAATAAATATATTTACACAATGGAAAGCTATATATAAGTATAGCTTAACCATTGTGTATATATTTTTATAAGCAAAGCACACTACAAAGGTATCAATTTAAATATCACTTAATTGCCGTGAAGTAAATTAAATAGAATAATAATAGAAGTAAGAAGTGAAGTAATAGAATGACACATTGGTATATTTTAATATTTTGTTAACTTAATATAAATATTATCTTATACCAAATCTTGTCGATTTTTTTTTCATAAGAACTTACTTCAATCGAGGTTAAAGCACTGACTAATATGGAATTTGAAGTTATACATTTTTCTCTGAATTCTACACAAAATTCAAGACCTTTGGTACAATTTTCGCACAATTGTTGTGGCATGCTGTCTTCCTTATGTATCTGAAAAGAGAGTGATATTATTGAAGGTAGTTATTATTCAATTTGTTTCTCTACATTCTCTTATTACAATAAATGAATTCATACACATAAATCTGTAATCAAGTTGAAGCACTTAATGTTGTGTTCGTCGAGCAGCGTTGTATTTTCGCAACTGGTTGATAAGCATGCACGACACTGCATTTTTAGATATTTCAAGATATTTTTTCGTATTCGACTAAATTTCGATTATCGTGATATGCCTTCTAAAATAAAAACTTGAAAAGTTTAGAGTGTAAAGTTGTTCCGCGCCTTTTAGTTGTCTACAGTCTACTTCTTCTTCGTTTGGCTTATGCACGGAACACTTTTAACCTAGCGGCGGCTTATGTCATATAGGATTTGATTTTTTTTTATTTATATATGGCATCGGGCTATAACCATTTGCCAGTGTCAAGTTAAAAAGGCGGGAAATATAACTTTCGTTTTAATTTTCAGCACCGTATTCCTATATCGTCAAGTCTAAAGTCTAGTCAAAGTCCAAATATATAGTCAGTACAGTCCATGAGTCATGTCAGTCGATTCAGTAAACTGGTAGAAGCTTTACTGAAAGTTCCTAGGGAGTTTTGGCGGTAAATACAAAATAGCACGTTTTTAGAAGTTGTACCACTTGAACACACTTGTGCACGTTAACGAATATTTAATGGTTAATATTCTACCAATATTACACATTAAGAACCGAGATAACACAAATTTATGAAATATAACAAATTCTACAACGTCACCCATTGAACTCCCCGGCAAAACTCCATTTGATTTTTTAATTTTCGGTTCTGCCCATGGATAAAATAAGGCCATAATAATAATAACCTGGCTATTAGCAAGAGGAAAATCATAATAATATATCGTCCCTTATCCCTCTATACGACACATGCCAATAAGGAAAAAAGAGATATCTAATTGTTTGTTACATACAATTTTTGTAGGTGGCTCGAGTTTGTACACTGATCTATTTGAAGTTGGTTACAATTTGTATGATAGCATTTGAAAGCAACTTCTTAGGTAAATATTGCCGTACGCCAGTGATGCCGTCAGATAGTCGGCATTTTATGTCGTTATTAAACAAAATGAAGAAGAAAATCCTAATCTTTACTTAATAATAAATGAAGTTATTTTCGCTTTTTGTTCGCTTAGATATTTTAAACTACATAACGGATTTCAATGCGGTTTAGTACCAATGTAGTACCGGTGTAGTATCAATAGATAGAATGATTCAAGAGGAAGGTTTATGCGTAATGATATATGCACCTGCAATGCTATGCAAAGCCGAGGAGTTTTGACTTTGCGCATTTTTCCCTTTAGTTGGTGTAGCTACGTAAAAAGATAAATGAGAAAAATAATAATCAATATGATTATTATTTATTAACAATTGGATAACATTTGTTAGCTTACAAGTTACGAAAACAACAAAAAGCTCTCAGATTGTCACCCCAGCATGGAGTTCAGTATGCGAAGGAACAAGAGCACAGCAGTCCGTTAACGTGGGAGGGCCATGCTTTGGCACGAATTGTCAGTCTGGATCAGATAAATACCACGGCCTCCGGATACTCAAAGGGTAGTTGGGGATTTTAAAGACCGGGATCATTCTTGTAACTCCTGTTGTGTCCTCTACAGGTGGTGGTATTCGCTTTCCATCAGGCGATCAGTCTGCTCGTTATCTGCTGCCCTATTATGAACTTCAACTGACAAGTGGGAATGGGATCCATTTTGACGTTTAATCTTTTCAAAAACACAATAGGCTATTTATTTTTATTACTTCATACTAATGGACAAAAAATATAAAATAAACACCTACAAAAATGCTCTTCAGTTTGTCTGTAGGATCAATGTTAGAATACTTAATATTGTAGACAGAGTATAAAAACAAAATTAACAAGATACAACATTAATTATACTAATAATGCAAATTGAAATATTGTAATAAGTAATAAAAAATAAAGCAAAATAAAATTAGAGTAATGATTAGGTAGTGAGGGATGTACATTAAGGTAATAAAGTTTGTACATGTTTTTTGAAGGCTTTTGTTTTGGTCTCGTGTCGGATATCGTTTTGTACTTGACCTTGTTTTTATTTATGTCCTAAACGCTTCATAATTGTTTCATTACACACAAAAAAAAATATTACATTATTTTGAAACCTAAAAACCTACAAAAAATATTTAAAAAATACGATTTTTTAAAAACACCGAAATCACTATTCGCCATGTTGGTTGATAGATTATCTGTGCTGTGACATCATACTAGTACTATGTGTAATCTGTGTTAGGCTGGGACTATAAGCCCCGGAATCCGGAATGTCGTAGAAAATGTTGAGCATTGAAAATAGAACTCTACGTTAATAAAATAGAGTTGAAAATCGAACAAATGTGTCGAGTCAAATGTCAATGTCATATATGACAGCTCGACACTCGAATCTTCCATTTTCAACTCTATTGTATTAGCGCAGAGTTCTATTTTCAGTGCTCTAAATTTTCATCGGCGTTCCGGATTCCAGAGCATATAGTTTTAAGGCTGGCCTGATATTCCGTAGTAGTAAAATGGCGGTGTAACTTTCCGTTTGACGTTTTTAAGATGTCATGATCTATTTTTTTACAGAAACGTTCCGTTTCACTACTGCATAATATGTGCTTAGTGTGTTTGTGTCGTCACATCATTTCCGGAAGTTACTTCGGGGTGTTTTCATCAGTGGAAATTAAAAAACAAAAATACATAATTTTAAATCAACTTTATTTAACAATCTTATGTTTTTGATTTATGATATCGCTAGAATATGTTTTCCTAAGCCAAGTACTAAAGGAAATACTCCTTCAATGCATGAAATTAAATATGAGTCAAGTAGCTCCTGTCGAGCGTTGCGTCACTTTGACAGCTCGAACAGAGCGTCACAGTAGTTTTGCGGCCTTAAAAAAAGCCCTATGTCTTTCTTCTTCTTTTCTTCACAGGGGAGGCTATGGCAAAAGAAGAAGAAGAAGAATATGTCTCCCGCGGTTTTTTTCCCCAACATTATATTGATAAAATGTTAATAAAACCTATGCATGCTAAGTATATTTAAAAATATAATAAATTCCCTAAGTGAATATGAAATGAAATTTATGATTGTAACAAATTACAGCTAATAGATTCAGTACTAAATGACGCGTGTCCACTTGAACGTAAACATTAAGGGTAATAAAACCAAACACTCTTTAAGAGTTTAGACACACATTGTTTACTTTTGTTATCGCTAATGACGGTCTCAAGTGGGAACACGCCAGCCGCTAGGTTATTGAATGCATGGAGCATAGATATAAAAAACAAATTACAATTACCTATTATGAGAAAAGGACTGACGCGGGGATTTCCCGTTCTTTTTTTTTCCAAGATTATATTGTAAATAAATCCTTTGCATGTTACATATATATTTAAAAGGGAGAAGAAAATCCCTAAGTGATGATATAATATATAAGATATAAAATATAACTGGACTAATACTAATTAAATGAAAGGAATCTTGGTGCAAACACAACACACACGTCTTTTTCTCATACTTTATTTCAAACCTCAACTAAAGCTACATTTATGTTTCTTTTTATTGAAATTTACTTTATTTACGTAGGTGGGGTACATTATACATAAAATTTAAATACAAAAATAGATATAAAACAAATTACAGTTATCTACTATGAAATATGGCTGACGCGCGCGAAGTATATATATACTTGTACGCAAAACTTGACTCCAGATGGACTCCAACGCCGAGCCAACTTTAGAAAAAAACGAAAGAACAAGGAGATGGCTTTCTCTTTCACTCTTACGGGTTTTTGCCTCTGATGTTTTGTGAGACAAATAGCTGCTTACGGCTTCGATTTTAGTCTTACTTCAATGTGGACTATAATATAGTTTTTGCTTTGTTTGTTTTAAATTTATTTTTTATTACATACTTTTTAGTGATAGGTACTTCATTTTTTCAGATTTTAGGACGAATCACTAGTTTGACAATATTTAGGTTTTCCATTGTATATACTCTAAAAGATTAAACAATTTTCCCTGATAAATGTCCTATTTAACGGTGATAACCTTCTTTGATAAATGCCCTATTCAATTGTGAAAACCCCGTCCAAATAGCATCAGTAGTTCTTAAGAAAACCGCGGACAAACAAACATACATACGTACAAACATAAAGGTCAAACTGAGAACATTCATTTTCAAGTCAGATATAAATGCTTCAAGATACATTTTTTCAAGATGGCGACGCTAGCGGTCAAGTAACGAGGTGGCATAGTCGAAAAGAGTGACATATAGTCTTCTCGTAACTCTCAAAACTTTTTAGGTAAAACCTAACGATCTTATTATACACAAAGATACCCCACGAACGCTCGAAATGTATCCCCTTTTGACAAGTGCTTAAAACGCGAGTAAGCACTTGTGTCTCCATGCTAAAAAAACATGGGATATCTTATTTTCGGTAAGTACCTAATTATTCAATCTTTGATATTTTAATGCGTTTGGAGCTAAATATGTCTTAAAACTTGATAAAATGTTATTCAACGTAAATATTTAAAAAATCAAATACATCGTATACTTACTTCAAAGTTCAAATGCGTGTCAACAAGGACGCAATTACTGTCTCTGTTCCTCGGGTGACGTTCACAGTGGGTGCAAGTGAGTACGAGATAACATGGTATATCCATGGTAACCGGCTCTTCGGGATTAACATTGTAAATGAATAGAAATACTAGCTGACTTTTTTAAGTGAAAGTATACTTAGTATAATAAATAAAAATGGATTGCAATATGCAATTATCCTATGATGAAAATATAGATCAAACTATTGATATTTTATGACTAAATATTATTTAAAACCAATTTAACCAACACTTAAATATGTATGATTTTTATAAAATGTCAATTAAAAAAGACTTAATTTTTCACGTTTGACCACGTGATTAAAAACGCACAGTAGTCAAACGTGACTTCACCTTCTTGTACTTATTCTTCTTTTTGTTTAATGTTCTCCCTAATCCCTTATGGAATAGGGAATATGCATTTGTTTAACCGTTTCTACTGGTTATAAAATTGCCAAATATATATATACACACACCGGCATATTTAGCGGAACATAAAATAAAGGTTTGATATCAGTATCATATAAGGTTGCTGGCTGGTTTATACGTCATTTAATTTAAAAAGAAATATTTTCAAATTAAGAAAACAACTGAACATAACATTTTATGCAATTGTTTTAATTTTATTCAAATACACCTTATCTGGAGCGAACTTCGAGTATTTCTTCCTTCTGAGTTTGATTTAAAATTTCATTGAAATACTTTTTTTTGTTAGTTTTTTTTTAATCGCGTATCTTTTTGGAGTTGAGGACTGAATTATGCCAGACTTAGCCTCAACGGAGATTGCCAGGGCACTCGAAATGCGAAGAAATGGTCAACCTACAGAATGATATCCAGAGATCTTCGTCGACCAGTTTCAACGATCCATCGCAGTATCAACGGTTCAGGGAGACCGGTACTTATGTGAGAAGAGCAGGACAAGGCAGAAAAGGACGCACTTCGAGTAGGGATGATCGTTTCATTCGGCTTCGTGTACGTAGGAACCCCCGTTTGACGGCCGTCCAAGCCCGACATGAGTTAGAAGCAGTGCGGGGTGTAACCGTAAGTGAGCGTACGGTACGAAGAAGGTTCAAAGGCTCGAGGTAAATCATCGTAGAAACAGGTTAACTTTTGCTCAGGAACATCGACTTTGGAACGCGGACCAATGGAGTAAGGTATTGTTTAGTGATGAGTGCAGAATTCTCTTAAATCAAATTGACGGCAAGCAAAGAATATACAGACGCAAAGGAGAACGATACATTTAGACAAATTTTGAAACTACAGTTGCATACGGTGGTGGATCAATAATGGTTTGGGCGGGGATTTGTTTGGGAGCCCGCACAGACTTGGTAGTAATTGACAGAGGGAGTCTGACTGCAGACCGCTATATTAGAGAAGTTTTAGAAGAAAATGTCGTACCGTTTGCCCCATATATCGGTGACGATTTTGTTTTTATGCAGGATAATGCTCGGCCGCATACCGCTCGGGTAACTCAAGCTTATTTTAATGATATGAATATCACTGTTATGGAGTGGCCGGCGAGATCACCGGATATGAACCCAATAGAGCACGTTTGGGACTTGCTGAAAAGAAAAGTTAAGTCCAGAATTCCAGCTCCTGCCAACGTGGGTGAACTGCGAATCGCCGTAGTTGAGGAATGGCGGAGACTATCCCAGGAGACCATCGATAACATCATTCTCAGTATGCCTAGACGGGTAGAAACTTTAATAAGAGCACGTGGAGGAAATACGCGATATTAATCATCATTTTTCTAATTTAAATAATTGTTATTTTAATATTAATTTTCACTTTTCCCGGTTACATGAAAAGTTCAAAAATGTACCATTTTTCACAAATAGCCTTTACTCGCAAAATCTGTTCTTAATGTGATCTCATTTTAAGTAAAACAAATGAAACTTTAAATAACAAAAGAAGTGTAGTACTTAAGTAGATTTTAAAATAAAACCATATTTTTTTAATTATGGACCTTTTTTTTGTGTTCCGCTAAATATGCCGGTGGCCAAAAAGTCGTGGATCAAACGAAACAGGGAGATAAAGGAGGTAATTTCCAACAAAAACTCTTTCTCCAGCATGGCTATAACTTCATTGCACGAAAAGATATGAACTATTTTTGTTTTTTCAATGAAAGTACCGAGTTTTTTTTACAATTTAATCAGTAAAAAGTTAAAATGATTAAAAATAATTAAAAAAAAGCTGTTGTATTATGACTCGATTTTGTATCAATACTACAAAAAATGTATTGCAGCTCTTGGTATCAAACTTAACGAGCAATTAATGTTTTTCCGTAAATTTTGATGCGTTTCAAAAAATTACTTCTCACTTTAAGAGCACCATTTGTATTACGTATTACGGAAAGGTGACCCTGTATTATAAAAACTTGCCGGTTTAATGCTGATTAAAATGAGGTACAACACTTTACTTTTTGATCTTTAGTTTTGGTTGTATGATCGTTTTTTCATACCAAGGTGCAAATTTCATTAAATGAGCCTTATTTTTAAATTTAACGATTTATCTTTTCTAGGAAACGAAAGGGTCATACAATACAAACAACTCTGTAAAAACACTCGATACAAAGGAATTGTGCCTCTCTTTCACACTAAACATTTAATCCTTCGTCGAAAAAGGTCAGAATACCCGTCTTAGTTCAGGTAGTAGAATGCCGGGCGAAGCAGAGCAGGAGGGGTGGAAGCGCGTGAGTATCTTTCTTTGTTTAGTGTCTCACTCACTTTCTGGATGTGACTACGCACACTTATTATTTTGCACGGTATTTTTTGTGATTAGTTGTGACCCGCGCTTCGTTTCTGGACTTGTGATTGATTGCCTACCTGTGACCTACGCTTTGTTTATGGACTTGTGATATTGCCTACCTGTGACCAGCGCTGTGTGAATCGGATTTTCTGATCACTTCGGATTGGCTAGATAAGCTAAAATGGCTGCTGCGAGGAGAGCATACACCCAACGGGAGTATGCAGAAATGCATTACCTCTATGGTTTTTGCGACGGTAATGCTCGCGCTGCTGCCAGAGAATATCGACAACGCTACCCTAACCGAGACCTTTTCCCGGACTACAGGGTCTTTATGCGCGTGCATAATGCGTACATGGAGGGAACCTTACCCGGGGAGCATGCTGCGAGAACAGGAAGACCAGTAGTACGATTTGATAATGAAGAGCAAATACTGAGACAGTTAAGATTGGACCCTGGTATTAGCCAACGCCAAATATCACGAAATCTCTGGATCCCACGATCGACGGTGCAGCTTATCATTAAAAGAAATAAATTTCACGCTTACCACGTGCAAAGGGTGCAAGCTTTACTGCCAGCTGACTATGAACCTAGAGTGAGGTTTTGTAGAGAGATGCTTAGAAGACACAGAGAGGATCCGCAGTTCTTCAACAAAGTGTTATGGACTGATGAGTAAAATTTTAGAAGAATGGGAGTTTTTAACATCCACAATTTACATTTATTACTCCAGAGTGAACCCACATATCATCAGAAATGATCGATTCCAGCATCTGTTTGGGATAAACACGTGGGGTGGAATAATTGACCAGCAGCTTGTGCTACATGAAATGCCACCAAGGCTGAATGGTGCTATGTATTTCAATTTTTTACAAAATAATTTGAACCAAATACTGAACGAAGCTGAGATTCCTGAAGATAGAGTGGCAGAAATGTGGCTGCAACAAGACGGCGCCCCGCCTCATTACACTAGAGCAGTTCGAGAACATTTGAACGAGCGTTTCCCTAACCGGTGGATTGGTCGAGGTGGACCTATTGCATGGCCACCCGGGTCGCCCGACCTTAATCCCATGGACTTTTTTGTTTGGGGCTATTTTAAAGAAAAAGTGTATCATGGAGAGAATAACACCGAACAAGAACTACGACAAAAGCTCGAGTTTGCTAAGTTACAAATTCAAAATAACAGAGGTGCATTCCGCCGATTACGAGCAAATTTTATTAGGCGGTGCAGATTGTGCGTTATGGTCAGAGGTAGGAACTTTGAACATTTAATGTAAAAATTTGTATTTAATAAAATTACTTAGGCACAATCGTTGTTTTTATTTCATAATGGCTTCTGAAATTACTATGTAATATGTATGAGAAAAAATCTAATTTTTCCTTTGAATTGATCATTTTATGAAATTTGCACCTTGATATGAAAAAAGATTATAAAACCAAAACTAAAGATCAAAAAGTAACTAAAGTGTTGTACCTCGTTTTAATCAGCATTAAACCGGCAAGTTTTTATAATACAGGGTCACCTTTCCGTAATACGTTTTTTTTTTCAAATGGTGCTCTTAAAGTGAGAAGTAATTTTTTGAAACGCATCAAAATTTACGGAAAAACATTAATTGCTCGTTAAGTTTGATACCAAGAGCTGCAATACATTTTTTGTAGTATTGATACAAAATCGAGTCATAATACAACAGCTTTTTTTTAATTATTTTTAATCATTTTAACTTTTAACTGATTAAATTGTAAAAAAACTCGGTACTTTCATTGAAGAAACAAAAATAGTTCATATCTTTTCGTGCAATGAAGTTATAGCCATGCTGGAGAAAGATTTTTTGTTGGAAATTACCTCCTTTATCTCCCTGTTTCGTTTGATCCACGACTTTTTGGCCACCCTGTATATATATATATATATATATATCACTTCCAATGTATTATCTAAAAAAAGTTTTAAAATCACAGTAATTTTTGGGCGATTTCAAAATGCCATTTTCGCGCGCTCGAGTTGTGTGTGATGTTAATCTAGACAGTTTACAGTTAAAATCATTGTATGACTTTGAAATACAATCATACACATTACACAAGTTCGATGTAAATAAACAACGAAGTGATTAGTTCGAAAAGTTATAAAAATAAGTGATAAAATCAACTTACTACCAGGGAAAAGCGCAGCAACCCATGTTATAACTATTGTGTCGTACCTATGTGCGAAAATAACACAAAAACTGCACCTGACAAAGTTTATTTTCGTATGCCGAAAGGTGCAAGTAGGTATGTAAGAAAAAGTGTTGCATGCGATGAGAAGAGGCAGTGTATCTTTTTTGAGCACCTATACTGTTGTGAGGATTAGTCAGTACATCGAAATAGTTTTCCTACGCATACTAATTGTTTTTTTTACAAACATCGACGAAAACAACTTAGTTAACGAAAAGTTCGTAAACATGTTTAATTCATTAATTTTTATGTAATATCCTAGTGATAAGTACTAAATAAATCTAATAAATAAATATTCATATTTTGAAAACAACAAACCATAGAAATCATGAATTTACTACTTCTTTTTTATTTATTTATTTATATATGACATCGGCTTATAACCCTTTGCCAGTGTCAAGATAAAAAGGCGGGAAATAGAACTTTCGTTTAAATTTTCAACACCGTATTCCTATATCGTCATGTCTAAAGTTTAGTCAAAGTCCAAATACATAGTCAGTACAGTCCATGAGTCATGTCAGTCGATTCAGTAAAGTGGTAGAAGCTTTACTGAAAGTTCCTAGGGAGTTTTGGCGGGAAACACAAAATAGCACGTTTTTATAAGTTGTACTACTTCCCACACTTGTGCACGTTAACGAATATTTAATGGTTAATATTACACAATAAGAACCAAAATAACACAAATTTATAAGGAAATACGTATTCCACAACGTCTCCCGTTGAACTCCCCGGCAAAACCTTCATCCTTTTATTTATGGCAATGGCGGTTGCAAAGATTTTGCACCATTCTGCCAGTGTCAAGAATTTATAGATGTTTTTTTTTATTTTATTTATTAACATTATCATTTCACGAATTATAAAAAAAAACAAATGTCGAGAATCGAGATTTCTCTACTCTTAGATTTATTACGCTGGGAATATATCACCCGGATTCCGCCTGGCCCTGGAAAATACAGTGCACTGAAAATAGAACTCTGCGCTAATACAATAGAGTTGAAGATGGAAGTTACGAGTGTCGAGCATGTAACAACATATGACATTGCCATTTGTCTCAACACTGTGTTCGGTTTTTAACTCTACTGTATTAGCACAGAGTTCTATTTCCAATGCTCAGAATTTTCTTCAGTCTTCCGAATTTCGGATCATAATATAGTCTCAGCCATAGACGAAAATTTTGTTTCACTTGACACAATGAAAATTGAAACTAGTTTTTTTTATATTTAAGGCGGAAGGTATTACACCACTTTTAATACCTTCCGCCTTAAATATAAAAAAAAAACTAGTTTTGAAAGTTGATACACGTTCGTCTGTACGATGACGTCACGTTTCGTTCCGCCAGTACATATCCTTTTTTGATACTTGCGCGGGATTTTCAAAATAAAAAATTTTTTGATGATTAAATTCCACTATTAATTCACGATTAATTTTAAAAACATTTGTACAGGTATGTTTTTTCAGTGATAAAGATTATAAATAAAAAATATTTTACCCATTTTGGCGTCACATGCATATTCCCTTGCTATCAGTATCATTACCGTCAGTAAAAAGTATATTTCACATGTCAGTTCTCAGTGAAGTTTAGTGCGGAATGTTTCTCTTCGTTTTTGTAGTATATCACACACACACACTAAGGCATTTTAAAATAGTAAAATTACCAAAGTTAGCACCAAGCATACTAGGATTTGGCATGTTTAGTGTGATTTTTATACTTGACAGGTACTTACATAGATTAAAGTGATAAATACTAGTATAGATGCGCTACTCTAAAATTGGAACTAGGTCTATTAGTCATCAGAATGACCATATTCCCATATAACTTATGGGAATATGTTCATTCTGATGATATATTATACGCTTTGCAAAATGTTTGCGAGCCTCATAAACAAACGCCTGTCATCTTCGATAATGCGATGCAGAAGCCGCTTAGTGTCATCTGTTGTGGTTATCCGAAAATTTTGTTGGGTGTCAGGTGTCGCTGTTCTCTGTAAAGTTGTACATGTATGAGAGTCACCCCCCCCCCCCCCTGACGTGACGTCATGACAACACATTTTAGCGTTTTTTGCGGCTTTATTAATAATTTAAACTTTAATGGTGATTAGCAAGGAAATTAAAGAAATTCACAAATCATTATTTGTCCAAATTGCAAATGTATTATGTTATGAACAATTTGACATATTTTTCAAAATTTGAAATTGCCCATTCCATGACAAGTCAAAACCTCAACGGAAAAATAATATTTCAGGGAAAATAAAAGTAAAATAAATTTATCAGATAGGTCTTTATGTTTTTTAATATTTTTTTCCAGTTACTTGATAAAATCATTTAAAACCTAAGAGTCAAAAATACTGGAATTGACCTTGAATTCTAACTTTTTAGGAAGTAGTTTTGGTTTGCACAAACAAAATTTTACTGCAGCGATAATAGACTGTTATTGTAAAACCTACCTATGAATATGTACCTATCAAATCCGAACCCATCACTGACAACCGCATCAAAATCGGACTCTGGAGATAAAGCGAGAAACAATTCATCTTAAGCCCAAATAGTTCCGTCGCGTGTGAAAACCCCATGACAGAACAAATAAATAAAATCGTATAACGACTCCACCAATCACAAGCGCTTCTTGATAGTGCATCTGCTACCATACCTAATTAATGCTCATATTATGCGGATCGTATCTCCTCTCCCCCTTGGTGGGATGCAGAATGTAATGTCTGGCATGCAAAAAACGCAAGGAGACAGAGAGGACATTCTTTGCTGATATGACTCTCGAAAACTATAACAAATGTAAGAGGATAGTAGCAGAAACCAAAAGGACGCTTTCTCACAAGAAGCGCTTAGGGTGGCATAGGTTCTGTGAGGGCTTGGCACCCTTTACCTTGCCGTTTATGGTGCGCAATAGCCTGAAAAGATTTCGTGACTCTTTTTCTTCTTATTCAAATCCTATATCAAATGACCCTTCTCCTTGGATCTATGATTTTTCCCAAAAAATTGCTCCCCCTTGGGTACCTTCTCTTGAAGAGTGCCCTAATGTTCCATCATCTCCTGCTACTCCTAATAAGGAATTTAAGGCTTCCTTTACTTTGGAGGAGTTCAGACTAGTCCTTGAATCTCTGACAGATTCATCTCCCGAGGTAGACGGTATTCCGTACACCTTTATTGTTAAATGTAACATTAGCACCCAAAAAGTCATACTCGATTTTCTAAATTGTATTTTTCATTCTGGACATCCTCCTGAGGAGTGGAAGTGTCAGATCATCCTCCCTATCATAAAGCCTGGTAAACCTGAAAGCAACCCGTCCAGCTACCGTCCCATTGCACTCTCTTCCACCCTATCGAAGATACTCGAGCATCTTATTAAAAACAGGCTTGAGTGGTTTCTGGAAAGTAGAGGTATCCTTTCGAGAAGTCAGTTTGGGTTTCGTAAGGGTTTTAGTACCATGGATAGTATGTGCACATTAGTCTCTGATATTCGAATCGCCTTCTCGTAACAAGAGGCTCTGGTGGGGGTGTTTCTTGATGTGTCGTCCCGCATATTACAATGTACTACTTCCAATACTCAAGCAGATTATGCAAGAGCTGAGTGTATACCTGAGAAGATAGTCAATTACATCTGTAACTCCATTTCATGCCGTACCATCCTTGTTTCCCATAATAATTCAGATCCCATTTACCGACGAGTGTGGAAAGGCCTGCCTCAAGGCAATGTCCTTAGCCCGCTCCTTTACAGCATATATACACATAAATTGAACATATCCGTTACCTCCTTTTGCAACATTATTCAATAAGCGGCCGACAAAACCCTATGTCTCTTCCAGAGAGGTGTCTAATGCCTCTGCTCGCCTTAATTCTGCTCTTTACTATTTTAGTGAGTGGATAAATGATCACGGATTTGAGCATTTCGATAGAAAAGAGTAAAACAGTGGTTTTTTCTAGACGGCTGTACCCGACATTCAAATATCCCTTGATAATTAAAAATTTCCCGATCACAGATTCAGTTAAGTTTCTGGGTGTTTATCTTGATTCAAAGATGACAAGCGTTCAACACATTAGTCATATCATTAAAAAATGTGAGAAGAACATAAACATAATTCGATGCCTTCTGGAGTTTGGTGGGGCTCACACCCCTACACACAAAAACATATAATATAATGTTCTAATTCGAAGCCACTTGGATTATGGGTCCTTTATTCTTGAGCCCTGTCATAAATCTGCACTTCAAGAATTGGACAAAATCCAATCCAAGTGTCTCCGTTTAGTATTAGGCGCTATGAAGTCCACCTCCAACAATGCCCTCCAGATAGAGTGTGCAGAACCGCCTTTATATTTTCGACGTCAGCTTCTCTCTGACAGATTTCTTTTTAATCATCCTCTCATTCCAAAATTACATATTCTTTCCCAATTATTCCATTCTGCATCCTACTGGTCCCATAAAAACCCAACCTGTTTTCTTAAAAGTTTCCTTAAATTTACCAACATGCCCTGTCCAGTGTATCAAAGTAAAATGCTCCCTATATTTGAAATTCCATATGAGGCTCTAGTTAAGGTTCCATGTATTTCCCTAGATTCCGGCATTATAAAAGGTTCCCAATCAACTAAAAAATAATTTTTGGAAATAGTTAATACCAAGTATAAGAACTGGTATCATATTTATACAGACGCCTCAAAATTAAGTCAGCAAGGCTTTGTTGGTCTAGCTAGCAGTTTGGATACCTAAGGTAAATGTAGTGTTAAACTCTAAATTACCTTCTCAGTCGTCTGTTTTTACCGGGGAAGCAATTGCTGTGCTCGAGGCTTTATCATTTATTGAGTCTCACCGTCTGAACAATTCAGTTATTTTTTCTGATTCTCGTAGTTGTCTTCAGGCTATACTTGCTAACCCCTTCCGTGCTAAATTTAAATTTCCCTATATCTCAAAAACTTGACATCTGCTCCTAAAATGCCTTTCCCAGAACATTCAGGTCGAACTAGTTTGGGTACCAGGCCACAGTGGTATCTCAGGCAATGAGAGCGCAGATCTCTACGGAAAACAGGCCACTCACTCAGGTGGCCTTGACCAATTTAAACTTTACTGTAGTGACCTAATACCATTGGCTATAGAGCATTTGATTTCCGACTGGAATGCAAGTTGGGATGTATCGGGAAATTTGAAGGGTAAATTCTACTATTCTCTTCAGAGTCAGGTGTTGGTGAAACCTTGGTTCTTCAAATATAGGAAAGCTAAAAAAATTGTCACCTCTACGGTCTGCCGCCTGCGTTGGGTCACTGTTGTACTCCAGTCTTCCTTCACAAAATTAGGGTTAGAGATTCGTCTCTATGTGAATATGGACTCGATGAAGGCATTCTTGAACATATTTTTTTCAGTTGTCCAAATCGTCTCTCCTCACTATATGATTCACTTCCCCCTAAAGTCCCTCGTCCTTCTAAATTCCAATCCCTTTTGTCCCTAGTTCATACGCCCTTTGTTGATGTTCTGTGTAATTTTATTAACAATAATAACATTAAATTGTAGTTGTGTGCGTGTTGTTTAATAAACTAACATTTTGTATTTGTCTATTGTTCCAGGTAATAAGGAGATTTATTATGTTGTAAATTCATTTTATTACGAGATTTTAACAATTTTTTCTCTCGTTCTTCCACAAAGACCCACTTTTGCGCAAAGTCGTCGTCATTGGCCACAAAGTTTTTTTGTATCTCATTTACACTGACACTGGCTATTCCTCAAGGGAGGCCATTTTTAAAGAAGAAGAAGACCACCAATACCTACTATGTTCTTCAAACATTCTTTTTTAGGTGTATATTTGACATGTATGATGTGTAAGGATTAAAGTCTATAATTGTAAAGCAAAGCAAACGGCATGGAAAATGTTATTGAAACTGACATATTGTACTCTGAGCACACTCTTTCAGTAACTTTTTGTAGGTGATAGTGAATCTAAGAGTATATTAAATCAATGTTAAAACTAGCCAGTTACTTACTAAGGTGATATAGTAAAATAAAATATATTGAAAAGGTCTTTAATGTTATGGTAACAAATTTAAAAAGTATTGTTTGGTAATTGTTAGGTACATTCTTGAATACTTTCCATAGAATCCTCCTCGGTACCTTTTTTCTTTATAAGGTTGAATACTCCATGCACTCGCATGTGGACTTTAAGGTTATAATTGGCAGTAAAACCTTTATTACACACCTTACAAACATAGGGCTTCTCACCTGAAAGATATTTATATTCTGTATGTGTTTTGTAAATGTGAAATTGTAAATATGTACCGTAAGATTGTAATATAACAAGCGAGATTGTAAAATGATGAAAGATTGTGAACCCCTTCTATTTAGTAAGGGTTCTTCTTACTTGCAATTTAACGCAAAAATCATAGCATACGGTAGGAGGCGGAAAATCAAATTTCTAAATAACTATTTAGACACAAACGAAACTAAAGGCTGCACAAACGTTTAACCGATTAAGTTGATATTGGTTAATCCGTAGAGGCTACACTACTGATGCCATAATTACCATGTTGGACATGTGAGTTTGGCTTAGGCTCGGACTACATTACCCTGAATCTCTCCCGTTTTCCTGTTGCAAGGAGTTTCTCTTTAGATATATATTTTTTTTTAAATCATTCAACTATATTAAAGGTAATATGTAAAGTAAGTAGTGATGTATATCGATATTATAAGAGTTGCGTACTTCGGATATTAATAAGAAGTCGTTGCTATTCGCGTCGCAGTTTTTTGCGTTGCGGATTTGCATTTGCAACAGTTTTGTATACAAGTCCTTTAACTTGACTACCGACCGCAGGCAGTGCTTGCCCGACGTAAATAGCCTAACTCAATGCAAAAGAAATTCATAATTTATGTATTTAATAACTGCTGATGTCCTACCAGTATGCACCCTGCGGTGCTTGGTGAGCGATGAGTTACCCCAGAAGGCGGCCGGGCAGTACTCGCACTTATACGCGCGCACGCCATCGTGCTTACTGAGGTGTACGCGCAGCGCGTTCGACGTTTTGTACGCGGCGTCGCACCGGTCGCACTTGTATTTACGCTCATCCGAGTGTGAAGCTAGATGTCGCTTCATCTGCAATAAAAAAAAATCTGAATATACTTCAGAGTGTAAACTCAGCCCAGTTACATAAAGAAAACAAAGAAAAAGTTTGCAGCTTGGCAGCAATTAAAGGATCATTTTAGGCAACGACCTAGTTGCCGGCCAACGAAAAAATGTTTAATAGCTTTGAAGAGGAATACAAACTGAATATTTTTACTATGGCATTAATAGGCTACTTCACCTTGTTTTATTTATGTCCTAAACGCTTCATAATTGTTCCATTACAGAAAAAAAAGTTTACTTTGATACCTAAAAACCTAAAAAAAATATAATATTTAAAACTACAACTTTTTAAAACTGTGCTGTGACGTTATACTAGTACTATTTGTAATCTGTGCTCTAGTCCGCTCGGTCAAAACGGCGGTGTGACGTTACGTTCGACGTTTTGACATAAATAACTTTAAAAGATGTCATGAACTATTTATTTAGATAAACACGTTCTGTTTCAATACTACGTAGGTACGTGTTAAGTGTTTGTGACGTCACATCCTTTCCGGAAGTTACTTCGAGTTGATTACATCAGTAGAAATTAAAAAACAAAAATACATATTTTTAAATCAGCTTTATTTATCAACCTTAGGCTTTTAATTTATGATATCGCTAGAATACATTTTCCTAAGCCAAGTACTAAAGGAAATACTGTATGAAATTAAATATGAGTCAAGTAGCCTATTCTCTCGGATCACTGGTTCAAAAATATACAGAGTGGAAGTCTTTTAAGTGGACTTGTTAGGTGAAGTCAAACTATGAGTTTCAGCGAAATGTACTCAAGCTAATCTCGAGCTCGATTTTGATAATAAGAAATAAAAAAAACTAGCGATATTAATTTAAAAAAAAGCAAATTATATAATTATTTATTTATTTCTCTTTTACAATTTGTGTTGCATACATAGAACAGATAATGGGATCCACCTAGTAAGTATCATAAGACACTTGTGTCAGGTGGACTCGCCGTTCCATAACTAAAGTAATTATTTCTTAATACAAATACAAAGAAAAAAAAAGTTTTATTTTTTTTATCGAAATCGAGCTAAAGACTACCATGAGCATTTTTCGCTGAAACTAGTAGTTTTTGACAAGTCCACTCGATAACTTTCACCATGTGTAGTGTGTAGTATATATTGCACTATACATTAAATTATAGAGATTCTAGAGAATTGTTACCATGGCAAAAATATTCAGTTTGACTTTCTCTACAAATCAATTATAATTTTTTTTCTTGGACGATTACTTGTCCCCAGGGCCCAACCTTGTATGAAGCGTTATCCTTCTCCTTTCTCTTTTAAATTATTTTCTTTTTATTTTGTAAAAAAATATGTCTGTATATATTTATTGCAAAATATTCGACTTTTGTTTGTAACAAAATCATACCTATTTGTATATAATTCAGTTAGGAAATTGTTAGAATGAAAACGTAATAAGTACCTATCGTAGTGTATTGACACTCATAATAATAAGTATAAACACGCACACTTGTGGGGCGTGGTACGGTGGAGTGGGCAAACTAGTTATGGACTGTGGGGGTGGGGCGAGGTGCTAGTATATGGAGTAGGTAACGAACGAGCTATAATTAATACGCAATTTCAAATTATAAACTCAGATCTTTACATTGTATATTTTATGGGGAAAATGTACAGAGAATGAAATTGTAAAAGTCAAACGTTGTTTAAATATTAGTTAAAAGTTAATATAAGTTGTCTCTGAACTTTAACCAATGCTTAAGAGCCACTGAATTAAAAAGAGTTTAGTGACGGGTTACTATCTATACAAAGCACAAGAGAGGATAGTATTATGAGTAATAACTCAAACGATATATTTTGATATTTTATAATAGTTTATAAAGTTAGTAAATTGCTTATATATTTTGTCAACGATTGCAGACTTTGGAAACATGATGGAACCTTGCAAGGTTGTTTCTATGTACTTAATATGTACTTATGACATTGTTATTTATATTATGTTTACATTGTAATTTTTCCATCTTTTTGGTAAAAGGTGGCACTCGACCGAGGTTGTTTCACCGATTCTTCTCGGCGGAATAGGGTTGAACCGGTGGTAGATTGTTCTATGACAAATAACATATTATGTTGGTGATTAATTATTGTAGTCTCGATAAAAATATATTCTTGTTTTTTCAATTTTGTAAAAGGTAGATGTAGTGTATTGACACTTATAATAATAAATATAAACACGCACACTTGTGGGGCGTGGTACGGTGGAGTGGGTAAACTAGTTATGGACTAAGTGGGGAGCTCAAGCTCTCACTGCCATTCCAATAGGGACCACCGACCGAGTGGGACTGCTGTTATACAGCAGTCTAGAAGTGTTTCTGTTACCAAGCCCAATCCTACACCTACCCTTTTCGGAACTTCGATCACTATGCCACAGACCGGACATATGGAGTGTGTAGGGTACTGGCACTTGTGTAGTTTGAGTCGGCTCTCATCTCTGAATAGAGCCTTACACAGCTTACAGCACACCTTCTCGGCTGTGTGAATCCGTAGTTTGTGCTGCTGGGAAAAACAATAAATAATTAGGCATATCCCTACCATATAAAATAAATAATTTAAAGTCTAACAGATAAATGATTACTTTTGTAAATTTTATTAAGCAAGACTAATGTCAACTATTGTAAATGTATCACAAAATATTTTTTTTGTTTATATTACTTACCCATAATAAGTAGTTAAATTTACTTTTATAATCACACTCGTTACAAAACCACATTTTTCTTTTCACGTGAGACTTCAATTTGTGATACTGAAGGGCGTTAGGGTTACGAAAACTGAAAAAATTACACTTTTCAGATGAAATGTTATATTTATATTATATTCATGTACATAAAGGTATGTACGGTACGGTATTGTTACAAAGTATGTAGGTACATAGTAGCCACAACTACATAGCACATAGTGGCTATAATCCATTACAAATCGAATGTCAATTTTATACAAATCCGTAAAGCAGTTTTAGTGTAGAAGAGTAAAAAATTTTTATAGGTATGCACTTTTGCGCAAATGTTCATGATACGACTATAAGTAATTTAAACATCATAATAATAGGTATTTACCTATGAAATTGCCGTTCTGCAGTACTGGCCATTTCAAATCAAAATAATTTTTGTTTGGTTAAGAATTCTAATTTCAAATTAATTTTATTTAAAAACATGGAATTCTTTTTCCAAAAGTAGTCATTTGCTTATTTATTAGTGTTACATTTTCATCGCATTTCAATATTTTTCGTCATCATGGATACGTTAAAAATTCTAGTAATTATGGAATATGAGTACCGTCGTGGCAGCAACGCGGCACAAGCGGACGCAACATCAACGACGTTTACGGAGCTAACACTACGAACCAACGCACCACCTGTTATTGGTTTGCTCGCTTCCGTTCTGGAAATTTCGACCTGAAAAATGAACCTCGCGGTCGTCCGAAGACTTTGACGACAATGACGAATTAAAGGCGATTGTGGAAGCTGATGATACACAATCTACGGCTGAATTAACTTACTATTCGACGTTAGCGTCAAAACAATATTGGTCCATTTGCGTCAAATTGGTAAGGTAAAAAAGCTTGACAAATGAGTGCCCCACGAACTCATTGATCGCCAGCGCGAAGTACGCGTCGAGACGTGCCTTGCACTGTTCAACAGACACACAAATGAAGGAATTTTGAACCGCATTGTTACCTGCGATGAAAAATGGATTCTGTTTGATAACCGCAAGTGCTCAGCAAGTTGGTTGGATCCTAGTTCAGCACCTAAACAATGCCCTAAACGAAAACTTACACCTAGAAAAGTGATGGTCACTGTTTGGTGGTCTAGCGCCGGTGTGATTCATCACAGCTTCTTACCAAACGGTCCCCCCGTTTGGTAAGAAGCGTTGATGAATCACTGCAGATGTGTACTGTGAAGAACTGAACACAATGATGGAGAAGCTGGCACATCTCCAACCAGCATTGGTCAATCGCTCGTCTCCGCTGTTCCTGCACGACAACGCGCGACCTCATACTGCACAGTAGACGGTCTCCAAGTTGCAAGAACTGGGGTTGGAAGCTCTCCGTCATCCGCCCTACTCACCAGACCTTGCGCCTACAGACTACTACTTTTTGCAGAATTTGGATAACTTCTTGGCGGGAAAAAAATTCAACACCCGAGAGGCAGTACAAAATGCCTTTGAAGAATTTGTTGCCTCCCGTCCAGCTGATTTCCTTAAGAAGGGCATCAATAAACTGCCACTGCGTTGGCAAAGATGCATTGATTGCATGGGTGATTACTTCGATTAATACAAATAAAAAATACATGAAAAAAATTAGTTTAAATTTTCTCATACAAAACGGCAATTTCATAGGTAAATACCTAATATAAAGAATACTTACACTTCGGAACATTCTTTACACTCGTAAGTTTTGTTATTGTCGTTATGGATGTATCGCCTGTGTTTCTTCAAATTTTGTAAAGTAACATAGTCTTTATTGCACTCCCTACATTTCGCTCCATCCTGAAATTATACAGAATATTTGGGTAGCTTTTGTCCACAAAAAATGATACAATTTAAAAATATCAATTATGGAAAGGAAGCCCTGGAGGTCCTCACGCAACAAATCGTGCATACCATACTGCAAGTTGAACATTTTTTATAATTAGTATAAAGCGAATTATTGGCACCCAGATATTTGTTTAGAATCTTAGAAAACTAGTTTAAACTACAATACAACCACATTTTTAATGTCTTTCGCAAAAGTTCGTGTTATGTTTATCATTTGTCACTGCGTAGAAAGACTATGTTTGACGAGAAACATTAGAAAAATACTTAAGTTCTTGAAAAAATTTCAGCAACTTACTTGAATCTTACCCAAATGTTTTACATTGTAATGATATTCCAAGCTGACTGGAGTTTGGAAAACGCGCAAACAAATGTGACATATAAAGTTGGGTTTTTGTAAATGAGAAATTCTGTGATACAACATTGTCTCCCAATCTTTGAAGTAAAGAGAGCATATTCCACAATAATTGTTAGTCTCATGGCTTTTGACGTGATCACACAGCTTATCCTTTTCTACTTTCTCTGTGCAAAGCCCTGTAAAGTTTCAATATATCTAAGTGTTTCTATTCCACATGCTACAGCTAGTAAGTGAGTGTTTTCCATTTATAGAAAACCCTATCTGTCTTTGACACTGTGTCGATTAATTTTATAATTGGAACACTTACAGTGCAACACAGTCGACACTGTCTGCGTACAATTTAACACGTAAAACATTTTTTGACATGACATTTTTTTTTTAAATGGAAAACGCTCATTACCTACATAACTAAATTAAGTATATTCGGTATTCCTATCATATAATTGAAAATTTCGAAACACACAACAGGTCAGATCACCTGAATAAGGCTGTCAAACGAGCAGAAGAATCGCGTGATGGTAATGTAAGGCAGTGGTATTTTCCACAGTTATACAAGGTAACATTAAGGCAGTAAGTTGACAAAGACATTTTAGAGGGTTGTTGCTGGATAGAAAACAAATTCTATTTCTGCATAATAATATTCCTGATAAATTGCTTCAACCTCTTAAAGAATATAGTATGTTCATTTAGGCCTGACGCGCAGTAGCCAGCCAGGCTGCGGAAGTCTGTTGGGCAAATGACGTTGTTTGGGAGCCCACGCACTAAGCAGTCAATAATGTTCATTTTTTCTGGCTTTTTTTTAATTTTTTTTTCTTGTTCCCCCAACCGTTAGCCGGGACAATTTTTTGGTAGGTTACGTTATTACATGGTCTTTTTATTTTCTTAGATCTATTTGGTATTTTTAACATTTCTGTTACTACATCCTTACATATTACATATCTTGCTTGCTTTAACTTTTTTTTTCTATACATTATTATATGTTTTCCTGTTACATTCATTTTCCTATTTATATCATATTTTACATTCTCCTTTCATACTTATTTACATTATTTCTATATTATGCTTACATTTATTTTAATTCAGCAATTCTACATTTTAATCTACACATTTACTATTACAGTTTTTTATTCTACTGTCTTATTTTCTTACACTTATTTTTATTTTATATTTACTTGTCGCTTCTCACATTTTGCTTTTTATCTTCTAATTACAATTCAATTTTATTATCTTTTTTCTTTTTGTTTTCCCTACCTTAATTTAACATTCTTGCTTTTACACCTTATATACTATTTTACATCCATATTTTCTGGCTGTCCCAGCCTGGCTGCCTAGTGCTCGCGCGGCCTTAACCATGTACGTTTGTTAAAAATTAAAAAAATACAACATGATGAAATCTTACCACAATCAAATTTAATTAATTTAGACGCTTTCTTATTGCTTGTGTTAATTTCTTTTTTCACTGCCCTTGGTGCTATATTTATAGTTCTTTTTGGTGCTATTTTTCTGGTTTTTCCCTTACTTGATACAGATGTTTGTGTAGGACTATCTTCAATGTTAGGTTGTTTTACATCTGAGGAAAAAATGGTGATAATTATGGATTTTTTTGTATTTATTTTTTATTTATATTTATTATTTTTATTTATTTATATATTGCAATAACACACAATGGTCAATTAAGTATAAGTACCTGGGTTACCAAGCTTGCTTTAGTAGATTATAAAAAATAATCACAAACATATTTTACCGTGTTCAAACCCACCACATTCCGAATTTCAGAATAACGCAAAAATAACACATACGCATACCAAACTGCCAATCGGACTGACATAATTATTAGAGTTGAAATTATTGATATATTGTTGCACGATAAAATAAAAAATATATATAACTTATAAATGCGCAAGTTTCGCAGGGATAAGACCTAGCTAGATCGATTTTCCTTCCCCAAAAACTCCCTTCTTTATAAATTTCATGGTAATACTTGCAGCCTTTTACGAGATTACGATTATATATATACAAGATTAGCTCGTTTAAAGTATAAGATCTGTTTTTTTTTATTTCAGAAGATATAATTATAGGTAATAAACTGGAAACATTGCCCATAAAGTATATTAAATTGATACATAGATTACCAAATGAAGGCAGCGCAACCCTAAAACACCGACTCACGCGCCCCCTCCCTAGATTCGAGAACAGTCATGGCGGCCATTGCGTTATGGATATAACGAAAATGCGCGTTTGAATTTCGAACAGTGTTCGGTTAATTTTCGAAGTTAATAAATTAATGGTGATTTGTTTAACTGTGTTTTAATCCTCTAACAATATCTACAATGAAACGTTAACAAGAATTTGTGAAAATGAGATTGTTGAGGACAGAACCAAACCTACAAAAACCTATACCTAACTTTATATAGTCTATAAAATCAATCATCACAAGAAAATAAATCTTCCCCACTTTTCGTGATATTATCATTGCATTTTATCGACGAGATAAATACACATATCTATGCAAAGTTTCATCTTTCTAGCACTAACCGTTTGGACGGTAAGCGGAAGAAAGACGGTAAATTTCAATTATTTTAGAGATATAAAGACGTTATTTTAAAACATAAATAATTTGTGCTATAGACAACAGTGTTCTAGACTATAATTGACACTTGAACTTTTGCTAAATCAATTTAATTTCAATTATTTTAGTGATACATGTACATAAATATAGAACAATAACCATCGATATAGACAACTATCGGGGTTGACTGTTTACATCTATTCTCTGTATAATTAAATAATAACATGGGTCGGCATAAAAGATAAAGGTCTAGTATCTCTTCTTCCTCTCCAAAAGAAGAAAGCACAAGAAAGAGGAAAAACATTGAAAAACAAAGAGGAAGCATTGGAAGGATTGATAGGGGAATTAAGAAAGAAAGTTGAAAAGAAAGTCCAGTCAGTGGTGCGCTATATAGGACGTAATGATTTTATACCTGAGTTTGATCCACAAGTATCATCTGTCTCAGTTGAACATTGGATCCGTAATTTGGAAGGTGTAGCTAGCATGCACTGTTGGGATGAACGCACACTTATATGCAACTGTAAGTCCAAGTTAGCTGGCTATGCTAAAACATGGTATGAACGACAAACTTGCTACGATATTATATGGGAAGACTGGAAAACTAAATTAATTACTGCTTTCCCATTTACCAAGAACAAATTAGGGAACTTGTTAATCGCATAAAGACTAAGGATGAAAACCCGATCAAGTTCTATTATGATAAACTTGGTATTTGTATGTCATGTAATATGAGTGATGAAATAATAGCCCAAGCAATTGTAGGAACACTTGGCGATAAATTGTTGGAAGTTGGGGCTTTATCAGCTGGTTGTCACGATACAAACTCTTTGCTTAAATATCTGGCAACAATGAAGAATTCTTCTGATTATGCTGAAGGTAAACTCTCCAGAGTGTCCAATATTGAGAATCATAATCCAAACAAAACGATTAAGTGTTCCACTTGTGGAAAGGTTGGACACAAGGCTAGAGTATGTGGGAGAAAAATACAAAAAAATAATGATGACCAAAGATGCAAGTTTTGTAACAGGACCGGCAATGTCGAAGAGAACTGTTTTAAGAAGCGAAACCAGAGCAAACATTGCTCTTTTTGTAATATCAAAGGTCATTCTATTGAAGAGTACAAAAAGAAGAAAACTGGACAAGACAAACATATTAAGAAAATCGTAATCGAAAAACTGAGATACGTGACACTTCTAATATGAAGTATTGAAGATCGCTCTTATGAATGACTCACATGCTGAAGATTTTTGTAGACTTTGGCAGTTCATGCAATACAATGAGGCAAAGTTTTTATATAATCTTCAACTCAAGTCTACAGTAAGTGAAAATGTCATTAAAGGCTATGAGGATGGTTTGGTTCAGCCGCTTGGACTTACTACTGCTTCTCTGTCTGCTGATGGAGTGGAGATGAAATCAGAATTTTATATAGTACCAAATGAGACGCAGGACTTTGATATCTTGGTGGGCCAACCATTTACCTCTGTATAACCAGTCACCTCACATATTAGTTGTTAAAACATCAACATGCCTTAATGTATATGATAAGGAAATGTCATTAGACATTGCAGAACTATGTGAAAATTTAGATAATGTTCGCTTATACCCTGTCATTAGGTATAAGCGAACTTTCTCTAGTCCAGGTCCAGTTAATGTTGTGTCTTCATAGACACAACATTAAAACCTGGACTGAACAAGGTTGTTGTTAGAACTGAACTTGTTGCTAGTGGTGTTATGAGTGTAAAATACAGTGAAAAAAACCAAGATATGAAAGAGATGTGATGAGTGAAGAAGTAGAAAGTTGCGATGGTACCATAGAGATTAGACTTATTAATAAAAGAAATGAAACTGTTCAGCTAAATTGTGCTGACTGTGTTGCTAGAGCTGAACTACTGGAATCAGAAACTGGTGTTTCCAAAATAGGAAAACAATTAATCAAGGATCAAAGGGACGCACTTATCTCTCTTCTCGACGAGTTTGATGCTTGTTTCTCTGGAAAAGGCATGAAGTTGGGTAATTGTGCTATCGAGATGACGATCAGATTGACTGAGAATAAAGTCATAAATTACAAACCTTATCGGATGTCCTATCATGAAAGAGAATTGGTCAGACAAATTATCCCCAAGTTGCTCGAAGCTGGAATAATAGAGGAGTCGACATCATCCTATGCCAGCCCAATCCTCTTAGTCAAAAATAAGGATGGTGGATTTCGCCTGTGCGTCGACTACCGGGCTCTGAATAAAGTAACGGAGAAAGAAAGATATCCCTTACCTCTGATACAGGATCTTCCGGACAGGTTGGTGAACGAATCAGTGTTCTGCAGCTTAGACCTTGCAAATGGTTACCACCAAATTAAAATATCACAACAATCCAGACCACTCACCGCCTTCGTCACTCCTGATGGACATTACCAATATAGAATTATGAGTTTTGGGTTGTGCAATGCACCGGCTGTCTTTCAGAGGGCTATGCATTAAATTCTTGATCCTGTCACCCATAAATGTGCCGAGGTTTACATCGACGACGTAATTGTTTGGGGAGATAACGTGGAGGATTGTATACATAACCTACGTCGAGTCCTCGATTTGATCCAAAATGCTGGTGTAAAACTAAAGCGAAACAAATGCTCTTTTCTCACCACGACTGCCGAGTATCTAGGACATGAGATTTCATGAGGAGAAATACGACCTTCTCCTCACAAACTGTCGGCAGTAGCCGATTTTAAAGCACCACAAAATGCTCATGAAGTCGGACAATTCTTGGGCCTTGCTTCATACTTTCGCAAGTTTGTGAAGGGACCACTAGCTAACTAGCACGAAGCTAGACCACTCACACCCCTGACGAAAAAGAGTGCAGAATGGTGTTGGGGAAAAGATCAAAACGACGCCATGGAAACTTTAAAGCGGGTATTAACATCAGACCCTGTTCTTGCCATTTATGATCCATCTTGTGAAACACAGATCCATACTGATGCTTCTAAAGTGGGAATAGGCGAAGCACTCTTGCAGTGTCAGAGAAATGTCGGATGGAGAGCGGTTGCCTATGCTAGTAGACATACAACAGACGCTGAAGTTAAGTATCACAGCTTTGAACTTGAGGCACTAGCAGTGGTGTTTAGAATCCAGAAGTTTGAAGTTTATGTGCCAGGGTTGAAATTCCGTATTGTAACGGATTGCTCTGCGTTACGACTAGCTTGGTCAAAGAGAGATTTATCACCTCGTATTGCACGGTGGTGGTTTCATCTACAGGAATTCGAAGTGGAGCACAGACCATGAACTTCGATGTCACATGTTGATGCTCTCAGCCGGAACCCAATTACAGTAAATCACATTGAAGAGAAAACATTCATCGAGGCTCTTCAAGATACAGATGAAAAAATACAGACGACTCTAAAGAATCTTGATTTTGAGCTCAAAGCTAACAATAACAGCTAGTTTGCTATGTCGTGTTGTCGATGGTGGGAATATACCTGTTCTACCCAAGAGTGCAAGGTGGCATATATTTAACACTTATCATGATAAAAGCGGTCATTTGCGGACCGCAAAATGCTTAGAAGCTATCAAAGGTTTCCTAAGATGCGGAAGAATGTGGAAAATATGTTGCCAGTTGTATAGGGTGGCAGTTTACCAATAAGCCTACCGGGAAGCAACTGGGGTTACTGCATCCAATCCCTAGAGATCCTACACCATTCCACACTATCCACGTGGATCACCTGGGTCCTTTTTGCAAGAGTGGTGGCAAAACATACATCTTTGCTATCATCGACGGGTCCACAAAATTTCTGTGGTTAGAGGCTGTTGCTAGCGCAGATGCTAGAGGCGCGATCACAGCACTTAACCAGTTCACAAAAGTTTTCGGGTGTCCAATGAGGATAAAGGCACAGCGTTTACTTGTCGAAAATTCAAAGAATATTGTACTAAACTTGGAATAAGACGTGTTAAACGCTGTTGCTTCGCCCAGAGCAAGTAAATGGGCAGGTTGACAGGCTAAACCTGACAATATTAAGCTTGTTGATCGCACATGGTTGGTAAAGAACAAAAAGGATGGGAGACTTATTGCCTAGGGTGCAGGGATTAACTCTACGATAAGCCATACGGAAAATCCCCCTTGGAGTTGCTTTGTGGGCTAAGGCCGCGTTTAGCTGGAGAATTAAAGGTGCCCAACACACGAATGATGTGGAAAGGCTAAGGGAAGATGCAGCTGAAGGAATAAAACGGAATGCTGCCAATATGAAGGCACGTTTTGACAAAGGCCGACGAGAAACAGAAACCATACCCTTGGGTGCATTGATCATGGAAGCAAGAAACATTTTACGGCCTGGCTTGACCAGTGGAAAGTTGGTTCCGCGTTATGCGGGGCCTTATAAAATCACTGCGGTTCTTTCTAATGATCGCTATGAAGTAAGCTCAGCTGCTAAGGGCAGGAAAGCTTATAAGAGTGTGGTGGCTCGTGACAAGACCTCAGATAATGACTCAGAATAAATCTCAAGAGGATTGATGGAAGCAAAATGTAAATGCTGCCCACGGGGCTGACCTTTATTTACAATAAGCCTATTATGTGTTTTATTTCGCCTTCGGGGCTATATTTTGCCCTAGGGGCAATGTTCCGTCTTCGGGGCTGTATTTTGCCAAAGGGATTAGTCTTGCCTGCGGGGCTATATTTCGCCTTCAGGACTGTATTTTGCCTAAGGGGCTAGTCTTGCCTGTGGGGCTATATTTCGCCTTCGGGGCTGTATTTTGCCTTAGGGGCTGTGATTTGCCTATGGGGTTGTGATTTGCATATAGGGCTATGATTTGTCTATGGGGCTTTGCTCTGCCTACAGGGCTATTGTCTGCCTTAAAGCGGCTATGCTTGCCTACGGGGCCTACTGCTGCTGGAGGCTACACTGAATCTTCGTGGCTGCTGAAGGCAGCGCACCATTTAAAGCAATCCTTCGAGGCTGAAGGAGTTTACAGGATGGCCGAACTAATACATCAATTACCAAATGAAGGCGGCGCAACCCTAAAACACCGACTCACGCGCCCCCTCCCTAGATTCGAGAACAGTCATGGCGGCAATTTCAAATGGTGTTCGGTTAATTTGGAAGTTAATAAATTAATGGTGATTTCTTTAACTGTGTTTTTAATCCTCTAACAACACCTACAATAAAACGTTGACAAGATTTTGCGAAAATGAGATTGTTGAGGACAGAACCAATCCTATAAGTATATAGTCTATAAATTCAATCGTCATGAAAATAAATCTTCCCCACTTTTCGTGATATTATCATTGCACTTTATCGACGAGATAAATACACATATCCATGCAAAGTTTCATCTTTCTAGCACTAACCATTTGGACAGTAAGCGGAAGATGGTCATGCGTAACCATAAGGGTTCCAAGACATGATCTACGGAACCCTAAAAAGTGATCATTGACAAATTAGGTGTCAATTATTAAATTGATGCTCAATGAAATAATATATACCATTTATTAATTAATATAATACATACCAGATATATACTCATACACAAAATTGTCTTCAAGTTGCAGTGTCTCATTGTTCTCCAAATCATTGTATTCACCATTTGCTTCTATGTCCACTTTCTCATCCAGTTCAGTATAACTTATCTAAAAAAATCTATTATTAAGTTTGCCTTCAAAAGATGAAAAAAAAATTATTTCAAGTTATGTACCTCATCATATTCTAAATCATCCTCTTGTTTAATCTGGGTGGTAATTTTAGAATCCTGAAACACCATTCATACAGGTCAGTTCAAATGAGTTAACTAAATATATCCACCATCTTTTGGAAGTCAAGTCATAATAGCACAGAATAAAAAATTAGTTTTCCTAAAACATTTTCCCATCTCTTTGACTAAAATATAGAACTTGCAATTTGTAGAATAATTGGCCCTCAGATCTAGATATTTAAGAATTTAACAAGTAATTTTCATTAGCACATTGTGCATCAGCATTATCAGAATATAAAACTGTCTATTAATTTACATTTACATAATAATAAGTTTATTATAGTTATGTATAATAAATCATTTGAGTTATATTATTACCTCTTTGCTCATAAATATATTTACACAATTTAAAGCTATACAATGTTTTGTCCTTGTCTTTTGCTTGTGTAGCTAAACCATTGTGTAAATATTTTTATGAGCAAAGCACACTACAAAGCTATCAATTTATATAGACCTATCACTTATTGCCGTGCACTAAAGAAATAGAATGACACATTGGTATACTTTAATGTTTTGTTTACCTCTAGAATCTTGCGACTGTACTTCAACTGTACAAATATTTCTTATCTTATACCAAATTTTTTTCATAAGAACTTACTTCAATCGAGGTTAAAGCACTGACTAATATGGAATTTGAAGTTATACATTTTTCTCTGAATTCTACACAAAATTCAAGATCTTTGGTACAATTTTCGCACAATTGTTGTGGCATGCTGTCTTCCTTATGTATCTGAAAAGAGAGTGATAATATTGAAGGTAGTTAATATTCAATTTGTTTCTCTAAATTCTCTTATAACAATAAACGAATTCATACACGTAAATCTGTAATCAAGTTGAAGCACTTAATGTTGTGTTCGTCGAGCAGCGTTGTATTTTCGCAACTGGTTTTTATGCATGCACGACACTGCATTTTTAGATAGGTATTTCACGTAGTTTTTTCGTATTCGACTATCGAGTTAATGCCTTTTAAATTTTAATTTGAAAAGTTTTGAGTGTAAAGTTTTTTTTCTCTACTGCTTTGGTAACTTGAGGTAGAGGTGTAGTTTTTTTTTCTCTTCTGTTTTGGCAACTTGACACAAGGGATGCGTATGTTGTGCCGCAGACAATTAAAAATGTTAGGAAACGGCGGAAGGAATAAAAGGTAGGTATTGTATGTACGGAATTTGGGAAATTAGAATAGTTTAAGACAAAAAAATTCGACATGAAATAAAATGAATTATATACAACTTAAAATGTATATAAAAAATTAAATATTAATATTATTTAGAGTTACCTATGTAAATTTTCGATAAACAAATATATACTTACAACTTTATTATTTGAACTCCGTAATAAATTTACAGAAGAAGGAAATGGAATAGGAATTAATGATAGGTATGTTATGATATAAATGGGAATGATCATGGAGGGGACAAGACAAAATAATGTGATCTATATCGCCAATTTCTCCACAGTCGCATAAAACGTCACTTCGAATACCAATTCTCATAAGATGCGTTGGAATGCACATATGACCCAGTCTTATTCAAATAATTGAAGTTGATTTTTAGAAAGTAAAATTTTAGAAAACCAAGGCTTGATTGGGATCACTGGTTGAATCATTCGGTACTGTAATCTTTTTGTTTGACTGCTCAAGCTCCATAACTCATTCCATGATTTCTGAAGTGAGCTCCTGGCAAGAGGAGCCAAATCATGCGCGTAATTATTGTAGGGGAACACATCGCCACTGACACACAAAGGATGCCACTGCATCCTTCGCCAATTTATCGGCCAACTCATTGCCAACAATGCCACAATGGCTTGGTATCCATACAAATGTTACTGAACAGCCCTTTAATTTACATTTATACAGAAGATTTCTGACCTGAATAGTAACCGGAAAATAACTTTTTGATTTGAACGGAAATTTACTAAGATATTGTAGAGCGCATTAAGAATCAGAAAATATTAATGACTTCTTAAGCCTACTGAGTAGTATAGACTCAACAGCCTTAAAAAGGCCATAGCACTCTCCCGTAAACACAGATGTTTCAGGAGGAAATTTAACTTTTTGTACAATATTATATTGTAAATGGAAGACGCCGAATACTCCCACACAACTGTCTGTATTATTCTTAGATGTATCTGTATACAGGGTGACCTGAAATTCGATACATTCCTTTGAAAGACAGAAAGTAGACCTCATTTACAGTAATATTTTTCATGGCATCCCCTATCCGAAAGTTGATATTTACAAAGTTATTGAAATTTCAAAAAATTTTTCTTTATTTTCGACTTTTTGACTTTGACATGACGTATTTTTAAAAATGTTTGTCTTTTTAGTGGTTTTTTTATGTATTTTAACCGTCAATGAGTCAAATATTATTTTTAAGGAATAAATAGGGACAAACTAAGCGAGAATTTTTCATTATGAGACATGAAACAGATTTTCTTTTAAGAAAAATGCACATTTTTCTTAAAAACAGGTGATTTTCTTAAAAAAATGTATGATACAATGCGTACAAATACCTTAAATAACTTTCTTACCTCATAAGCTTCCAAAAAAGGTACAAATACGTACATAAAAATATGAACATGTAATAAACAAAGACAAAACAATCATCAGGTAACATTATCTCAAGAATTACTCTACCTGAGGCGACCTTTTTTTTCAATTGTTTCCTTTGTTCAAACTTCGGGATGTTTCGGCTACTGTCGTCGCGGCCCTTTGTCAATGAGTTACCGACTGGCTTAGAGAGCAAATTTAGTAGCTAATATTAGTTTTAAGTCAACTATTGCCGTGTACGGACGTATTGTTGCTTTAAACTACACCCTTACTTCTACTTGTGATTTTTTTGTCTCGCGATGGCTGCTTTTGAGTACGATGAATACGCTGACATCTAGTTTTGTTACGGACTTTGTAATGGTAATGCTGCTGCTGCACGAAGAACATACGTTGAACGTTTTCCGAATCGACGAGTGCCAAACGTTAGAGTGTTTTCAACAACATTTCGACGAATTCGGGAAAGCGACCGTGTTGATAGAAGACGTGGCGATTCAGGCAGACCTCGTTTGTATGCTCCAGAAGAAGAAGAAGAAATTTTAACACTTTGTCAAAATGATCCTTCTATTTCTACAAGAGCGGCAGCTAGAAGACTTGGATTGAGTCAATGGAAGGTGTGGTTTACAGTACACACAGCGCGTCTACATCCATTTCACTACACACCTGTCCAAGCGTTGGAAGAGGGAGACCCGGTTAGAAGAATGGAATTCTGCCGTTTTATGATAAATGCAGACATGGAGGATCGCAATTTCTTCTCAAGAATATTGTGGACGGAAGAATCGAAATTTAACCGTGACGGGATAAACAATTTCCACAACACACATTACTGGGCACCAAAAGGAGAAAACCCCAGGATGAAAAAAGAAAGGGCCCATCAAACCAGATTCAGTCTAAATGTCTGGATGGGTATAATTAATAATAATTTAGTTGGACCTCATTTTTTGCCTCAAAATTTAAATGGTGAAATGTACGAACATTTCCTAAGAGAGGAGATTACTGGTTTAATGGAAGATGTGCCAATAGCAACTCGTCGTAATATGATTTTCCAGCATGATGGTTGCCCGGCCCACTTCCGCCTCGGCGTACGCCAGTGGCTAGACCAAACTTACCCACATCGCTGGATAGGTCGAGGCGGGCTAATTCCTTGGCCAGCACGGTGTCCCGATTTGACCCCGTGTGATTTTTATCTTTGGTGTCATATGAAGGCTTTGGTGTATACTACACCCATAACTACTGTAGAGGAGCTCAGAAGCCGCATAAGAAATGCAGCAGAAGAAATCAAAACTAGTCTTACTACCAGAATAATCAAAACAGAGGTACGGAGAAGACTACGGGCCTGTATCAGAAACAGAGGTTCACATTTTGAACAAGACCTAAAGTAGAATATTTATTATTAAATTTAATTAAACATTGATGTTTTTTAAACACAATAAACGTAATTAAATTCAAGTTTTTCCTTTTATTTTAACCTTATCGCAAATAAATCGATTTAGACATTATTTCATTTTACTTCTAATATGTTTACTACAACGTCATATTTTTATGTAGACATTTGCACCTTTTTGGAAAGCTAATGAGATAAGGAAGTTATTTAGAATATTTGTACGCATTGTATCATACATTTTTTTAAGAATATCACCTGTTTTTAAGAAAAATGTCCATTTTTCTTAAAAGAAAATTCTGTTTCATGCCTCATAATGAAAAATTCTCGCTTAGTTTGTCCCTATTTATTCCTTAAAAAAAAATATTTGACTCATTGACGGTTAAAATACATAAAAAAACCACTAAAAAGACAAACATTTTTAAAAATACGTCATGTCAAAGTCAAAAAGTCGAAAATAAAGAAAAAATTTTTGAAATTTCAATAACTGTAAATATCAACTTTCGGATAGGGGATGCCATGAAAAATATTACTGTAAATGAGGTCTACTTTCTGTCTTTCAAAGGAATGTATCGAATTTCAGGTCACCTGTATATGTGGTGCCATCCCAGCCAATTATTATTTGTAATATATTTAAATATGTTATTTGCAAAATACTTATCAGATTTCTTTTTGCCAATGTCATAACGAATATCTGGCACAAGCGTTAACGCTTCATATGAGGAATCAAATACCTAATGGAAAAGACGGAGAACGGAAAGTGGGAGCATCCAGGGTTAAAAATTTACGGTAACTAGTTATAAGAGAGGGATTAGTTTTATGGTGCCAATATTTATTATTACTATAACAAAGATAAAATAAAATTTTAAGTTTCGGAATTAACGGATGATTTTGTAATTGGTAACAGCGAACAAAAAATTATCTGCCAGATATTGTCGACGGAGTTGAAGAGGAGGCTCACAACATTCCAGCTGAAGCACATTTATCGGAGATGATCTCATAGCTCCGCAAATTATACGCAAAGCTTTAGCTTGTATTTTATCTAACTTTTGTAATCCACTAATGTTACACGAATCTAAAAGAAAAGTCCCATAATCTATTACACTTTTTATTATGGCATTATAAATTAATTTAATTGTAAATGGATGTGATCCCCACCAAACACCAGATAGACTTCTTATCATATTTAAAAGCCGCTCACATTTTGAAGAAACGTAATCGTTGTGCGCGTTACCATTTAATTTTGAATCCAAATATAGCCCTTAAAATTTCACGTTCTCTTTTACAGGAATAAGCATTCCATTCTTAAAAACTGAAATAGGAGGAAGCATACGCATTCTGGAAAATAAAACGATGGAGCTTTTATTGACCGACAAGTCCAAACCGTTCTTGTCCATCCAAGATTTTAACTTTTCTAATGAATTAGTCAGATATCTACATGCGTTATTTATAGAATTATTAATTACATAAAGGACCAGGTCAACCGCGTATTGTAATATATTTATTAAATTTAAGTCTTAAGCTCTTCGAACAACTCTAGTTTCCGTAGAGTTGCCTAAAAGTAAAACTATAATTCTTTCTGACAATAATATATTAATAATTAAATGTACTAAAATTAATGGTACTCCTAAGCGACTGAATTTTTCCTCTTAAATACTTAAGATAACATTATCATAAGCAGAATTTATGTCCAAAAAAGATGCAACAATAGATTTATTTTCTGTAAATGCTATTTGTATATATATTATATATTATGTGATTATTATGGCAATGTTGTCTATGGTCCCTCTACCTTTGCGAAATACAAGTTGTGTATTTGACAGAAGGTTATGTTTTTCAACATAAGTACCATTCTAGCCTGTTTTTTACTAAATGTTCATCAATTTTTAATAATACCGAAGAAAGTATTATTGGACGATAAGATGTAGCTAAAGAAGGGGGTTTGTTGGGCATAATTTATTGGGCATAATATATTTATAATTTAATTTAATTATTTTATAATTTAAATTTTTCATAATTTAATCAAATAAAGATTTGAATTGATCCGAGTTAAATTGTGGATCACTTATAAAATTGTTAGCATCGCTATATACAGAAAAAGCTATTGATAACCTGTTTCTACCTATTTTTTTAATGCTACCATTAACAATATTTTGTATATTGTTTATCTTTAAATAGTGGCCGAATACTATAGGGTGAAAATTTATGTTCTCACTAGGTGATTTTATTACCTTTTGTACGTGGATAATATATGGAAAAGAATCTGTATCTTTATACAATATTCTACCAACCCGTGAATCTAAGCCTTGGTTTTTTTCCCTATTATTAGTTACTTGTTGTGTTTCCGCTATTATATCCTGTTTAAGGACAACATTGTTTTCAGTATCGCTAAGACACATACAATTAATATCTGGTTTTGCCGTTTTTGGGTCCCTTTTAATTTTTTTCTGGCATTTTTACAACGCCTCTTAGGAATTGCTGAACGTTTGCGACTAGTTATTGTGCCCGAGGTATCTGTGTCCATGCTCGAATCATTGGATATTGTAACATAATGACCAACGGGGGGAACAAGTTCCCCCGGGGTCTAGGTCCTCCATGGTCTTCTCTAAACTATAATTAAAAAATAAACTTACCGAAATAAAACTTAAATACACTAAGGAAAATATACTTAAGACTAAACTATATAATTAACTATTTATTATATAATTTAAGTTCCCGCGCTTTTTTATTCGTGGGTGTAGGTAGTTGTTTCGTGTCTTTTTCTACAGTCTACTTCTTCGTTTGGCTTATGTCATTTGTGATTTGAATTTTGGGTTCTGCCCATAGACAAAATAAGGTAAGATGGAAAGAAAAGAAGGAATATTTAGGCTTTCCATTTTAAATATAAATTCTATAAGATTAAGATTAAAGAATATTCCCTGATAAATGTGCTATTTAACGGTGATAACCTTCCTTGGTAAATGCCCTATTCAAACATCGTCCAAATAGCACCAGTAGTTTTTGAGAAAATTGTGGACAAACAAACATACATACAAGCATAAAGGTCAAAGCATTTGTAACCGACTTCAAAATACGGAGGTTCTCAGACCTCCGTTTTTGAAGTCGGTTAAAAATGCTTCAAGATACATTTTTTCAAGATGGCGGCCTTAGCGGCAAAGTTACGCGGTGGCATAGTCGAAAAGAACACATCAAAATCTATAAAATTAAATTGAAAATTGCTTTTCAATACTCCCTTTTAAACTCTTAGATAAAACTAGCCAATAGGCTACTTGACTCATATTTCATTTCATACATTGAAGCAGTATTTCCTTTAGTACTTGGCTTAGGAAAACGTATTCTAGCGATATCATAAATATAAAACTTAAGATTGATAAATAAAGTTGATTTAAAAATATGTATTTTAATTTTTTAAGTTCCACTGATGAAAACACCTCGAAGTAACATCCGGCAAGGATGTGACGACACAAACACACTATGCACATATGTAGTTGTGAAACGGAACGTTTCTGTAATTATATTATAGTTCATGACATCTTAAAAAGTTATATATGGCAAAACGTCAAACGGAACGTAACACCGCCATTTTACTACTATGGACTATAGCACAGATTACAAATAGTACTAGTATGACGTCACAGCACAGATAATCTATCAACTAACATGGCGAATAGTGTTTACGGGGTTTTTAAAGTGTATTTTTAAATATCTTTTTGTAGGTTTTTAGCTTTCAAAATAATGTTACTTTTTTATTCTAGTGAAACAATTATAAAGCGGACATAAATAGAAACAAAGTCAAGTAGCCTATTACTTACTGAGGTAATAAAGTAAAACAAAATATATTGTAAAGGTCTTTAATGTTATGGTAACAAATTTTAAAAGTATCTATTAGATAGGACTACTTTTGTTAGGTACATTCTTGAACACTTTCCATAGAATCCTCTTCGGTACCTTTTTTCTTTATAAGGTTGAATACTCCATGCACTCGCATGTGGACTTTGAGATTATGATTGGCAGTAAAACCTTTATTACACACCTTACAAACATAGGGCTTCTCACCTGAAAGATATTCATAGTTTGTATATTTTTTGTTACTGTAAAATTGTAAATATGTACCGTAACACTGTAATGTGACAAGCGAGATTGTAAAATGTTGAAAGATTGTGAACCCCTTCTATTTAGTACGGGTTCACAAGCTTACTTGCAATTTAACGCATAAATTATGGCATACGGATTACCGTATGCCATAATTTTAATAACTAATTAGTCACAAACGAAACTAAAGGCGTCACAAACGTTCACAAATGATTAACCGATTAGAATTACCTTGTTGTACCTGCGGCGCTGGAGCGTGAATTTAGCGCATATGAGAGTTATGAGCTTTGTATAAATGTGAGTGCTGACACATAGACAATAATATAATTAGTGTGACGTCCGGCCTAAGGCGCAACGCATCCCTTGCTTGTCTTAGGCTCGGATTACATTGCCCGGCCGGAGTGCCTTCGGTTATAATTTTTTCGAAGACATTCAACTATACTGAAGTTATTATGTAAAGTAAGTAGTGATATATATCGTTATAAGAGTTGCGTAATTCGGATATTAATAAGAAAAGATAGGAAAAACAAGCATAGAATATTTTGGGATCGTAGCTACTCACGTCGCAGTTTCTTGCGTTGCAGATTTGCATTACAGTTTTGTTTAGAAGCCTTTTAACTTGGCTACCGACCAAAGGCAGTGCTTGCCCGACGTAAATAGTCCACCCAATACAAAGCACAGCTTAGGCCTACTGAACACTTAATATTTTTAATAACTGATAATGGCCTACCAGTATGCACCCTGCGGTGCTTGTTGAGAGTGGAGTAACCCCAGAAGGTTGACGGGCAGTACTCGCACTTATGTGCGCGTACGCCGTCGTGCTTACTTAGGTGTACGCGCAGCGCGTTCCGCGTCTTGTACGCGGCGTCGCACCGGTCGCACTTGTATTTACGCTCGTCCGAGTGAGTCTCTAGATGTTCCTTCATCTGCAATTAATAACAAATTTGAATATAATTCAGAATGCAAGTTTCTTAAAGAAAACGAAGAAAAATTTTGCAGCTTGGCAGAAATTAAAGGATCATTTTGGGCCACAAGGTTAAGTAGCTGGCCAATGAAAAAAAATGTAATAGCTTTGTAGAGGAAGACAAACTGAATATTTTTTACTATGGCTACAATTCTCTAGGATCACTGGTTCAAAAAAATACAGGGTGGAAGTTTTTGAGATGACTTGTTAGGCGAATAAACTATGAGTTTTAGCAAAAAGTGCTCAAGGGAGTCTCAAGATCGATTTGCATAATAATAAGTTTTAAAAAATTAAGCAGCAGCACCACCACACAGTTAAATTTCTCATGAAAATCGTGCTCCAGACTCCCATGAGCACTTTCCGCTGAAACTCATAATTTTAGACAATTCCACTCAAAAACTTTCACCCTGTGTAGTGTATTTTGCACCATACAATAAATTTCTAGAAACTTTCTCGAGATTCTAGAGAATTGTTACCATAATAAAAATATTCAGTTTGACTTCCTCTACAATTCAGTTACAATTATGTTCGTTGGTCTGTTACTTGCCCCCTGGCCGAAACGCGTGATCCTTCTTTCTCTTTCAAATTATTTTCTTTATTTATTTTGTAAAAAAATATGTCTGTTTCTTTTATTTCGACTTTTGTTTCTAAAAAAGCATCCCTATTTGCATATAAGTAATTCAGTTGTGTTATACAGGTAAACCTGCCTGAGAAAATTTGACGGATTAATATGAAAATTATTGAAATGAAAACGACCTTTTTCGGAACTTCGATCACAATGCCACAGACGGGACATATGGAGTGAGTACTGTACTGGCACTTGTGTAGTTTGAGTCGGCTCTCATCTCTGAACAGAGCCTTACACAGCTTACAGCACACCTTCTCGGCTGTGTGAATCCGTAGTTTGTGCCGCTGAAAAAATGAATAAATAATTAGGCTACTACCATATAAAATAAATAATTGAAAAAGTGTATCAGATAAATTATTACTTTTGAAAATTGTATTAAGCAAGACTAATGTTAACTATTGTGAATGTATCACAAAAAGCTAAATATGTAATGATAAAGATTTTTTTGTTGATTATTACATACCCTTAATGAGGAGTTAAATTTACTTTTATAATCACACTCGTTACAAAACCACATTTTTCTTTTCACGTGAGACTTCAATTTGTGATACTGAAGGGCGTTAGGGTTATGAAAACTGAAAAAATTACACTTTTCAGATGAAATGTTATATTTATATTATATTCATGTACATAAAGGTATGTACGGTACGGTATTGTTACGAAGTAGGTAGGTACATAGTAGCCGTGGCCACACAGTACATAGTGGCTATAATCCAGGATAAATCTTATGCCAAATTTTATAATATCATATCTATCGGATTTTTGTGTAAAAAAGTAAAAATGATTATATGCACTTTTTCGCAAATGATTATGATACAAATATAAGTAATTTAAGCATCATAATTTAAAAGTACTTACACTTCGGAACATTCTTTACACTCATAAGTTTTGTTAGTATCGTTATGCATTGATTGCCTGTGTTTCTTCAAATTTTTTAGAGTGACGTAGTCTTTATTGCACTGCCTACATTTCGCTCCATCCTGAAAACATACAGAATATTTGGTTAGATTTTGGTCTCAAGAAATGGTATATTTTCAATAATGGAAATGAAGCCCTAAACAACCAAATTTCATGCAAAATCGCACACACATACGCCTCGCGCGTGCGTTGTCGCTAGAGTCACACTGCAAATTGAACAGTTTTACGAGAATTGCCCCTACATTTTAGAATAGGTACATTTAAATGCAATACAACCAAATTCTTAACGACTGTCGGAAAATTTCATGTTTCCTTATATTATTAGGTCCTTACATATGTAATTGACGTTTTGTCGTATTAGCCACTTTGGTCTCAAATATATCTTGTGAGGAATTCCAATTTCAAATTTATACCGCTATTTCCTCGTGCATTTGTGTTTCGAAAACCGTAATTCATTTGTTTTTTCCTCTTTTGTATTTTTCATTGCGTCACTCTGTTTACAAAATAGAAAACTTGAAATATCGTATTATTTTCAAGTGACACCACCAGTGCTGCAGAAACGGCTTGAAGGATTAATGATGTGTATGGCGGCGGTGTCTCAAAAGAAAACACAGTGCGTTTTTGTTTCCAACGTTTTCGTTCTGGAAATTTTGACCTGCAGTACAAGCCCGTGGACGGCCGGAGACCAAAGTTGATAATGAAGAATTGAAGGCTATTGTGGAAGCGGATCGCAATGAACCCTGGCGAACCAGCCAAAGCCTGCCCCAAGCGAAAATGACTAAAAAAAAATTAATTGTGAGCGTTTGGTGGACTAGTCGTCCACTACAGCTTTCTTAAATCTGGCCAGACTATTACGGCAGATGTCTATTGCCAACAACTGCAAATCATGATGGAAAAGCTAGCTGCTAAACAACCGAGGTTGGTCATTCGCTTTAGGCCACTGCTGCTTCAGGACAACGCTAGACCACACACTGCACAACCAGACGGCTACCAAATTAGAGGAGCTTCAATTGGAATGTCTAAGACATCCACCGTACTCCCCGGACCTTGCTCCAACAGATTACAATTTCTTTTCGAAACTTGGATAACTTCTTGCAAGAGAAATTTAACTCTGATGGGGCAGACCAAAGCCCCTTCAAAGATTTTATTGATTCCTGTGCGAATGGTTGTTTTAGTCAAGGAATCAATGAACTACCTATGAGATGGCAAAAGTGCATAGATAGCAATGGTATATACTTTGATTAAATAAATATTATCCCCCTTACTAATACAAAATATTTATACAACAGATAACCAATACAACGTTGCTGTCTTTGTCTGATGCGTTGGGAAAGTCACTTGACGGACAAAGACTGCAACGTTGTTTAAGTTATCCGTTGTGTAAACATTTTTATTAGTAAGGGGGATTGTTTTAAAAAAAACATCGACTTTATGTTCCTCCTTTACAAAACGCCAATTTCATATGTAATGTCCTAATATATTGTCTGTCAATGCAATCAATATGAATACAATAGAAATACTATGTTTGGCAAGAAACATTAAGAAAGTATTTGTACCATACTTGTAAGATTTTTAGTATTTGAAAAAAAAAAAAAACAACTTACTTTAATCTTACCCAAATGTTTTATATTGTAATGGTATTCTAGGGTGATTGGATTTTGAAAAACGCGCAAGCACATGTGACATATAAAGTTGGGTTTTTGTAAATGAGAAATTCTGTGATACACCATTGTTTCCCAATCTTTGAAGTAAAGAGAGCATATTCCACAATAATTGTTAGTCTCATGGCTTTTGATGTGATCACACACTTTTTCCTTTTCTACTTTCTCTGTGCAAAGCCCTGTAAAGTTTGAAAATATATTCTTACTAATAAAATGTATGTCATAGCTCATATTGTAGTATTAGTTGTGTACAATGAATGTTTATATACCCGCCAGATTGTGCGGTGGGCTAATTCTCAGGTACAGGGCGCCAAAGGTACAAAAAAAATTGTAGGAACTTTTCTTACAGTCTTTGAAATAATTCTAACGTATATTATAGGAGAATAATCACATTTGAATATTATAAAGTGAAATTACTTATTTTTATGTTGTAGTATGGAAAAAATGGATGGTATGGTATGGATGGAATGGTAAAAAATGGAAAATCATCCACATAGATATAAAAATCATTAAACTTCTAACCGTTATATCTGTTTTTAAACTAAGTTTAGAGAAAAAGTACGTTCATTGTACACAATATTATTACTTATATTCTTCTGATGATATGAAATACATTTTAGTAAGAATATAAGGGGAGTCTGGAGCTGGGATCTCAGTCCATTATATCTGCAGAATAACTTCAACCTCTTAAGATCTATGTTGATTTAACCTACATGTAGAAAATTGAACATAATGAACCTCTTACCACAGTCATACATTATAAATACAGGCTGTTTCATATAGTTTGTGTTACTTTCTTTTTTTACTACTCTTGGCATTACTTTTCTGGTCCTTTCTTTAGTTGATACAGATGTTTGTAAGGAACTATCGTCTATATTAGGTTGTTTAACATCTATGGAAACAAAATCATTATTGAATTGAAACGTTTTAATGTAGATTAAATTGTAATACCGCACAATGGTCAATTAATTATATTATGTATTATTATTTTATTTAAATTTCAGAATGTACATAATAAACTGACCCTTATGGCATGTATTTACAATCAACCATTGACGAGTCAGTTATTATGAAAATGATATTGATGAGGACATGACCAAAATCTCCATATTAAAGTCTATTAAATCATTGTCTCCACAAACTCATAAAGAAAGAAAGAGGGGTGAAAGTGCCTACATGTCATTTTAGTGACTGAGATTATAAACAATAGCAATCTGCACACATAGCCTGTACTTTGAGACGAGTCAAAACAAGCTTTGTCTTGGAATTATGGTAGGTAGGGCTGTTAGAAATAATGTAAGTTTTAGTTTCAAAGTGCTTTAGTAGTTTATTAACACTAGAGGTCACCCAGTGGACTTCGCCAATAAATATTCATATAATTTTGAAGTTTGAACTTTATCTTCTTTTCCTATTATATAGAAAAAAATGTAAATATTGTGACAGATTGACATATCAAATGTATTGTAGTGCACACACTACACATTACTAATCTGAGGTAATAATAAAATAATAAAAATAACTACAACCCAGGTGTGTTATTTATATTATTCTAAGCATTTTTAAAACAATATTAGCTTTCTGCACACTTTTTCCTACATAAAATTTAAGTACTCCTCGGTTTGCAAAATTCTCGTACAACTGTACTCAAAGTTTTTGCTTCACATATTAATATATATTATGTATTTTTTTATTAATTTAATACATACCATATATATACTCATATACAAAATTGTCTTCAGTTTGTAGTGTCTCATTGTTCTCCAAATCATTGTATTCACCCTTTACTTCCAATTCTACTTTATCCAGTTCAGTATAACTTATCTGAAAAAAAAAAAAAAATAAGTTTGCCTTTAAGAAATGAAAAAACATTATTTAAAGTTATGTACCTCATCATATTCTAAATCATCCTCTTGCTTAATCTGGGTGGTAATTTTAGAATCCTGAAACACCATTAATAACAGCTGAAGTCAAGTGTATTAGCTAAATAGCAATCTTTTGGAGGTCATAAAGATTAGCAATTATAGTGTAATCAATATATTTTAGCAGTAAATAAATAATAGTGAAATAGTATTCAACAGTATTTTGTGCATTACATATTAAACAACTTGCAAATAATCAAAATAGGTATAATTGCTTTTGAATTTTTCAGGATGAAGAAACTATATTATTATGTATTTGATGCCATTGAATAAAACTTTTTGTAATTACTAATTACCCTGCACTATTCATGCGTGTTTAATCACAACACTCTGTTCATATCCAATTTAATATTTAAATGTAATAAAACTACAAATAATAATAAATTCGATAAAATTAATGTGCCATTGTACTTCTTACTGCACAGCAAATAAGTGACATTTAAATATAGTGCAGTTAGGGGTGCTTAATTTGTTTTGATTAATTAAATCTGAATGGAGTACAAACCTACTGTCTGTGCTTACTACTAAAAATAACACTGTTTATGGCTGGGACTTGAAGCACCGGAATCCGGAAGATCATAGAAAATCTATAACATTGAAAATAGAACTTTGCGCCAATACAATGGAGTTGAAAATAGAAACTGTCATATACGACATAGACATTAGACTCAACACTCATGTGTTGGATTTTCAACTCTATTTTTTAGTGCAGTTCTATTTTCAATACTCAGAATTTTCACCGTTGTTCCGGATTCCGGAGCATATAGTCCTAGCCTAAGGAGCTTCTTTGTCATTCAGATTATATTGGATCTGAATGGAGTACATACCTACTGTGTCTGTAGGTACTTACTACAAATACAATGCAGTATTGCGCTTCTTTGCCTACATTCAGATTAAATTGGATCTGGACATATCTACACTAAAGTGGATGTACAAACACATATTTTATGCCAAGTCTTGACGAAAAAGTTTAAATAAGGACTCACTTTATTCGAGGTTAGAGCACTGAGTAATATGGAATTTGAAGATATACATTTTTCTCTGAATTCTACACAAAATTTAAGAGCTTTGGTACAATTTTCGCACAGTTGTTGTGGCATACTGTCTTCCATATATATCTGAAAATTAAATGAAAATAATATTATTGTTAATTTCCAATTTCTTTCTCTAAATTCTCATCACAATAAATAAATTCATACACATAAATCTGTAATCAAGTTGAAGCACATAATGTTGAGTTCGTCGAGCAGCGTTGTATTTTCGCAACTGGTTTTTAAGCATGCACGACACTGCATTTTTAGATATTTCATGTAATTTTTTCGTATTCGACTATCGCGTTATGCCCTTTAAAATAAAAACTTTGGTTTTGTGTGTAAAGTTGTTTCTTTCACTCTCAGTTACATGGAGAATATAATTCATAGATGATAAGTAATACCATAGATAGATGATAAGTAATACTACTGAAGTACCATCTCCATACATGAAAAGTGTCCGTAAAATAGCGTTAAATAGGGGGCGCTACAGACGGGAGTAAAGCGGCAAAATTTAAACGTATAATTAAATCTCAGCATCTTCTTCGGTTTTATATATAAAAATATTTTCGACTATACGAGTAATTAGAATTTTCATGATTTACTGAATTAAAGACTCTTTTTTTTTTCGAATGGGTCTACGCTAATGGCTTTTGGCCGCTTTAGCTTACTCGGTCTGGTAACTGCCATTTGGCTAGTCGTTTTGGTGGGGAGACGATGAGGGAGTTACCCCCTCCTACATCACCCCCCTGCGGGTGATGTACGAACCGGTTTTTGGGAATAGCTACGAATAAAGCTTTATTTGTTTTTATTTTATTACTATTTCATACTTTTTAACTATAGGTACTTCATTTATTTTAGATTTTAGGACTAATCAATAGTTTGATAATATTTAGGTTTTCTATTATAAATACTCTAAAAAATTAAATAATGTTCCCTGATAAATGTGCTATTATATATACTGTACGAATATATTTTTTTTATTTATATATGGCATCGGCTTATAACCATTTGCCAGTGTAAAGTTAAAAAGGCGGGAAATAGAACTTTCGTTTCAATTTTCAACACCGTATTCCTAAATCTAAAGTCTAGTCAAAGTCCAAATAAATAGTCAGTGCAGTCCATGAGTCATGTCAGTCGATTCCGTAAAGTGGTAGAAGCTTTAAAGTTCCTATGGAGTTTTGGAGGGAAACTCAAAATAGCACGTTTTTAGAAGTTGTACCACTTGCCCACACTTGTGCACGTTAACGAATATTTAATGGTTAATATTCTACCAATATTACACATTAAGAATCGAAATAACACAAATTTATGAAAGAAATGCAAAATCCAAACGTCACCCATTGGATTCCCCGGCAAAACTCCGTACGCATATTTGAAGCTTAGATATTTGATATGAGATGGCGCTAGCGTGTCTGCCCGTCGTGTCTCGCTCCTTCGCGTAACCGCGCGCTCGCACAGCTACCTTGTTAAACCCCAACATGGCGACGCCACCTATAGTGGGCTGGTAATATTTGAAATTAAAGATGATAAGTATTATTGTCTCAAATCATTGGCGTCTGAATTTTCGACCCGTCGACACTTAACAACAGTTCTAAATTGAATAAGTGCATAGTATTATTCTTTTCATAAGTGTGAGCCCTGAGTAGCAGTTATCATGAATAACATCGTACAACATCATACAATAATAACTAACGGTGTTACTATTAATTAACATAAGTAATTAAAATACGTTCGTATTAAAAAAAAATCTATAAATAGAACTAAATTTTAATAGAAACAATATAAATAATTGTTCCTCTGAGTTTTTTTATGCTACCCTCTTTAGAAATATAATAGTTTTCTAAGTAAAATTAGAATTTTGCCCTCGTTTCTAGAAATATTTAACTACCTACCTCAGGTAGACTTTTATACCCGTATATTTTAGTTTTTCCTTTATAACTCAAACTTTATGTTAATATATTATCGTGATATGTTGACGGTGTTTTATCTGTAAATAAAACACATATTAAATACTTACCTTACTTGAAGCTTACTGATATGAGATGAGATGGCGCTAGCGTGCTCGACCTCGTCTTGTCTCTTTCCTTCTCGTACCCTCTCGCTCGCACAGCTACTTTGAGAACCCCACCATGGCGACGCCACAAGCAGTGGCCTAATTTAATTTCAAATCATTGAGTCGAATACAAAATAAACAGGATCGTCCTGTCTCCCGTGCGTGCTAGTGCGTTCCCGCTCACTTCGCGTTTTCGTGCCGTCTCGTTCTATCCGCGTCGTAGTGATTCGCTCACTCCGCGGTAGTGCCGTCTCGCTCAAAACGTGTCGAGTGTTGCGCTCACTCCACGCTCGTGCCGACCCGCCCCTTGTGTAGTGCCGATATACCCCATAGCGATCGCCAATCTTCTCGTTATTCGTGAGAATAACGAGCGGATTGCCGCCTTGCTGAAGGGTTGCACTGCCCTTGGCCTCCCGTTGGAAACTTGTTTCCAACGTCGGGTCACGGAGAGCCAGCCTTTCTTGTTAACCGTGCAAGTACGTACACTTTTGTGACTGCTTTGACACTGAATACGTGTTGTGTTTAGTGTACCGTGTTATTGTGTGAGTACTTTTTATTTTTAACTGTTCCTTGTACATGTTCATTGTTTTTGTGCGTGTATAACTATGTGACATTGTGTATGTTATGTCCACGTACGTATAGTACATCTGTACATACGGTACTTTAACCATGGCCGACCGTGGTTCGCGGCCGCACAGCCGCGACCGCCCCAGCCATTCCCGCGCCAGCTCTGTTGCGTCGCGCAGCGGACCCTCATCGAGGTCCAGCTCGCGCACGTCCAAGCGCGCATATCATTCCGCCGCCGAGCCCAGCTTGAGCGGAACGGATACCGCTCGCCCCGGGCCGCCCTCGGCATTCTCGCGGGGGTGTGCTGACACCCCCCCGCCCCAATGCCCTCCGACGGCGACCCGCCGCGAGTCTAGGCCCCCGACCCGCTCAGCCGATAAGGGTCCGGCCTCTCCGCCGCGCCCCTTGCGCCGCACTGCGGAGGTGAGCGCCCCGCGCCCACCGCCCGCACCATCTGCAGTGAGCCCACAGCTCGCCCTCTCCGCCTCGCCGGCCTCACCGCCAGAAGAAGATCGCAGAGGGGTAAGTGTCCCTGCTCCGAAGGACCCGGTACCGGCCCTCTCGTCGAGCACCATGCCCCCGCCCCCTGCCCCTCCAGTGCAGGTCACAAAACGGCAGCGGCAGGAGGCGTCCTCTGACGTCTCGCCGCCTGCCAAGCGTGCCGATCGCCCGGCCACCTATGCCGCAGCGACCATCGCCCCCGTGGCGCCCGGATCCCAGTGGCCTCTACCTCGAGGGCCCCCTCGCCGATGGACGTTAACCAGGTAACCTCCGTCGCCCCCACAGCGAACGCGTCTTCTCCGCCGCCGAAAGCACCCCCCCGGTGCCCTCCAATCATTGTGGAGAAATTGGAGAACTGGATTGACCACTTCAGCCGCCTCAGGGACCTCCTGGGGCACGCCCCGAACGCGAAGACGTACGGCCAGGGGGTAAAATTCTCCCCAGAGGGTGAAACGGAGTATCGGTGCGTGCAGCGGTACCTAGCTGACCTGAGCGAGTCCAACCAGGTCCGCTGGTACTCGTACGCGCTGCCCCAGGACCGCGGCTTAAAGGTAGACATTCACGGCCTACCGGTCAATACGCCCACGGACAGGATAGCCGCAGATCTCGCCGCCAAAGGATTCGAGGTAGAACACGTATCTCGAATCCTCGCCCGGAAGGACCGCCCCGGGTGCGCTTACTTCGTGTTACTGAAACGCACCCCGAACCTGGTACCAGGCATCTACCAGGTGACCGAAATTTTAAATATGCCGAATATCAAGGTGGAAGCCTGGCGTGGGAAGAGTGGTCCTGCCCAGTGCCACCGCTGCCAGCAGTTCAGGCACTCCAGCCGGAACTGCCACCGCAAGCTGGCGTGCGTCAGATGCGGCGAGGAGCACGCCGCCTCCGACTGCCCCCGACCACTAACGGACCAGCCCACTTGCATCAACTGCAAGGGGCCCCACCCCGCCAACAGTCGGAACTGCCCGGTCTTCCGCCGGGAGACCAACAACCGCCGCGCGGGTCCCATAGCCTTCACAACCCGAACTACAAACCGGGTAAGTGACGCCCCCCCCACTATTCAGGAGAGAGAGGTTGCCCCGCCGCCGCCCACCGCCACATCTCTAATGGCGGAGGCAAAAGCCCCCCCCCCCCCCCCCCCCCCCATCTGCCTCAGAGCAGCGGAAACGGACTAGGACTAGGACCAAAAAGAGGGCCAAATCCGTCGCGACCTCAAATGCCGCTACGGACTCGGAGTTCGAGCCCCTCGCCCTCCCCCTCCCCCCTGTCGAAACCGCCCCGCCGGTCGTTGTTGCCATTCAATCGCCCCCCCCCCCCCCTACCTCAGCGCACCCCGCGCCCCCCTCGCACCTCGCGCACCAAACGTCCCGTGCAGCCGGCCACCAAACCCGAGGTGACCGAGGTCTGCACTGAGCCCGCAAACCCGGCGGTTTCAACCGCCACTCTGCCCTCACGGGCCCCCCCTTCCTCTAATCGCCGTGAGTCCCCCAGGTCCACGCCCCAGCTTATCCAAGCTTTGCTCTCCCTGGCCCTGGATGTCTTTAACAGAATCATGGCCGGGGAGGAAATTCTCCAAACCCTCTTAAGGGTCCTCCCCGAAGGGGCCTCCCTCTTTGCAAATCTAATTTCCCAATGGATTCCCACGCCCCAATTTGTTTAAAGGTTGTCCACTGGAACGTCCGGGGGGTCCGCGGCAAGGTGGCCTCGATTCGCCACCTCCTTCGGGAGTACGAGGTGGATGTCGCCTTGCTGAGCGAAACCCTCCTGTCCCCTCAGGACCGTTTCAGTGCCCCGGTTACCACACTTACCGCCAGGATTTTCTGGGGGGTGAGCGGGTGTGCAGAGGCCTCGCCGTTCTGGTCGGCAGGAAAATTCTGCACCAACTCCTCCCCCCTCCCTCAGTTTCGTCGCTGTACGCCCTTGGAGTGGAAGTACTCCTCGGCTCGCACCGCACTCATCTTTATGCATGCTATAAACCTCCGGGGTCGCGTTTAGATATCTCCGACATCCATAGACTCCTATCAGAAGAGCCGACTGTGATTGCCGGAGATCTGAACTGCAAGCACCCCGGATGGGGCTCTCGCACCCCCAACTCGGACGGCAACCGCCTGCACGCCGACTCCGAACGAGTCGGATATTCGGTGGTGGGCACATACTCCCCCACCCACTACCCCGAGAACCCCCGTTTCTCTCCTGACGTCCTCGACGTGGCTATTATCCACCAACTCCCCGGTGACCTCCACCAGGAGGTCCTCGATGTGGCCCACGGCTCAGACCACCTCCCGGTCCTAGCCATTATACGCGCCGTCCCGGCTAGCGTCCCCCCCCTCCCTCCCTTCCCAGCCCGCGACTGGGACGCCTTCTCATTGCAGCTGCACGAGTTCACGCCCAATTTCCCGGTTGACTCTGCAGAGACCGTCGAGTCTATGACGCTGCAGATCACCGAGGCGATAACAGCTGCAATGAACGCGGCTACCCAGCCGCCCACCCGCCGCCAATTTAAGCGGCCCCCACTCCCTCGCCACATCGCCGACCTCCTGGCGGAGAAGCGGAGCCTGCGCCGGAGATGGCAACGCACGCGCTGCCCCACACAGAAGGCAGAGCTTAACCGCCTTACTGCCAAGGTAAGAGCCGCGCTCGAGGAACTACACGCCACGGAGTGGTCCCGACACATAGAGGAGGCCGGAGAGGACTGGTCCTCCCTTCATCGCTTCTGCCGTTCCCTTACCGGAGCCACTGCCCCCGTTCGCCCCCTGCTCCACCCGGACGACAACCCCAGGTACCATGCGGAGGACAGAGCAGAGATTCATGCCGAACACTTGGAACGCCAATTCTCGCCGCTGCCCACGACCGCAACGGAACACGCCCAAATGGTCTCCGAGGAGGTAAAGGTTTTCTTACTTTCTCCCTCCTCCCCCCCAAACTTTTCCTTCTCACCGAGGGCGGTCCAAAGGATCCTAACTCGCCTCAAACCGAGAAAGGCCCCCGGTGCAGATGGCATCCCCAATTCCGCTCTCCGACACCTTTCCTTCAGGACGGTGGCCGCCCTCACTCGCCTCTATAACGGCATTGTCAGGACCGGCCACTTTCCATCCTCCTGGAAGATGGGACTCATTATCAACATCCCCAAACCCCATAAAAATCTACGAATGGCCGAGGGCTACCGGCCCATAACCCTCCTACCAACCCTATCCAAGGTCTTTGAAACCCTCTTCCTCAAACACCTTGCTCCACACCTCCCTCCTCGTGAGGAACAATTTGGCTTCAGGTCTCAGCTGAGTACCACCCTCCAGCTGGTACGCGTGATCCACCACCTTTCCGTTGCGGCAAACAAGAAGGAAGCCTCGGTCGCCGTTTTCCTGGATATGGAAAAGGCGTTCGATAGTGTCTGACATGAGGGCCTGCTCTGCAAGCTCATTCGAGCCAACGTACCTCCCGCGATGGTAAGGCTTGTGGCCTCTTTCCTCTCCGGCAGATCCTTCAAGGTGCGCGTGGACGGAGTCTTCTCCGCCGAGCGCCCCATCACCGCTGGCGTACCCCAAGGTAGTGTGCTTTCCCCAGGGCTGTACAACCTATACGCCAGCGATGTACCTACGCATCCTGGCACCATCGCGGCGCTGTACGCTGACGACACAGCGTTCATCGCCAGCTCGCTCAACAGGGACCACGCAGTCAAAAACAAAACTTCAGAGGACGCTGGACCTTCTCCCAGACTGGCTGAGCAAATGGAGACTATCTGTGAAAACAAGTAAGTCCCAGGCGCTCGCCGTCTCTACGAGAACAGGTTTTCCGGCTCCTCTGAAGATCGGAGACGCCGAAATTCCATGGGGTAAGACGGCGAAGTATCTCGGGGTCATCATCGACCGCCGCCTATCCATGGTTGCCCAGTGCTCTTCGGCGGTGGCGCGGGCGAACTCAGCGGTAGCCCAGCTGCGTCCGGCCTACGCGTCCCCGCAGATCCCCCTGAGGATGCGCATCGCCCTCTACAAGACGTACGTACGGTCCCGCCTTACGTACGCGGCACCCGCGTGGCACCACCTGCTCTCTGCACTCCAGAAAGGGTTGCTGCAGAGGGCCCAAAACCGGGTGCTGCGCCGACGCACCGTGGTACGTCCGCAACTCCACCATAGCGAGGGACCTCAGGGTGGAGAGCGTGGAGGCCTTCGTGGCCCAGCTCTCTGCGAAACTGTTCGCGCGAGGGGATGCCTCGCGCCTGGTCGAGCTGACCGACCTGGCGCCGTGGCATGCCCGCCCGCCTGATCGCCACCGCCTGCCAAGAGATGCCGTCCCCCCCGGAGGACTCAGCGGAGCCAAGCAGCCCGCCCCACCGCCCCCGAAGAGGAGGAGCCCTGACGCACTGATGCGCCACACCCAAGCGCATTGATGCACCCCGGCGCAACAGCGCCCCATCCATCGTGGGATCGTATCCCCACACACCTCTCCCTTACGCCGGCAAACCAGATGCCGGCGTACATCGTCAGATAATCACCTGGGGCCTGTCGGAGTGGCAGCCCTTTTGCCACCCCGTCGCCTCCTTGGTACACCTTCCCCCCCGACACTAAAAGTCGGGTACCGGAAGCCTACCTTCCCCCCTTTTTCCCCAGGTCGCTCGTTTCCGCGGTCCGGTAAACGCGGTGCGTGAGAGAGTGGACCCAAACACGTTTCTCGGCCCCCGGGTCGGGACCCTCACGCGCCGTTTGGAGCCGACCGCAGGTCCCGGTTGTGCCTGGACTGGCAATCTACACTCCCTTTGACTTTGTGGTTGCCCCCCCATGGGTTTCCCCCGCGTTCTGCCGCGGGGGTTCTTCCCTTAAAACCAAAGACTCATGCGCCCAGTACTCGTACTGGGCGCGTCATTCCCACCCCAAGTAGAGGGGCTATGCCCCTGGTATTGGTTCCCCGCCCAAGGCCCTTTTCAGGGGCCCGGCGCGAGAGAGAAGAGTCTCCTTCTCTAACAATGAGTCGAATATCATCACCAGGCAGTATTAAAAATGTAAGCTTCAAGTAAGGTAAGTATTTAATATGTGTTTTATTTACAGGTAAAAAACCGTCATTAAATACTGTACGCATACTTGAAGCTTACTAATATGAGACCTGTTTGTTATCGCATGGTGGGAAAAAGACGCCAATGTGAAGGCATATTATACATTAGAAAAGCTTAGAAAATAGGAATGTAAAAAATACCTTACTAAGATCAATAGATTTATTGATCTGTACTAATTAACAAAGTATACATTAATTACAGAATAAAGTATAAGTAAATATAAAATCAGTTTGTAGGGCTAAATAATTGAGCCAACCTTGTTGATTTACCTGTGCGAGACGACTTTACTTTTCTGCGATAAAAACGCGAGAAAGTATTACTTGATCGCCAGTTTCCTTTGGTCAATATTTGATCAAGAGGTAAATTATCAATCCAGTTTTTAGACGCTACGGCAGAGCGAATACTTCCTGGAGGGGCTGCTTCCTGCTTCACGAAATACAGTTTTTACCCAACTAGCAATAACCGTTCTGGAGGCCGGCTTCGGGTTTCTTCTTAGATTAATGAAAAGATTATGTAAATAACATTCTTTCCGTTTTTCTTTTAATTTAACCAATGGTCCGCTCAACCCAAAAAACAGGATCTAAATTTCTGGGACTATTGTTTGAAAATATCTTCCATCCCGGCTGTCTGTAGTTTGCACTATCAGTTTTAGATCCGTAAAGAGGCCAAAAACAAATCGAGTCTTCATTTACAGTGAAGTGTTCTGAATCAACCGCTAATAATGTCAAGTCATGGACTCTTCGGCCTGAGCATAAAAGGAGCAAGGTGGCTGTATGTCGACAAGTTTTGGAAAACATTGTTTTTATTGATAATTTGCTTTTCCAAATGCTTCAATAAATCGTCTATATCCCATACACTTGTTTTTCTAGAGACTGGTTTATTTGCAGCGATCGACTTAAGCATATGATTTACCAGAACATGTGAAGATAATTTGCCCGCATCTTCAACATTGCGCAATGTCGACACGACCGACTTGTGTACTAATATATTATTGTAAGCTAGACCATCAATAAGATGAAGATCAGCTAAATATTTTGCCAGAACAGATCCCGACGGATGAGTGGCATTTTCTTTGTTAGTGCGGCACCATCTGAGCCAGCGTTTCCACGCCACTTTGTAAGTTTTTAGTGTCGATTGACGCCAAGAGTTTTTTAGGAGATTATGGTGGTTTATATTCCAGTCCTTTAGCTCCTCTGTCCACCCCCACATTTCCACACCTGCAATTCCATGTCTTGTATTCCTGCTGGGGGAGACCTGTCGCAATGTCTATTAAATTCAGGTGTAGATTCTGTAAGGTGAACGGGGCTGCTACTTGCTCGGGTTCTTAGGTCCGCCCTCCAAAATACTCGTTCTAATCTCGAGACTACCAACAGATAGAACTCTGTCGCCTTGTTCAAGTGCATGAGCACCTTGGGAACTAGATAAGGTGGCGGGAACACCCAAGCGAGGGGATAATTCCAGGTTCGGGAGGACGCGACGTGATATATCGCCTCCTGATCCGTTTGATCCAGACTCACATAATTGGAAACTACTTTCGACGTTTCGCTTGCAAAGAGATCGATCATCGGTGTTCCGAATTCCTTGAACAGGTTCTCTGTGCAATGAGGCAGTAAATGCCATTCCGCAAGACTCAGATGTCGTGATAAATGATCTGCATGACTGTTGTACCTTCCCGGTAAGTGGTGTACCTGTAGTTCTATGTGGTGTAAGTCTAAAAGGTGAAATATTTCTTTTGTCAACTGGAGCAACGGTAATGACCTGGTCCCCCCCCTCGTTTTTTAAATAAGACACAATAGTCTTGTTGTCGCACTGTAGGAGGACAGTGGATTTCTTTATCTTGTGCCATATACTTTGGAGTGCCTTTAACACCGCTAACATTTATTTTTGGTTGCTGTGCAAATTTTGTTCTGGACCTGTCCACATTACACTCAAAGACATTTTCTCCAATTGGGCTCCCCAGGCTACGTCCGAGGCGTCCGTAGTTAAGAATTTTGTTGGAGATGGAAAATGAATTTGTGACGACAGGTCGCAATTGGCCATCCACCACTGCAGTTCCATTTCTACTGTGTTTGGCAACTGATGCACGGCAGTAAGCGGGCTCTTCATGGCAACGTTTAAGAACATGAGAGTGTCTCGATAGTGTAGTCGTCCCCTCGGAATCACAAACCGAGCAAAATTGAGTAGTCCGACAAGACTTTGCAACTCTTTTAGGTGTATTTTTTGAGTTTGAAGGATTACGGAAATCTTTCTTTTTAGGTTTATCACCTTCTCTAACGGAAGATATTTTACATTGCGCCATGGGTCCCATTGAAAACCCAGGAAGGTCAGACATTTGGACGGAGTCAGCGTTGACTTTTCGAAATTGATTTGAAGGCCCAGATAATGAAGTCTTTCCACTACAATTTGGATATGTGATTTTAGTATATGGTAATTTTGATTGACGATCAAGAAATCGTGTAGGTATACTATGACGCGTATACCCTGTTCCCTTAGAATTTGAGCAATCCAGTTGCTTAAATAGGCAAAGACCCTTGGGGCCATGCTGAGGCCAAAGGGAAGACACGTCATTTGAAGAATTTCCTTGTCGTAAATCAGGCGTCAACATAAATGGCGAATACATCACTCACCTTCGGTTTGCTGACGATATAGTCATAATGGCAGAATCGCTGGAAGACCTTAGCGCCATGCTCGGTGACCTCGATAGAGCTTCCCAGCGAGTGGGTCTAAAAATGAACATGGACAAGACGAAAATTATGTCTAATGCCCATGTTGTACCCGCTCCAGTATTTGTTGGGAACTCTAAAATCGAAGTTGTTGACGAATACGTCTACCTGGGACAGACAGTCCGATTAGGCAAGTCCAACTTCGATAGTGAGGTCCAACGACGAATCCAACTCGGATGGGCAGCGTTCGGGAAACTACGCAGCGTCTTCGAGTCCGAAATACCTCAGTGCCTAAAGACAAAGGTCTTTGAACAGTGCGTGTTGCCAGTGATGTCTTATGGATGTGAAACGTGGTCCCTAACTGTTGGCCTCTTAAATAAGCTCAAAGTCACTCAAAGAGCGATGGAGAGAGCTATGCTCGGGGTTTCTCTGCGTGACAGAATCCGCAACGAGGAGATTCGCAGACGAACTGGAGTAACCGACATAGCTCGCAGAATCAGCAAGTTGAAGTGGCAATGGGCAGGCCACATCGCTCGTAGAACTGATAATCGCTGGGGAGTAAAGGTTCTAGAGTGGAGACCACGAACTGGAAAGCGCAGCGTTGGACGGCCTCCCTCTAGGTGGACCGATGACCTTATGAAGGTCGCGGGCCGCCGTTGGTTGCGGGTGGCCCAGGACCGTTCGTTGTGGAAATCTTTGGGGGAGGCCTATGTCCAGCAGTGGACATCCTATAGCTGTTAATGATGATGATGATGATGAAATCAGGCGTAGAAATCGTCTGTGAGAACGAGCGATTGGTAGATTGAAGTAGGCCTGGGACAAATCCACTTTGCACAACCAATCGTTCGGTTGTAGGAAGTCTGGGACACTGTTCGCATTTATTAACCTGAATGGTTCGGTTAGTACATATTCGTTCAACTTGCTCAAGTTGAACACTGGACGGTGCGAGCCGTCTTGTTTCGGAACGAGAAACATGCTCGAAATGAAGCTGCGGGAAGATCGAACTACTTCGAGAACTTTCTCGTCCTTCATCTTTTGAATTGCCTTTGAGTTTGCTTCGCACTTTCTTGTCACTAGGCAGGTGCGTGTCATGTCGGGGAGGCGAAGAGGAGGTTTCTTGTAAAAGGGTATGCGATAACCTTTTATTATTTTTAAAAGAAAACGTGGTGCCTTCAACGCCCTCCAATGACTGTGATACGCACAAAATCGGCCCGCTTGGAATCTCGAGTCAGAATCTTCTTCTCTTACACGAGTTGGATTTTCTATTAATAGGCCATTTTCTATTGTCCTTCGCATGCTCAAGCCGTACCGCTGGCAGCCGGTCGACTCGTTGTCGAAAGGAACTACGGTTAGCTTTATTGCTACGCCATGCGTTAGAGTTTTCGTGAGAACCATGCGAGGGATAACTTGTGTACCCTCCCTGCGAGGGTTGGTAATTCTGTAACGGTCGTGTGTGTTGAGAGCCACAGCAACCTTGAGATGTGCCCTGCGAGGGCGCATGACTATTTCCCTGCGGGGGATGATTAGAGCCACTATTTACTACCTGCGAGGTAGTTCCAAAACTTTTTAGTTTTATCAAAGGCATAAAAGTTTTCTTAACGCCACCTGCCTTATCAAGAACTCCCGATAGCAATTCAGAATTAAAAAAGTTTTTATTTGAAGGAGGGATTTTGCGTAAATATGATTTGGTTAGTGGATCACGTGCATATTTTATGATCCCATCTCGGCGCATCTGTATCACCTAGGCTCAGCTCTGTGACCACAAACGAGCTGTAAGATGTCGGCAGAAACAGACGCATAATCGCCGCTTGCAAATAATTCCTTAACCTTCGTATGCAAAGAGTCGACATTTAGGTTTACCTCATCTTTAGCCCAAGATAAAAGTAAGTTTAGAGTCTGTTGCAGAGCATCGCACTGTTTTAGCAAACAAAAGGTAATACCGGCGTCAGCTTTATCTGCGTAAGCTAAATGACGTAGACTATCATAAGCTTTAATCTCATCGTTAGCTTCTTAATCAGTAAAACCTGGCGTATGATTATACCGCTTTTGCACTTCTGCATAGCGAACTTCGCTCCATTCATCTTTATCAAAATGTTGAATTTGTTGCAGCAAATTAAGAAACTTTTCAGGTGCCTTTGGTACCGAAGGCTCCTTTAATTTAACTTCAATATCAAAATTAAAATCTAACTTGGCATTATTAGTATGTTCCATGCTAAAAACGAAACCTAATATTAGGATTCCATGCAAAAAGCTTGAAAATGTAAGATATGAACGACAAACAAAAGTATTCTTTGACGGTAGTTAGTTAAAAATATTTGAAAACCATAGAAAGATTTGTGTTTTACTAAAAATATGTACTTAAAACTAAAAAGCACGAACGTAAAAAGCATTACCACTATGCATTATATTATAAACAGTTCTAATTATAAAGAAATCTAAAAAATAAGTACAAAAAACTCTATCTGAAGGTAGATAAAAATTTCTATAGAAGTAAAGTTTCTAAATTTTCTTATAAAATTACTCAATTCCTTTAGAGGGTAGCGTATATAACTTAATTATTATAGATTCTATAAAAATAATGATCTATTTATAGAAATATTTTCAATACGAACGGTAAAAACCGTTAGTTAGTTGTATTCACTTTGTAAGGAAAATAAAAATAAGCATTTACATTAATAGCTGCTATATCAGGCTCACACTTATAAAATAGAATAAAAACTTAAGCACAGACGCCAATGATTTGAATTTAAATTAGGCCACTGCTTGTGGCGTCGCCATGGTGGGGTTCTCAAGGTAACTGTGCGAGCGAGAGGGTGACGAGAAGAAAAGAGACAAGACGAGGTCGAGCACGCTAGCGCCATCTCATATCAGTAAGTTTCAAGTATGCGTACAGTATTTAATATAATGATTATGCTCTTTAAGTTGCTCTGTAGATTTAAGAAAGCTTTCTTGGGAAAACATAAATTTTCAACATTTTCAAATATTGTTAACTACCGTCAAGACGGTTATTATTGTTCGCGCCAACCCTAGCGCGACGTTTAGAATAAACACAAAGGACATCACTACGTGAAGTATGGCCGACCGACTCAGGGGCGCTGTCAGAGAGTGACGAACACTTGCAGTTAGAACCCCTTCCGCGCTGGATGCATTTTCAGCTCATCCCGAAACCTAGTGAACGCGAACGCGTGTGCGCATATTTATTTGTGCTCGTTAATATAATACCAAATTCGCCGGTGAACCGCGATAAATCTATCGATAATCCGCTCAACAGCTGTGTAGTGTAGTGAGAGGAAGCCTCCGCCCAGATACAGAACCACCAGCTCAACAATAAGGTCAGTCCCAGATTTCTCCAGCCCTCACATTAACCTATATACCTACTTCCCTCAGCTCAAAGTCGTATGTGTAATTTCCTCGGCTCACCAATTTCTTGGCCCATCGAGCCTTCGTGAAGCCCTTCTCCCTATTACCGGCGTTGGGCCTCATTAGAACCAGCACCTACAGTTCCACTCCGCCCAAATCTGCACATAAAATCAGCTCGATTATTTATATTTTGTCCAATTTAACATTAAACCCCTATTCTGTACTTTGATATTAACCTATATGTTAATTATTTAAATTATTTTGTGCATATTTCTGCCCATAAATTCATAGGAAAAACCCAAAAAAAAAAAATAAAAAAAAAATAGTGGGTAGGTTGTCGGCTTATTGTCGAACAAAGAACTCGAACATTCCAGAACTTCCCTAACGTACCTAATACATAATTTGTGCCAATAATATCTCATATAATTTTCTCAGCTCTTAATTACATACAAAATATTTTAATGTTTGATTCGCATATAAAACAAGTAATAACTAGTGCGTATTGTGAATTACGTTCGGCTCATAACAGAATTGTGAATCGTCGTTGCATTACTAAGTATTTTATCTATATATAACGTTTATATCTTCATATTCTCAATTTTTAAAACACAATATTAATTAACTTAGCATTATTTTAATAGTTATGAGACGCATAACATCTCAAGTGCCCATACAAACATCGTCGGCTCGCTTCGGTACTTGATTTTTGTGCATTCTGTAGGTAATAGGTAAAACAAAACACGGCGCCCGTGCGTAAACAACAGCTGGTTACATTCATTCTCAATTAGGTATTCTTCATAGAATAAATAGTGACCTTCACATTGAATTCATATCTTATCTACGTTCTGTGTCTATACAAAAATATTATTAGGTGTTACGTTACAGCTGTTTTAAATAAGAATTCTTATCGACGTTCTGTGTTTATACAAATATATTATAGGTGTTACGTTACAGCTGTTTTGAATAAGTCGGCACACTGTTGAGGTTGAAACTGCTCATACCTACTTGCATTGTTTTCATTACGTTATTTTATTTCTAACGCGCCCGCTAAGATTTGTTTATATTCAAACTTCAGGACATTAATATAATATTACAGACGACTTCTATCGCATTGTTCTCCGCTCATCAAACATACACTAATACTATATTAGCATCAGGCGATCGGTCAGCTCATTTGTTAATTAACTCGTACACATTTTATGATAAAATTGTATACATTGTCGGCACATTATTAAAATCTATTTTCTGCGTTTTAATTAATTGCGCGCGTATTTTCCGCTCATTACTTTTAAATATTTAACTTAGTTACACGCATATATTTTTAAACATGCCTACAAAATCGCAAGCGGCCATATTTAGGCAAACTATAAAATCTATTAGTCGGCTCAGAGAGATCGCATTGGCATTACACAAAGGTGACTCAAAGTCTAACAAAACGGAGTTTAATGCGCGTTTTAAAGACCTACAAAATTTGAAACAAAAATTAGAAAATTTATACTGCGAAATTTTAGACGACGGCAGTGTTACAGAAGAAATTGAAAAGTTTTATACAGCCGGTTACGAGAACGCGCTATCCGAATATTATGATATTTTAACTGCAGCGGAAAATATAAGTTCCACTTCAGAGTCAAGTCAGCTCACTTCTGCCGTTCTGCCCAAAATTGAACTGCCAAAATTCAGCTCACGCGTTGAGGACTGGCCATCGTTTATTACGATTTTTAGGAGTCTTACAGACGACATGACGTCACTTACAGATGCAGTTAAGCTGCACTATCTTTTGTCTTGCCTATCGGGGGAGGCGCTCAGCATGATTGCGCATTTAAAAATCACAAATGATAATTACAGCGTCGCGCTCGATATACTCACACGTAGGTATGAAAACCGCCGTGTTCTGATAGATGGGTTTGTTGATATAATACTCGGCCTACCTAATATTCATATTCGATCAAGCATACGCGCGACGTTTTTAACTCCGCTCATTTCCGCACAAAGCGCATTAAATAATCTGCGTTTACCTATGGATAGTAATTACGTATTTGTGTCTATTGTAGTTAGAAAATTACGAGGCGAGCTCCGCACCCTGTTCGAAAGAAGATACGGCATCTCGGACACTCTGCCCACCTTAGGTGATTTGATTTCCTTTTTAGAGGAGCACGCGCGCTGTATCGAAACCGAATATTCTAATGCAACGCGCGGTGTTACCTACTCACCACAAACTGGGCCCTCTCGTCAACACACACCCCCGCAAACTCTCCGCGCAGTCCACGCTTTAGACCAATTAGTCCCGCGTATCCTCGTAATACTCAGCGCTCGCCATCGGCTCACACTTTAAGTAGCTATCACGTCAGCCCAGTTCCTCATTACCCTCAACGCTACTGGCCCCCCTCCCCCCGAACAGAGCGGCGCGAGTACTCAGCCCGGAATACAGATAAACACAAGCGATTCTACTGCCCCTATTGTAGGAATACAGAACACAAACTTATCGCGTGTCCGAAATATAATCATCAGCCCACTCAAGGTCGTTGGGATTTCATAGAAGCCAACGACAGATGTCGTAAATATCTAGGTCCGCATTTTGAAAATGAATGTCGTTCGACAAACTCATGCAAAGAGTGTGGAAGTGCAAATCGCTTCATCGTCACGGAACTCCAAATTCTCCGGTGTCGTCAGCCCATTTGCTTCCTCCTCATTTACGTGCACAGCCCCGCCGGCGTGCTCAAGACAAGCCACATACCTACACGGCCTACACACAACATACGCGTGCACATCAATCATCATCATCAGACCCCAACCAATCGTCTGATCATGCACCGTCTACAACTCATCAATTTCAAAACAAAAAACAATGACTACCTACAATCACGGAGCACATAGAATTAGAAGATCAACCCAATAATTTAAAAAGTCATTCAGCTCATAGTACACCTGCATCACATTCAGCTCATAAAATATCTAAATCTAGTTCAGCCCAATATTCTGTAGAATCAGCCCAAGTAAATTCAACTCAGCACATAGAAAACCCATTAAAAACTCCAGTGTTACTTCCCACAGTCGTTTTAAATATATCTGATAAATGCGGAGAATATCACAAAGCTCGGGCTTTATTGGACTGTGGTAGCATGATAACGCTCATAACTCAGCGCATGACTAGAAATCTTAATTTGCAACCAAAACAATGTTCATTAAAAATTACAGGTGTAGGTGATCAGCACATACAAAATTCTAAAGGTTGGGTCACAATAACATTTAGGCCCACACACCGTGACACGCCATCTATTACTACTACCGCTCATATTCTCAAAGACGTTACAGGTTATTTACCTTTGCAAAAAATACCAGATGTTGTACAAGACTCAGCTCATCAGCTCATTCCATTGGCGGATCAAGCTTATCATACTCCTGCGCCCATTGATCTCATTTTAGGCTCAGACGTTTTGGGTCACGTTTTGGATGGTACTAAGATTGCTTTGGGCCCGGGGAAGCCCATAGCCTTCGGCACGATTTTTGATTTTGCACTCTGCTCATATTACTCATACTCATTATACTCAGTCGGCTCACTCTACACATTCTGCTCATTCTACTCATGATATTTGCAAAAGCCTGGAAAGATTTTGGGAGTCGGAAGAACCCCAGCCTCGTTCTGCTCATTCAAACCCGCTACACGAGCAATGTGAACACATATTCAGCTCAACCACCATTCGTGACGATTCAGGCCGTTACATGGTGACTCTTCCCTTCTTATCAGATGCACCCGTATTAGGTAGTACTCATGCTATTGCTCTACGTAGATTTCTCAATCTAGAAAAACGGTTGCAATCCGATCACACACTGCGACAAAAATATATAGAATTCATGAACGAATACATAAACTTAGGACACATGACACCGTGTCATCCGTCTACATTTACTCATAAACCTCATTATTATATTCCTCATCATGGCGTGTTCAAATCAGGTACTGACAAACTCCGCACAGTATTTGATGGCAGTTGTAAGTCATCCAATGGAGTCAGTTTAAACGATTGCCTGCACACAGGTCCAGCACTTCAACGAGACATTGTAGATATTATTATATCATTCCGCGCACATCGTATAGTATTCAGCACTGACATAAAAATGATGTTTAGAAATATTCTCTTAAGACCAGACCAAAGACACTATCAGCTCATACTCTGGCGATCGTCTCCAGATCGACCTCTGCTCACATATGCACTCAACACTGTTACATACGGATTGCGCTCAAGTCCATATCATGCTATCCGCACATTATTACAATTAGCTGAAGATGAAGGTCATCGCTATCCTCAAGCTGCCGAAATTTTGCGTAAATTTGTTTTCGTGGATGATGTACTTTGCGGCCATGACACCATAGAAGAAGCATCAGCACTCCAAACTCAGCTCATTGATTTGTTATCACTCGGTGGATTTAAACTTAGTAAATGGACATCAAACACACCTCAGCTCTTGCAAAGATTTCCAGACGATCAATGCGAAATGCCCAAAGACTTTGACATCAGCGCAGAGTCTCCATCAATTAAGGTTTTGGGTATTAGATGGATTCCCCGGTCTGATGAATTTACATATCACATCTCATTACCACCAGTTACCCACATTACAAAACGTTCAATTCTTAGCACAGTAGCTTCTCTCTATGACCCAAACGGTTGGGTTACACCCGTCATATTCCGCGCAAAAATACTTCTTCAAAGGTTATGGTTAACTAAATTGGACTGGGACGATCCCACTCCAAATAATATTACAGATGATTGGCAGCGCATCTATCATGATCTTCCGCACATCTCAGATATACATTTTCCCAGACATATCGCTCCACACAAATTCAAATCAACATACTCACTTCACGGATTCGCAGATGCTTCGGAAATTGGTTTTGCTGCAGTGATATATTTACAAGAATCAGCTCACAACGGATCTGTTAACGTTCACCTCATGATTGCTAAATCTAAAGTCGCACCGATTAAAAATAAACTCACAATCCCCAAATTAGAGTTGTCTGCTGCAACTCTATTATCTCAGCTCATGTTACGTGTCTCCCAACAATTGTCTGCTCATCTCACAATTACACATCACGTTTGTTGGTCAGATAGTACCATAGTGCTTGCATGGATAAAAACTCCGCCCCATCGTTTACAAACATTTGAATCAAATAGAGTAACAAAAATTAACTCAAATTCACTCACACTTAAGTGGCGTCATGTACCTTCCCAATTAAATCCTGCTGACTGTGCAAGCAGAGGATTATCAGCTCAAGCTCTCTCCGCTCATGATTTATGGTGGTCTCCTCCATGGCTCAAATTGCCAGAGGATACCTGGCCCAAGATGCCTTCAGCTCATACTCGACAAGACTTGCCAGGGCTCAAACCAAAATACGTACCATGCAATTTCTCGATACCCGGTGTCGATAGTGATCTGCTCACTCGCTTCAGCTCTTTAGAAAAACTAACTGGTGTCACTGCCTACATGAGGCGATTCATTCGTAACTGTAAACTAAATTCAAACTCGCGACAACTAGGCCCTCTAACTGTAAGTGAACGTAGAGAAGCATTACTCTTCTGGATCCGCTCTGTACAGCAGAATGCATTCGCAGAAGATATTCACCGCCTGCAAACCGATAGAATCTGCACAGTACGACTACAACGTCTGTCGCCTTTTACGCAGGACGGTCTCAGAGTAGGAGGTAGACTCACTCGTTCGGAACTCACATACGATGCTCAACACCCATACATTTTGCCTAGTTCTAGTCCGCTCGTAGACCTCATAATAGATGACTATCATCGCATACACTGCCACCCTGGCACGGACACGCTACATGCTATTTTACGTCAGCAATTTTGGATATTATCTGCCCGCCGCATTATAAGGCACAGAACGTTTAAATGCATAAGATGTTTCCGTTGCCGCGCTCAGCCCGAAGTACCTATCATGGCCGACCTGCCAGCTGATAGAGTCATACCTCAGCCCGTATTTAGTCACGTATCAACAGATTTCGCCGGACCGTTTCTGCTCAAATCAAGTCAATTACGTAATGCTAAGTTAATTAAGGGATATTTTTGCATATTTGTTTGCCTCACTACAAAGGCGGTTCACTTAGAACCAGTCTCATCGCTCACTGCCGAAGCGTTTATTGCAACATTACAAAGGTTCTGCTCACGTCGCGGACTTCCGGTATTGATACGCTCGGATTGTGGCACAAATTATGTAGGAGCTAGGAATCATCTACTAGAGGTACAACAATTTCTTAATGACAATAACGACGCCATTTCTCATAAACTCTCAACTCAAAATATAACTTGGTTACTCAATCCGCCTAAAGCCCCATGGATGGGAGGTATCCATGAGATTAATGTTAAATCCACAAAGCAACTTCTATACCGTGTTATCGGTGAGCAACACCTCACTTTCGAGGAATTCTTAACTCTGCTCACTAGAATCGAAGCTGTGTTAAACTCTCGGCCCATCAGTCCACTTTCGTCCGATCCCACGGACTATCAGCCCCTTACTGCTGGCCACTTTCTCATTGGCCGTCCGCTCACAGCTCTCCCCGAGCTGACTCTAGATGAAAGAGTAATATCTCCGCTCAAACGCTTTCAGCTCATTCAATCACTCTCTCAGCGCTTTTGGAACCTTTGGACCAAGTCCTACCTCCATACCCTTCAAATCCGCTCCAAATGGCTTTCCTCTTCCTCTCCACCCAAAATTGGAGAACTGGTTCTGCTCAAGGAGGACAATTTGCCTCCTCTACAATGGAAGATGGGAAGAATCTCACGTCTGCTACCTGGGAAGGATGGAGTCATCAGAGTTGTGGACTTGGACACGACTCAAGGCTAGCTGCGGAGGCCTGTCGGCAAGATTGCCCGGCTCCCACTGGATTCTGCTCAGGATGGGGCTCAGCTCGCCGCCTGTGCGGGCCCCCCAGGATGTTCGCGCCAACCCTAGCGCGACGTTTAGAATAAACACAAAGGACATCACTACGTGAAGTATGGCCGACCGACTCAGGGGCGCTGTCAGAGAGTGACGAACACTTGCAGTTAGAACCCCTTCCGCGCTGGATGCATTTTCAGCTCATCCCGAAACCTAGTGAACGCGAACGCGTGTGCGCATATTTATTGGTGCTCGTTAATATAATACCAAATTCGCCGGCGAACCGCGATAAATCTATCGATAATCCGCTCAACAGCTGTGTAGTGTAGTGAGAAGAAACCTCCGCCCAGATCCGGAACCACCAGCTCAACAATAAGGTCAGTCCCAGATTTCTCCAGCCCTCACATTAACCTACCTATTTACCTATTTCCCTCAGCTCAAAGTCGTATGTGTAAGTTCCTAGCTTACAATTATTGTTCTTAATTAATAATTTATGAACGTATTTTATGGGATGATATCCTAATATTAGGTTTCGTTTTTAGCATGGAAAAAACGAATGTTGAAGTTGACCAGGGTAAACCGGCAGGGCTATTACCTAACTTCGTTGGAATTCACGTTGAAATGCTTGTTTATATTCTCCCTGGAGCCATTTGATGTCCGGGTTGTTTTGATTTATTGATTGAACGGTTGTCATTTGATGTACTTATCTATGAAACTACGTTGGTCATGAAGAGTAAACTATTGTTGTATTGAAATTTGCGTTTTGTTGTGTGTATTAGCACCATGTAATCTTTTTAAATTTTATGCTAATAATTAATTATAAAAACTAATAAGGACTTAAAAAGAACATTTCAAATAAATTGTGCACTTTAAAACACCGCCGATTTTTAATTTCATATTGAAAACAATTTATATAATTTTTTCTATTTTATCCTTCTCAGTCTTCGGCAGCTTTTCAGGAATGACAGATGTAAAATTATATGGTAGGTAAATGTATGTAATATTGGACTATTCTACATTTTTTTCAAATATATTTTAAAATGTTCGTATCGATTCGATACTCAACTAGGATTTTTATTTCCTGGAAATAATATCTCTTTATGCAAAGAAAAAATTATTAAAATTTAAACGATAAATGTTTGCACCAAAACGGCAGCTACCATTATCGTGACCATAACAAATAAACGAACAAAAACAAATAAATGTCATATGTGCGTGTCTAGTTCAAGAACAACTTTCGCTGTTGTTTATTCGATTTGATTATGTTGACGTCACTTACATGAAAAATATGGCGGCTGGTGTTTTCGGTCACGTAACTTACAGATAATAAAACTACAGCTTTATTTTAGAAATTATAAATAAATCGCATATTTATATAACAAAAAGTGTTGTACTCGAATTTCTTATGATATAAACTATATAAATAACAATTGTATATCGTTTAATTTTGATAGACGAAACTAGCCTATTAGAATAAGAACATTGTAAAAATTGTATAAAACTTTATTTAATAATATGTAAATAAACGATGTTTCGAGTTAAGTGGGTGAGGCATGGAACGTTCTAGAAGGTTGGCATGAGCTGCCGGTATAAGTATGTGGCCGGCGGCCATACAAATCGTAGTTCGCTCTCAACCAGCCGCAAAGTAAGAAGAATTCCTGCGTCATCACATATCGAAGTAGTTGTACTGTTCAGTAATTAGTAATATTATTTCCCTTTTCTAATTCCTTTTAATCCTTCACTATTTTTCTTCTACTTTCCCATTATCCTTTTTTCCATCCAATTTCCTTTTCCCCTTGATTTCGATCCTAGCTTGTTGCCCTCGGTAATCTAGGCGTGTCCCCCACATTTACGGTCCTGAACGTGCTGGATTTTAAGGAAATCGGAGGAAGCGGAAGAAAAGCTGGCAGAACTAAAGCAGGAGGAAATACGTGCGTCCATCGCCCTTGCCCATGCAAGACTGACATATGGGGACAGCCAGTCTGATGAAGAAGAAGATCAGACTAGCCGGGTGGACGAATGGCTGGAAGGGCAGGAAACATAACCGCCGGCTGACGTACGACAAAAAAATGGGAAGAAGCTTCAGGAAGAAAAGCTTAAGGAAAATGAAGTAAAACTTAAGGAAAATCAGGAAAATATTCAGGAAAATGCTCAGAAAGGCAGGATACAAATCTGCCAGCCGATGTACGACATAAAAATAAGGAAAAGCTTCGGGAAAACGAAGAGCAGCTTAAAGAAGATGTGAAGAAGATGCCGACTGGAGACATAGCCTCGCTGGCGGCGGCCCTCACACCGGCCCTGCATATGACTAGAGATGCTCTGAAGTTCCGGCAAGAGTTACCCCTGTTTGCCGGATACTCTACAGGTTGGCTCGGCTACAGGACAGCGTATGAAGAAACTGAAAAGATGTTCTCAAGCACAGAAAACATCACGAGGCTAAGAAGAAGCCTGAAATGTGCGGCCCTCGAAGTGGTCAATAGCCTACTGTATGCCAGCCGGAGCCGCGGACTATCCTCCAAGCATTGGAGCGGCGGATTCAGCCGCCCGGACACACAGGCAATGAACGAAATACAGAAGATAAAGGCGTTGAACCGACTCAACGACAGCACACATCGCCGCGGCAGCTGCAGCGCAAGAAGGTGTGGCCAAGAACGATGCAGCATGGCGCGTCACCGCCTACTACACCACCCCAAGCCGCAAACAGCAACGGCAGCACCACCAGCCAGCCCAGCAGAGGAAGTAGCATCAACGGTCGAATTGGTAAGCATCTCCAGCCACATCAGGGACAAGCAGGCCTTCTTGAAAGTCGCCCCAGTCACCATAACAGGTTAGAACAACACCAGAGTAGATACCTACGCTCTCCTGGACGACGGCAGTACGGTGACACCAAAAAGGTAGATGTGAAGATTAGAGGGCGAGACAACGGGAACGAACACGTCATGAAAGGGGCTCGAACGATCAACAAGCTGACGTTCGCCAGTCAAACGGTCGAGAAAAAGAACCTCGAGGACCGCCTGCACTTAAAGGATATAGAAGACCAGCTGCTGTACCAGGATGCTCGCCCCAGAATACTCATCGGTCAAGACAACTGGGAGCTTCTGGTGGCCCTGGAGATAAGAAAAGGAAGAAAGAATCAGCCGGTCGCCTCTTACACGCGACTGGGCTGGGTGCTGCATGTGGTGTGCTGCTGGTGGCTGGTGGCGTTCTGCGGCCACACTGTCACGGCGAATAAAGAAGAAGGTATGGAGAGCATGATGAAGAAGTTCTTCGACCTAGATAGCCTGGGAATAGAGCCACGCAAGCCCAGAAACGATCCTGAGGAGAGGGCCCTGGAAATATTGAAGAAAAAGAACTCCTGACGGCCGTTTCGAAACATCTCTCCTATGGAAGAATGAAAAGGAGGAGATTCCGAGCAACTACAACGATGCTATGAAGCGATTGAAGGCCCTGGTGAAAAAGCTGGACCGCGACAGCGAGCTGAAAGGAAAGTATATAAAAATAATAGAAAAGCTGCTGAAGTCGGGGTATGCAGTGCCGGTGCCTGGAGCCGCGACGTCTGGACGCACCTGTTACCTACCTAACTTCCCGGTATGTAACCCGTCGAAGCCGAAGATTCGCCTGGTACACGACGCTTTAGCGAGATCCCACGGGCGCAGCCTCCACGATATGCTACTGTTCCGTTCCAGACCTCCTACAGTCGCTGCCGGGAGTGATCATGCGGTTCAGGAGACACCCAGTGGCAATAACAGCGGATATAAAAGAGATGTTCATGAGAATCAAGATAAGAGAAGAAGACCGTGATGCGCTACGGTTCCTGTGGCAAAGCGACGAAAGAGAAAAAAGGCCTCAAGAATTTCAAATGACTTCGCTTGTCTTCGGTGCTACGTCGTCACCATGCACCGCACTTTACATCAATAACCGAAATGCTGAAGACTTCACCGATGAGTATCCAAGGGCTGCAGAAGAGGTAAGGAAAAGGCACTATATGGACGACTACATAACCAGTTTAGCAGACAAGGTCATAACTGGAGAGGAAAGGTTCCACGCGACTTGCACGGAGGCGCGACACGACTACCTGCCAGACATAACTCGCATCCAGATATCGCAAGCAGGTCCTGTTACGCGTCACCGGTCGAGTGCTGCAGTTTCTGAACCTGTGTTGGCCGAGAAGACACGTCACTGCAGCCACAAGAAAAAAAACATTGAAAAATAAAGAGCGCGACGCGACATGGGATCCTCGGCGCAAGAAACAAGAAAAGAAAAACAGTACAATCCTGATACGCAGCGAGAAAACATAGTACATATGTCTCGATGCGGCGTACCTAGACCGCGCCGAGACACTGGTTACAGAAGAACATGCAAGATGACTGCTATCGCGCAGTAAGGAAAATAATCTAAGACCATCGCCCCCCACCGGCGGGAGATCTCGCCTCGCTGAGTGTCAAGGAGGAAGATAATTTAATCAAGCTACTAGGAAGAGTTGCAGCCGCGCAGAATGTCAGTGAGGAGATCGTCTGCCCGGTCATCATGGATGGCGGCCACGAGTACACAATTCTTACAAAGGTGTTCTTGGTTCAAGTTCATGGTGACTTATACACACATTCTGTGCTTGCAGAATCAATGGTGGCTGTTCTAAGTGCTCTTCAATTTGTATACTAGTATCCATCATCTCATTAGGAACTTCTTAGTGTACTAATATAGATTGTTCATTTACACAGTTAATGTAAACAACAGGAATAAATTGGTGCTCTATGGTGGGCAAAGCTTCATCTCGTAGTCGCTTTTTCCCAATAGAAAAATATGTAAGTTTATCAATAACTTCTCATACATTTTTATATCATCTTCTTTGAAATGAAGATGACAAACGTAATCAGTTTATGGAAGCATACATGCAGCACCCTCAAATGTGGGAATAGTGGCAAAGCCCTATAGGGAGATCTCCGACCGAGCGAGATGGTATACTCGGGCTGATCTGATTCTGCAAATCGCTTCCGCAAATGGAACCCTCTCTTCTACTACTACTACTAGTCTTAGACTAGTCTGCGACCATCAGCACCGTACAAACAAGTCCTACACTAATCAGTGAATAATACGGAAGCCCATTGCTCTTCAGTCCAATTTAAGTGTTCACGATCAAATCTTAGTCGAGCTTGCCTGTTAGCTGTAGACAATTTTGGTCCATTTGCGGGTCTGAAAGGTGTGATATCACGCTCTTTTAGCCTTCTTCTTGTGGTTCGTGCACTAACTGCTACGTCACGTATCTGGTGGAGCTCATTTTTAATGCTTAAAGACGTTAAAAACCGATTTCGCAAGGAAGTTGTCACAATAAAGTATAATAGTTGTCTGTTCTGCCGGTTCCACGTCTTCTTTTGAATGAACCTGTCTCTATAAGCCTTCTGTAAACTCGGGAAACCGTAGACTGGTTTACATTTAAATCTGCAGCAATTGTTCATTGGTCTAGGCCTTGCTGCACTACAGCAACAATTTGTGCGGCTTTTTCGGACGATACGTCCATATTCGTGAGAGAAAAACGTGTTTAAAATGAAAACAGACTAGCAATTAAACAATTAGTAACGATAATTCAACATGTAACAAAACAAAAAAAATAACCATCAATCACAACATTAACATAACAATGAGATAATCTTTAGTAAATAGACAAGATTTCTTCTATAGAATATTTTATTTCTGTTGTGACAGTACCATATTTAAATTTTATTTTGTATTTGTGTTTATAAACCAGCCTTTATTTTCGATTACCAATAAATGTAAAAGTTCGCATATTTCGTAATAAAATTTGATTGAATGTGTTCTTGCACTATGATGCAGTTTATGTGTCCGCCAGTGTGGCTTATGACAAAATTTCTTCATATATTAAAATGAATTATATAGTTACAACTCAAAATGTAAACGTATGAAAAATTAAATATTAATATTAATTAGAGTTAAGTAATTCGATAAACAATTATATACAAATTTATTATTTGAACTAATAAATTTACAGAAGTAGGAAATGGAATAGTAATTAATGAAAGATCTAATTTGTCTGTTTTTGTTGTGAACCGATGTCTTCTCTCCTTCTTCGTTTGGCTTAAATAAATGTCATTTGATATTTTTATTATTTTTATAAGGCCATACGTCTTAAACCCATTGCCAGGCCAATGCCAAGTCAAAAAGGCGGGTTAATAGAATTTGGTTTTATGCCAAAAGAAGAAGAAGAAGAAGAAGAAGTTTTTGACACTGTTTTTCTAAATCATGAAGTCCAAAGTATAAACAAAGTCCAAAAAAATCATCAGTGCATTCAATGAGTCAAGTCGGGTGATTCATACGGTAGACGCTTTACTGAAACTTCCTAGGGAGTTTCTGAGAACTAGCACATTTTTGAAGTACCACTTGTGCTCGCTATCGAAAATTTAATGGTTAATGTTCTACCCATAATACAAATTTATGGAGTAAATACCAAAACAACAACGTCACTCTTCTAAGTATATCGCTGCCAAAAACTCTCGTTTGTGATTTGAGCTTTCGACTTTTGGGTTCTGTCCATAGTCTTGCTCATTGCCAATGTACTGGCCCGTGGTAGGTAATCAATAAGAAAATAATTATTGATACACGTGAAGACTATATTCATGGTTGTTTTGCGTCGCAATGCGCACATCACTTAAGACCTTGTCGGGACGTACAGCCACCAGCGTATAGCGACTATTTACACATGATGGTAGACATGACAAAAATAATACTGCCTATCTCATGATTAATCATGTCTCGTAATCGTGTCTTCCATTTGTACACTAGGTATATAGTATGATATCTATGTTTAATGTGTATAGTAATAAAACAAAATATATTTGTCAAGTCTTTATTGATAAAGTAACAACTTTAAAGGGTATCTGGATAGTCGATAGGACTACTTTTGTTACATTCTTGAACACTTTCCATAGAATCCGCTTCAGTACCGTTAGATTTTTTCTTTATGAGATTATACACGCCATGTACTCGCATGTGGAGTTTGAGGTTATGGTTGCCAGTAAAACCTCTATTGCACACCTTGCAAACATAAGGCTTCTCACCTGAAAGTTACATTCTTTGTTAGTAAACATAGAGGGTCAATGGGCAGGGCAGGGAAAATATTCATGCAACCTAAGACCACAGCAACTCCAGAGCCAGCAAGGTCGTGCATACATTAAATAGCCCTACAGCGACAGCGAACCGCCCACTGCTTTTCGCGGGGAACTCGCCTCGCTTTTAACTTGCTCGCAAACGGATAAGAGCGTAATTCATTACTCATGACGTCACAAACATCTCCGATTAAATGTCAGTACCCGGGTAAACCAAGCTTTGCTCGGAGCTCTAGTAGATTAAAAAAAAATACCGGTTGTCTGTAAAGTCGGTTTACTGACGATAGTTGAACGTGACAACAACGACAATAATAATAATAATAATGAGGTAAAGGCAATGCGTATGGTAACGCTGGTACTTGGGTACTTGGTAACGATAACGACGTTATCACGTCAAAAAAAGAATCACAAAAATATTTTACCCGGGTTCGAACTCGCCACATTACGAGTTTCCGACCAACGCAAAAGTTATACAAACGAAACTGCCAATCGGACTGACATAATTATTAAACTCGAAACTATTGATATATTGTTTCACGACGAATGAAAGACATTTATAATAAAAATTCTCAGCGATAAGACCTAGCCAGATCGATTTTTTTCCCCCAAAACTCCCAGCATTCTAAATTTCAAAGTAATACTTGCAGCCGGTGCCGAGATTCCGATTATATATATACAAGATAGTCTCGTTTAAAGTATAAGATACCAGTGTGCGTCCGGCGGTGTTTGATAAGCGTGCTCGGCGACCAGAAGGCGGCCGGGCAGTATTCGCACTTGTGCGCGCGCACGCCGTCGTGTTTGCTGAGGTGTACGCGCAGCGCACCGCGCGACTTGTACGAGGCGTCGCAACGGTCGCACTTGTGCTTGCGCTCGTCGCTGTGCGTCGCGAGATGCTCCTTTAACTGTTATTTATTACCAATTATTATAAACCCATTCAATGCTGCCAACAATATCAACGTTAGGGCGAGGCCGCAACACTGCGATGCGACAACACATCTCACAAGTGACGCAGTACGGTTCTTATAAATTGTATTGCAATAGGGATGTTGCCTAGTGTGGAATATCACATATTCATAAATCAATTTTTAAATTGTTGATTAAAGATATAAAAATCTAAAAGAAATAGGTATTTAGGTTAACGCGATTAAAAATAAATATAAAATATTGCCCATCTCTTTCTCGCAAAACGATTTGTTATGCCACAAGTTGCTCCCGCCATTTTGTAACGAGAAATGTATGGCGGGTGCAACTTGACGTCACAGGCCGATATATCTCTTATAAAATGTAAATTTCAATTGTATCTTCGTTTTTTATAAGATATACGAAAATGGGTTCTAGATTGTTTATTAACATGTTGTCAAACAGAATAGACGAAAAAAAAATTTTAGGCAGTATGCCTATGCGACTTCGTTTTTGGCGATGCGTCGTCATACCACCGTTGTGGCCTCGCCCTTATTTATAACAATAACTGTCTAATGGATTTTAAACATTTTTTTCTCAATAAATAGTGATTTAGATGACAATACAAAAGTACCTTTACTGGCACTTCAAACACAACGCCACAGATCGGACATATAGAGTGAGTGCTATACTGGCACTTGTGCCGTTTGAGTCGGTTCTCGTTCACGAACTGCGCCTTACACAGTTTACAGAATATCTTTTCAGCTGCAGCTGTGTGCACTCGTAGTTGGTGTCGCTGAAATAATAAATAAATACATAATCCCTTCTACTAATAACAATGTTTCAAAAAACCGTTTATCATTCAATGTTGCTGTCTTTGTCTGATACATTGGAAAAGTCACTTGACAGCCAATAACAACAATATTGAAAAAAAGTTGTGGAAATATTTTTACTACGGGGAATATGTATTACAAATGTAAACAATAATTGTGTTAAGTACAAAAGTAGAACAACGACCATGGATTTTTTATTTAAATCACTTACCCTTAAGTGAGTCTTTAATTCAGTTGAATAATCACAGTCGTTACAAAATAACTTTTTTTTCATCTTATGGTGTTTAAATATGTGATACCTTCGAGTATTTGCAGTTAGAAACCTAAAAATATATCATTTTTTAAATCCTTTGAAGATTAAATAAAGTATACACTTTACAGATCATTGCGCACATTTATTTGTCAAGTTTTCTGTCTGTGGGGACTTGATTAATATTTATGTTATAGTAATAATTCTAAGTATGTAATAGTTCTAAGAATGCTCTAAGAATGCCTTTTACAATTTGGACTTATCAATAGGCATTGTAACTAGTTTTGAAAAATTGTTCTTTATTATTGTTAAGAATCTATTATAACAAAAAAAAAACTCGATACTTCTACAAAAATGAATGGTTTTTTAATCAAACAGCTATTTCATTACATGTTTCGAAATAAGCGCAAAAACGGCCTCTGGTGTCATGGCTTCTGCTTGTGACGTCACCACTGTTTTTGCGATCCAGACGGGTGATAAGAAGGAAATTTTTATTATTTTCATTCACATTCCTGTTTGATTGTCAAATGTCAGTTGTTACAGTTGCATTAAATTGGTAAAATGATGTGATCGGAAATTTTAATATTTCCGCTATTTTGCAAAAGAAACAACTTTTTGTGTTTTCCTCAAAACGTAGCGTTTCGTTTCGTAGCGTACGTAGCGTTTCGTTTGCTGTAATGCTATCCGCAAATGCTATTACAACAAATGGAATACGCCAATAGCAAAAGCATAGACAACGCACGAGACGTGACGTCATTCAACCCGATTCGTGTTTGAGCGAACATTGCGATCTTCTGTTTTTAAGTTTTATTTTAATGAATGAATAATTATTAATCTCGCACTATAAATTAACATTAATGAATATTTCTTATTATATTTATCATACTTTAAATAAACGCCATATTTAATTATTATTTCACTATAGTTAAGCCTATTCTTGGTGTTTTACACCATAGATATTAAAGGAACGTTTCGCCCCCTTTTCTTTTAACTATAATTTTAAATACTAACTCTTCAGAACACTCTCTACATTTAAATTTTTGATCAGCATGTATCGATCGCCAATGTTTCTTCAAATTTTTTACTGTGGTGTAGCTTTTGTCGCATTGCATACATTTTACGCCATCCTGGAAAAATATAGAACATCTTTAGTGGCTTTTAACAAAAGTTTAACGTAGTATGTAATGTTAAAATTTTAATGAGGATCACTCATGTTTTTTGTGGGGTATGCAGACTAATGGCGACAAAAAACCAGTAAATACTGTAAATAAATAATTTAAATTAGACCAAAAGTGACGAAGTTACAGAAATTTTAGTGCATTAGTTCCAAAAACGCGCCCGAGAATGAAGCGAGCCGCTGTGACGTCATTTGTTGTCGTCACTTCCACTATAAACACAACTAAAATATTTAACGTAAACAAAAACAATGCACGCGAGGCACAAGCGTCAAGAATCGGATAATGAATACCTATGAAGTATGAGTACAATCAAGCCGTTGTCGCACGGATCTCGACAGATAACGTCATCGTAACCAATTCAGCTGAAGCGCGCATTTCAAACTAGCCGTTCAGAAAAACTTTAATAAATCCACAATTTCTTGAAGGATTTTAATAATAAAAATAAATAAAATGCTCAGTAAGCTAATACACATACGATGTACTTAGTAAAAATCATTGTTAATAGGATCAGGCGTTACTTTGCGGAAATCAATAGCATACAATTTAATTAATATTATATCTAGCCATATCCAGCGAAAAAATACACACAACCCGAAAGGAAATGTGTGAGTGTACGCATAAGCATGCGTAAAGCACCTACGTCCTCCCACACTGGCCATGCGTACACTCAGAAACAGGACCGTGCAAACACCACCACCACACAAGCAACAATGTTAGCAAGATCGTGTAAACTGTAAAGTGTCAGCAAGGCCCCGCACCACCATGCAGGTTGCAAAACTCGATGCGCGCCTCGCCCCAAACCCGGAACATCCTCAGGAAGTGGGCCTGCGAACTTTGTTCGCATGGGCAGTGTCCCACACTGAGAGGGAGGGAGGTGCTTTACGCATGCTTATGCGTTATGCGTGCACTCACACATTTGCTTGCTGGTTGCGGGTATATTTTCGCATATTGCTAGATATAATATTAGATCCTTACATATGAAATTGCGTGTTTTGTCGTACTGGCCACTTTGATCTCAAATATATCTTTTTTGGTTAGGAATTTCAAATTTATACCGCTATTTACTCATGCATTTGAGTTTCGAAAACCGTAATTCACTTGTTTTTTTCCTCTCTTTTGGTTTTTTCTTTGCGTCACTCTCGTTTACAAAATGGAAAACTTGAAATATCGTATTATTTTCGAGTACCGAGTTCCACCGTGGCACCAGTGCTGCAGAAACGGCTCGAAGGATTAATGATGTGTATGGCGGCGGTGTCGCAAAAGAAGTGTGTTCGTTCTGGAAATTTCTACCTGCAGAACAAGCCCCGTGGACGGCCGGACATCAAAGTTGATAATGAAGAATTGAAGGCTATTGTGGAAGCGGATCCATCGCAAACCACGTCCGAGTTAGCTGCAGGCTGCAGTGTTAGTGATAAAACTGTTTTAATCCACTTGAAGCAAATTGGGAAGGTGAAAAAGCTTGACAGGTGGGTACCTCATGAATTGAGTGCAGCAAACCGACAAACGCGCGTCAAATGCTGCGTTACATTACTCAACCGGCACAATAATGAAAGGATTTTAATAATAGGGTATCTAATCCTAGTTTTTTTATAAATTTATTAAATCATAAAAATTTTATAATTTTTTATTAAATTAAAATTTCACTTAATAATTTAATTTTTAATTTAATTTATAATTAATTATTATAGCTGAAAAATTTTAATTAAATTTTTGATAGAATCATTACCTGTGATGAAAAGTGGATACGATAATCGGAAACGCTCATCGCAATGGCTGAACCCTGGCGGGACAGCCAAAGCCTGCCCCAAGCGAATTTTTACTCAAAAAAAGTTACTTGTTTGGTGTACTACAGCTTTCTTAAATCTGGTCAGACGATTACGGCAGATGTCGATTGCCAGTAACTGTAAATCATGATGGAAAAGCTAGCTGCTAAACAACCGAGGTTGGTCATTCGCTGTAGGCCACTGCTGCTTCAGGACAACGCTACCACACACTGCACAACAGACGGCTACAAAATTAGAGGCCCGAACTCCCCGGACCTTGCTCCAACAGATTACTGTTTTTTTCGAAATTTGGATCACTTCTTGCAAGGGAAAAAATTAAACTCCGATGGGGCAGTCCAAAGCGCCTTCAAAGATTTTACTGATTCCTGTCCGAATGGTTTTATTTAGTAAGGAATCAATGAACTACCTATGAGATGGCAAAAATGCATAGATGCAATGGTATATACTTCGATTAAATAAATATATAATGTTTAAAAAAAATTACTTTATGTTCCTCCTTTACAAAACGCCAATTTCATATATTGTAATGACCTAATATGAATGAAATTGAATTATAAAAATTAATATAACAGGGGGTCTAAAAAGACTACTTTAGGCATTTCATATATTTTATTCAACTCGTATTAAGTGCGCCACTTTACGCATTTCTATTGAATACTGTTAAAATTGATGTTTTCTTATATGATAAAATCAGATGAATCATGTAGCCATTTAACCATTTCACGATTTTTGTATGGAAAAAAAAAATATGAAACATAATTTTAGACCCCCTGATTTTCATTTCAATAACAAAGTTGAATTTCGCGTAACTATGAATTCATTCTTGAAGAATGAGGGACGTGTAGGACCTTAGCCTCGCCCAGTAGTAGTAGAAGCACTAAAAATATAAATAGTAATACATGTAATAGCCATCATTAGTGTCAACAGTGTCAATCATTTTTAATTTTTGTCCTCAAATCCACCTTAGGGTAGCGGCCTTCAAGCGAACTTGTAGGCAGGCAGGACGGTAAGAAAGGCGACTAAAGTGCCATACTCACGGTCAAGCATGCAAATCCAGCGCCGGTACAAATTGCCGTCATTCAATCATGTCAATCATTTATAATTTACGCCTACAATTCCACGTTTAGGTCGCGGCCTGGATGCGGACCGAATATATATTACTAACGTAAAGAATCGTCATTCCACCGATTTACACGAATGACAACTCGCGACTGTGTACGTGGCTGGGAGAATGCGGAGACGGGCGGGGCGTTGGTTTTTTCAGCCAGGACTTTCGTTCACGAGGCTGGCCGCTGGTCGTTTCGTGCTTTGACATAATTGACAGTATAATTTCATTATATTTATGATAAATTTGTCTGACGCGACGTTTAAAATTATTTCGGTGTCAACCTTAGGTTTACGTCAACATGGCTGACATTCGGCGGTGCTCGAGCTGTCATTTGTAGAGAGTGTCGCCCCTGTGCCTGTAGGCAAAAATATCAGTGTCAACACTATTGATACTAATGACACCCATTAGTACCGGTGCAGGATTTGCAGGCTGGACGGTGGACCGTAAGTAGGGCACTTTAGATATTGGTAAAAGATTCATGATAAATTTCCGACAACTTACTTCACTCTTACTCAAATGCTTGACATTGTAATGACATTCCAAGGCGACTGAATTTTCAAAAATACGTAAACAAATGTGACACACAAAGTTTAGTTTTTTTAAATGAAAAATTCTATGCTGCAGCAGTGCCTCCCATTCTTTGAAGTAAAGGGAGCATATTCCACAATAATTGTTAGTCTCATGGCTTTTGACGTGATCACACAGCTTATCTTTTTCAATTTTACCTGTGCAAAGACCTGTAAAGTGTTAGAAATAAGTATGATGTGGCAAGCCACACACATTTCGAAGATACCCCCTTACTAATAAAAATATTTACAGAATTGATATGCTACACAATGTTTTGTCCTTGTCTGTCAAGCAACTTTTCCAACGTATCAGGGAACGTTCGAGTATTACGTAACGAAATTTTTGAAGATTTTAGACACACCCCTTCCCGTTAACAATTGTTTTAAGAAATAAAGCGAAGATAGCCCCCTTTTACCTGTACTTTTTTTAATGTTACGTAACGCGCTGTTTGAACCCCCCTCCCCCCTTCGTAACGCATCGTAACGTTTTACAAGACCCTCCAAATTGCGTTACGCAATACTTGAACGCTCCCTCAGGCAAGGGCAAAACATTGTATAGCTTATCCACTGTATAAATATTTTTATCAGTATGGCGGTAAATATGTTTGTATAACTGAATCTCACCACAATCATATTTTTTAATTACAGGCATTTCTTTATTGTTTGTTTTAATTCCTTTTTTTACTGCCCTTGGTATCTTTATTCTAGTCTTTTCTTTATTTGATGCAGATTTTTGTGCATTTTCTTCAATATTCAGTGGTTTAACATCTATTTAATAAAAATGTTGATATTATTAACATATTTTAGTAATATAAGGCTTCTTAGACATAAGTTGTTTTTCTCAGCTTTCCACACTATTTAAGGTTTTTTTATGTTTTGTTTGTTTCATAAATTAGGTAAGTATATACAGCAAATTTCATTCAACACATACCAGAGACATACTCATATACAATATTGTCTCCAGGTAGCAGCAACTGATTGTGTTCTGTATGAATATAATATTCATTCTTCAGTTCTATTTCTACTTTATCATCCATATCTACACGATATTTCTAAAATTAATAAAATACATCATTTATTTAGTTTGGCTTCTTGAGGGAAAAACCATTATTTCATGATAAGTACCTCATCATGTTCAATATCACCCTCTTGCTTAATCTGGGTGGTAATTTTCAAATCCTGAAACACAATCAATAACATTTTAGTCATTGCAAATAACTATTTTGCTAAAACAAAAGAAGTAGGTAGTTGGGACTCAGAATCTACCCGGTCGAGCCGACTCATTCATGCCGAAGCAGGGCTCTCCCAGAATAGAATATCGTAAAAGTATCATAGTCATGTGACAGTTAGATGTGGGCAAACATTTCAACATTCTTATCTACTTATGTAATTTTTGAGGCATAACTTGAGTTAGGCCATATAAGATTTAGGTCTACAGTGAAATAGTTCTTAAGCGAAATAATGGCACAACGTGAGATAGGCAAACAGCGCGTATGCCCAATAGCTATGTGAAAATTACTTTTAAGCATAATGCGAGTTTGTCACTCTGTTAATTAGGTATACTAACCGTACCGGGCAAAAATACTTGAATAAAATGATTGATGACTTCAAAATTATGAATATTAAGAAATGTTTAAAATTTTAGCCGAATTTAAAAGGGGAATTTAATAAAATTTAATTTTTAGTTTAAAAATAATTAAATGTACCTCATTATGGACTAAGAGCCATTAACACCCGACCTTCGCCATTTTGTTAAGGCTGAAAGTGCATGCTTCTCAACACAGGTAAGAAAGATGGCCAATTATGAAGTTTCCTTAATCCATTGTTAGTGGCTTTGGCAGATACTTTAGTACCATGTATTGGTGATTTTTTGATTTTAGATTCAAAATATCAATAAATTAATGGGTCTTTCATTGTTAGACACTAAACATGGTGGAAGTTTCTCGCCGGATACCCATATCTGCGGCTAGTAGAAAGAACATAGCAACTTTACAAGATTGCGTTTTGCTACTAAATTCAGCCAGGGAGCATATGCTATCATAAAGAGTTGAGTTGATATGCGCTTTCTACTGGTACTACTATTTCTAATACGCTTTGAGTTAATGTTTAAAAAGGGTTGACATATATACATGTTTATCCTGCATACATGTTTAACTGTGACCAGTTAAACATGTATGCAGGAAGTTTTGAGGGAGAAAAATCGATCTAACTAAGTAGCTAGTACTAGGTAGCTATCCTGGAAACTTCCTGTACAGTATATTCCTTACGTGTGTTGGGACTGTTGGATGCAAAGCGCTGACAAACTTTCAGCCATAACAAAATTAATAAGATCTGGGGTTCACTGGCTCTTACTCTATTACATTACTACACAAAATGTTACATTTTTATACATTTATCAAGTACTTATTAGGTTCTTAAATAATATGAAATTGGCGTTTTGTCGTACTGGCCACTTTGATCTCAAATATATCTTCTTTGGTTAGGAATTCCAATTTCAAATTTATACCGCTATTTACTCATGCACTTGTTTCGAACACAATAGAATAAGTTTTTAAACTTATTCTATTGTGCCTAATTGGCACAATCAAAAAAACTTGTTTCTATATTTGTTTTAAGCAAAACAAATATAGAAACAAGTTGTATGTGTGTTTAATTTACACCAAGATCAACAACATAGTGGCGACCGTGACACGGGACTCAGGTAATGATGACTATACTCAACCTAGTCCATGTCCCGTAGTTAAAATCACGAGGTCAGGACGAACAGTAAAGATACCTTTTAGATATTAAGTTATTAATTAATGTTGTTCAAGCTCAAAGTCTTGATTTATTTTTATTATTGTTTCGTGAGATAAAGTCAAAACGATTACGAGACTGATTTGTGTTAAGAATAAAATTACAAGTTTTGTTTCAAAACAGTCAAGATAAAATTTTGAATAAGTCTGTAATGTGTGGAATACAATATTAGTATGTGCATTTGTATTGTATACCTAGAACATAATATTTTATAGATAGTATTTCATGCCTCCCTCGGGAGTGTGTTATGAAAAGTATTGGCACATTAGAATAAGTTTTTAATTTAAAGTAAAGATTCTAAAGGGATATCTCAAATAATAAAAAAGAAAAAAGGAGGGTCTGTTTTTCAGGGCTCTCTCCATGATACAGAAATAAAAAGCGTATTAATAAAATTGTATGTATATTCCTGTTGAAAACTTACAAAACAAATATAGAAACGAAAAGTTGTATGTGTGTTTAATTTACACCAAGATCAATAACAGGAGGGTACCTCATGAATTGAATGCCGCAAACCGACAAACGCGCGTCAACTGCTGCGTTACAATACTCAACTGGCACAATAATGAAGGGATCGAATCATTACCTGTGATGAAAAGTGGATACGATAATCGAAAACGCTCATCGCAATGGCTGAACCCTGGCGGGCCAGCCAAAGCCTGCCTCAAGTGAATTTTTACTCAAAAAAAAGTTACTTGTTTGGTGTACTACAGCTTTCTTAAATCTAGCCAGACGATTACGGCAGATGTCGATTGCCAGTAACTGCAAATCATGATGGAAACTGCTAAACAACCGAGGTTGATCATTCACTCTAGGCCAACTGCTGCTTCAGAACAACGCTAGACCACACACTGCACAACAGATGGCTACCAAATTAGAGGAGCTTCGATTGGAATCTCTAAGACATCCACCATACTCCCCGGACCTTGCTCCAACAGATTATAATTTTTTTCGAAATTTGGATAACTTCTTGCACGGGAAAAAATTCAACTCCGATGGGGCAGTCCAAAGCGCCTTCAAAGATTTTATTGATTCCTGTCCGAATGGTATTTTTAGTAAAGGAATCAATTAACTACAAATGAGATGGCAAAAGTACATAGATAGCAGTGGTATATACTTTGATAAAATATTATGTTTTAAAAAAATCGACTTTATGTTCCTCCTTTACAAAATGCCAATTTCATATGAAATGACCTAACACCGATTTCGTTGACGGTGGCCAGTTTTATTGAAACCCGGCCAGTTACGCAGGAGTAATTTTATAGTACCCAAGTGTGTGCACAACATACACAAGACAATACAACAAGTACACAAGAGCAACACTCTCTTCCTTTACTCTCATAACACAGTAGAACGGATAACTGACACAACTGGCGAGAGATCAGGCGGAGTCTGACTTTTTTACATGCCCATCTGACGCATGGATCATCTTGTCAGACAACCAGGTGATCAGCCTGCAATGTCCTAACCAAACTTGGAAACAACATTTTTTGTTGTTCCAATGCAGAAATGCGGAATGACCTCTGAGTCGACAGCCAAGCTCTAACCACTAGACCACGGAGGCTGTCAAGAAATATTACCTGAATATTTAATATATTATATTAAACTAAATATTTTTACATATAGGTAACATGCTTAGTATTTATAAATCATAAGTACCTGGGAGATTGAGCTTTGCTCTGAGTTTTAGTACAACAATAAAATAAATAAAGATAAATAAAGAAATATTTTAAATCATACTTAACTTAAAAATGTGCAGTTACCCAAGGATAAGACCTAGCGAAATCGATTCTTCTCCCCCAATAATTCCCTGCATACTAAATTTCATTTCATTTAAATTTCATTTCTGAGATTCCAATTATTTATAAAGAAAATTTTGCCGTTTAAAACATAAGATACATTAATTGACAACTTGCAAACAATAATATAATGCTTGTTTTTAGTCTATTTGCCACACACTCTCTACGCAGGTTTGATCAAAACACTGAAGCGTTTGTTTTTAATACAAATATTTCTTCACTTACACCAAATCTTCCCCTAAACATCAACTAAACATTAATTAAGAATTAATAACTCACATCAATAGAGGCTTGAGCACTGATTAGTATGGAATTGGAAGTTACACATTTTTCTCTGAATTCAAAACAATATTTAAGATCTTTAGTACACTTTTCGCACAGCTGTTGCGGCATTCTATCACCTAAATGTATCTGAAAAGCAGTGCAAGGAAGTGAAATTATCATTGCATTCAAATGGATTGAATGCTATTTGAATGCACTATAATATAAATTAAAAAAACATTTTATATATTATGTACATTTAAATTGGTGATCAAATTAAAGCACTTAATATTGAGTTCATCCAGCACAGATATATTTTTGCAATTTGTTGCTAAGCACGCACGACACTGCATTATTAAATATTTTTGTGATATTTTTGGGTAGGTATGTATTTAAATAATAACTAAACAATTTTTAATTCTTCTTCTTCTTCTTTATAATGGCCTCCCTTGAGCAATAGTTAGTGTCAGTGTCAAACAATTTTAATTAGTAAGAACCATTGATTAAAAGTATAAGGCTGGGACTATATGCTCCGGAATCCGGAACTCCGGTGAAAATTCAGAGCAACGTAAATAGAAATTTGCACTAACACAATAGAGTTGTTGTTTGCCTTTCGTACCTTTCAGTATGTTATTGCTCTGAGCCTTTCAGTATCAAGCATACATAATAATAAGTAGTACCATAGATGATAAGTATTACTACTGAGAGTTGTACTACTGAGTACTCAAGGTATTCTGTGACAGTACTACCTAAGGCTGTGACTATACGCCTTGCCCTAGCTATGACAAAAGAATGTCCAAAGGGTGTTTAATAATTTTTCTGCCATTATGGGACAGACCCAACGCACACAAAGCGTCATCTGGTGGTGTAAGTGGTATCAAAAACGGATAATAAGAATTTTTGTTTTTTTTTCTGTCACCAGGTAGCCCGACGGTCCTTGTCATATCAAATGTCACAAATTTAAAAACCCGATTGGCTTATCTTAAGGCTAGTATTTTTATGCGCTTTATTTCAGGGTAAAACACTGCTATTTACATACAACAAGTTATTTTTAAAACTTTTATAGAAATACGTCACGTCCGCCTTTTTCAAGTTCCCGCGCTTTGGACATTTGTTTTTTAAGCTGTTTGGCTTAAAACCATTTGCTAGTCTCAAGTTAAAAATGTGGAAAATAGAATTTTCGTTATAGTTTTCAACACCATATTTCTAGAGAATTTTGCCGGGGAGTTCAATGGGTGACGTTGTGGAATTCGTATTTTTTCATAAATTTGTGTTATTTCGGTTCTTAAGGTGTAATATTGGTAGAATATTAACCATTAAATATGCGTTAACGTGCACAAGTGTGGGCAAGTGGTACAACTTCTAAAAATGTGCTATTTTGTGTTTCCCACCAAAACTCCCTAGGAACTTTCAGTAAAGCTTCTACCACTTTACTGAATTGACTGACATGCCTCATGGACTGTACTGACTATTTATTTGGACTTTGATTAGACTTTAGACTTGACAATTTAGGAATACGGTGTTGAAAATTGAAACGAAAGTTCTATTCCCGCCTTTTTAACTTGACACTGGCAAATGGTTATAAGCCGATGCCATATATATAAAAAAAACCACCATATTAATTCTAAATTGTCAAGTCCTAAGTCTAGTCAAAGTCCAAATAAATAGTCAGTGCAGTCCATAGATAATAAGTAGTACTACTGGTGCAGTCATGTCAGTCGATTCAGAAGCTGTAGGTACTGAAAGTTCCTAGGGAGTTTTGCCTCCAAAACACAAAATAGACGAATATCTAATGGTTATTATTCTACAAATATTACACATTAAGAACCGTACAAATTTTGCAATAAATACAAAAATGACATTTCCGGCAAAACTAAGGATTAAGGAAGGTTTTCAGGCTGGAACGGTGTGAAAGGCACCTTAGATTTATATTATACCGCCATTAAAAAAAACCCAAACAGCTGACTTTTGAGCTGTCAATTGTCATACAGTTATCAATAGGTAGGTCTGCCTCGTGGCTCATAGTTTGTAACTAATGCCTTAAATAAATAAAAAATAAAAAAAAATAAAAAAAAATCAATAGGTAGGTATTCAAAAAAATAATAAAATTTGCATGTACGTACCTACATAATATAAAGAATTATGTAGAACGTTAAGTAAAAACAAAGACCACAATTATTGCAACAAAAAGAATATTTTATGAGTCTGCATTTTGTCATTATTCTTGATTAACGCCCAAGTGACCTATAACAATGTGTAATGTGGAACAAGTAGCTGACTGTGGAGATATTTTAAGTTTAGGAAGAGCGTTGTTCATATCGGAGAAGGAAGGTAAGTGTTTTTATTATTTATGTGTATCTTGGTGATTTTTGGTGAGGTTTAGATATATCAAAACCTGTCTCTGTTTTATTATTTAGAAACTACCTGGTTATCACAATGCAATTTATCGCTGTCATCCTGTGGAAACCTGTTAGCTGTGGGGTACAAAAAGCGTCTTTGTCTTCTCACTTCCCAGTGGATTAGCTCTAACGACGGTAACTCATATCTGATCACCTGGAGTGGCACGTTGCTGGCTGATATTACATCTGTGCTAACTTTATCCATATGTCCATCGAGGCAGTCATCACAGGTGATGTTTTTCTTATGCCACTATAATTATGCATTTTACACCTCAGAATAACACTCAATAGTGTTCTTTTGTTTACAGAATGGAACAGATTGGTTTTGTATTGTTGTTGGATTTCAAAATGGAAGTGTAGGCTTCTACACAAACACAGGTCATCTTCTGCTTCATGAAAAACTTGATGAGAAGCCAGTGTTGAATATAACATGTCACACAGGAACATATGGGACTCTGTTGGAAGATATACATATTCTGTTTCAAGAGAGTGTTTACATTGTGTCTGGTTCTAATTTATTTCAAACCCTTAGAAATGCTAAGGCTCAGTTGGCAAAAGGTTAATCACATTTCTAAAATGTAAATTTTGTTTATTGTCCCTTTTCTATACTCTCCTATTAATCTATTAAGATTTTTTGGGCTTAAAGTTATTATATTATTACTAAACATATAAAAAAATATATATTAAAATTATTTTAGATGTAAACTCATGATTTACCTATTCAGTATATTTTATTTTTTATCAGTACAAGCTGGAATTCAAGACGAATATACAATAGACAGTAAGAGTATTTTGATAAGAAAATGGACATTCTCTGAACAGGATGAAATAAATGATGCAGCTGTTGTGGGTTTGGAATTAAAGAACACATATGACCACTTCCTAGCAGCTTCCACATATGGGGGATATGACACTTGGTTTGATTATTTTATCAATTTTCTCATAAAATTTTTTTCATTCATATATTTTATTATTTTTACCTGACTATGGCAAAGCCAAAACGAATGGCAATGATTTAGGCAGTTTATGTATGTATGTATGTTTATTTGTTCCATAGTAGTGCCTAAACTACTGATCCAATTTTAATGAGTGAGGTGTTTACTGACTATGTTTTTAATAATAACCAAGGTAACATAGGCAAGTAACAATTTGTGTAGTCGGGTTATAGTTTTTAACTTTTAAAATAAATAAAAATTAAACTTATACTTCAGTATTATTTTGTAAGATTTTCTTATTTTTTTGCATTATTTTCTGCATTATTGTATGTTCTTACAAATTATTGTTTACATTTTAGGTATAGATCAATACCACCAATGAATAATTTAATACTAACAGCAGGGGTTTTACCATATATTGGGTTCCATTATGCCTTAGAAGGAGGCACTACTCCACCTCTTCAAGATGTAGCCCGAGCAGTTGCAAACAAAATCAAATCAGCTCTGCCGTAAGTATTTTACTTTTCCAGTTTTAATTATCTTTCATATTTATGCATGCAGCACAATGACCAGTGATCGGAGTAGGTAGATTGAAATGAGGTCAACGATCCGAAACGTACATAACAATATGGACATTCCCCCGAGATTCCGGACTTTGTTAAGGTTTTAAACCGAAATTTAATTATTAGCTGTATAATTTTTAAAAATAAGTAGTAAATAAATAACTAGGTAGTTATTAACATAGGTATGTTAATTTCGTATTTGTTATTTAACAATAATTCAAAGGCCACCGCGCAGACCTGCCGCCGGCATCCGATTATCTATTCTAAGAAATTATAATATTTTGTTCTAAATACCTAATGGAATTATGGCCCGCTACCCCCTCCCGCTCCGCTCTCCACTGTCGTGCCGCGTGTCCTGCGTCGCCGCCGTGTGCGAGCGAGATATTGCAATACTCGACACTCGTTTACTTCGTTTCGTAGAGTGCACATCTTTGTTACTGTGTTGTGAAATCGTTATTTGACTCGGGCTTGTATACTGGACTTATGGAATCTGCTTAAACGACAACTTGGCTTTGATATATGGACTTGGATACTTACATCACTCTTGGATTGGAATTTTATATTACCACTGCTGGTAAGCACACATTTTTCATATTTTTGGATGCAAATATTTTAAGCATTCTATTCGAGTGCTTATGCTGTTATTTATACCATAAGTTCTTAAATTCAAAAATATTTAGTGGAGTATGAAAACTATGTGGAATTTTTGTTGAAAACTAATTATTTTATTGTTAGTTTTGACTAATTTTCTCCCAATATTTTATTGAATCTTGGGTTTTGGTACTACAATTTTGGATCACTTAATCAAATTAAAGTTCAATGTTAAGATTTATTGCTAACATTTAAGTACGAAACGACCATAGTAAGAAATATGTTGTTTTTAATTTAAAATGCATGATTTGTTTAAGATTTCTTTCATTAAAAAAATAACCAATCCTATGTTAAATTAGTTTTATTACTCGAAAGTGGACACACACCTAGCAAACAAAATAAATAGGTATCCTATAGTAAATACACAAAAGAATTTGAAAACATTACAAATTTGATTGCATTGATCCGATAATGAATAAAAAAACATTACAAGCTTATTATATTTTTCCTTTTTTGTGTAAATAACCATACAATGCACTATAAATACCCATTATACTACAGTATTAACGTAAATCTTTGTAACTTGTAACAAACTAAAATTGCATTTTTTTAAACAAAACTAAGTCATCTGCGGGAATGAAGTAGCTTGTTTAGGTGCGAATTGGCCGTTATGTACGTAGTACTATTAGGTATTCTGTGCCGTAGTAAGCAAACCAATAGGTGCCTCTTTTTCAATCAATTCACAATACATAAAACAATAGAAACACTAACGGCCGCACTCAGAGACATTTAATGCTTACTTAGTGGTTTTGACATAAAGTCCATATATTTTCTGTCAAATTCTCTAATTAGTGTCATCTTAAGTAATCATTAAATGTCCTGAGTGTGGCCGTAAGTATTTAGCAGTTTTGTAAGATTATTGTCATCAAATCTTTTTTCTTTTAGGTGAGATACGAGGCTCCAACTTTTTAACAGCGTAGACATGGCAAACGTCAAGGCTGAAACTGTAGAAAGATGGATAGCTGGTCATCCTGAACTACTTTTCGACCATGCTAGTGGTACAATATATTGTACAAAGTGTGAGAGTCATTTAAAAAATATAAACAAAGGCAATGTTAGAAGACATATTGAAGGCGCAGTACACCAAGGAAGGCTTAAGCGGCCGCAAGAGGAGTTTTATTTTGACATTATAAATTTTTTGATTTTGTGCAATATTCCTTGGTCGCAGATGAAAAATTCTTCCTTTCAAGAATTCTTCAGAAAATATATGTGCCGTACCTGTTGTTGTGCTTGTACTAATCGTAAACTGCCCGATGAATCACAGTTACGGAAAGTTTATTTGGACAAGTTGTTTAAGGAAAAAATCACAACTATTCAACAAAATAATAAAAACAAAAAGCTGTGGATATCACTAGATGAAACGACCGACTTTTTAGGTCGATATATAGTAAATTTTTTAATAAAACCATTGCATCCTAGCAATTTGAGCAAACCTTATTTAATAGCCTGTAAAATGCTAACTGCTGTTAATGGGCACACAATTACGCAATTTGTGCTAGAGTGCTTAGAAAATTTTTGGGGAGATTCATTTGAAATCAAAATGGACAATGTTCTTATGATTTGTACTGATAGCGTAGCATACATGCTGTCTGCAGGGCGATATCTAAAAATTTTTTTACCTAACATTGTGACATGTTTGGCGCATTCTCTGCATCGTGTATCTGATCAAATTAGGTTAGAATATAATGATGTGGATATTTTAATAATGTCAAAAAAGTATTTTTAAAAGCCCCAGCAAGAGTTAAAATTTTAAAAGAAACCAATAATTACAAGATGGGGCACTTGGTTGGAGGCGGCGGCTTACTTTGCTCAGCATTTTGACAAAATTAAAGATGTTATATTCTGTTTAAGCAGTTCTGATGCGTTGTCCATTAGAAATTCAAAAAATATTTTAGAAAAGGAAAATTTAAGACATGATTTAAATTATATAAAAGATACCTACACAATAATACAATGTTCTTTGAAAGAATTACAAAAACATAATTTATCTTTGGCCGATTCTCTTTTAGCCTTTGACCAGGTCAGAGCTGCTATAAATGAGTGCGATTCCCAAATAATTAAAAATAAAATAGAGTCTGTCATGGAACGAAACCCAGATTTACATACAATAATTATAGAATATAGCGAAAGCATTGAAAAAAATGCGACTAGTAACTTAATATCTTTTTTTAAATTTGCTTCCTTGACGTCTTCTGATGTGGAACGATCATTTTCCACATATAAATGGATGTTAGATGTAATTAGGAATAGAATGATAATAGAAAATATAGAAAAGCTAATGGTAATTTACTTTAATTCTGTAGAAAATTATGAGGACGTTGAAACAGTGACGGAAGATGATTAAAATGTAAATATAAAAACTGTATTGTATATTCAAAATAAACGACGTTGATTTTAATCTATATTGTTTTTAATTTATCTTTACTGTCAAGGAATAAATAATATAAAAACATGTATAAATTACGACTAGTAGCGGTGATAAGTAGGTACTTTTAACGCAACAAAGACTTAAGACTATCAATCAGACTACCTGTGATAGACTGCATCTATTTTAATCCAGCTAAAACTAGATCTATCTACGCTTCGGGTTTTAATGTACGGCAATATTTAAAAGTTACAAATTAAATATTATAGTAAGCAAAAAAAATGTACTATCTACCTAACTTTCGATTGAACACAAAAAATGAATACATAAATATATTTATTGTATTTTATTTACAGCATAGCAAAAATCTATTTTAATTACGTCGATTTCATCCATTATTTATTCAAATTATGCCAACATAAATCATCTTTGATTGAGTCCGGAAATACCGGAATGACTTTCCGGAATAATGGCTTATCCACGTTGTCCTTTCTATGAACATTTATGATGCAAGTAGCAAAAATCAATCTACCTACTCCGATCACTGACAATGACTCAATAATAACATGTGCTGTTGCTTAGTAGAACATTCTAAACATATTCGTTAGTTACCTACCTACCTTCTTTTTATGACTTAAGCAAAAAAGCAACCAACATTTTTTTGGCATATTTATTTGCAGTGGCTGGTTAGGTGGGTCGACAGAAACTGGTCCTGCAAACTCTGAACCCTCTATAAGGGCAGAGCAGTTGTCTATGAGGACTGGTGTGTATGACCCCCAGAGAAATGGATCTTCTGTGGTCATATCCCCTGACCGCAGGCTTGCTGCCTTCACAGACAATTTGGGCAGAGTTGCCATTCTCGATATCACTAAAGGCCATCTGATTCGTTTGTTTAAAGGATGCCGAGACGCCCAGTGTGCATTTGTTCAAGTGAGTAGATAAATTAATTTCTTGCCTGGCAGATTGTTTTTTTTTTCATCATTATAAAAAACTTGCTTATTGGTTGTAGATATTCGAAGCAGACAACAAAAAACCTCAGCTTTCGACTATAAAAGATATACGAAGAGCTATATTTTTAATCATATACAATCCAAGAAAGGGTCTGATAGATATCAGACTAATGCAAAGGGGTAGTAGAGTGGCGGTGTTCACGGCTTCCAAAAACGGAAAGTTGGTGTACAACACCTGCGGCTTAGTAGGTGCAGAAAAAAACTTCTCTCATAAAAAGTTGAATTTACCAGAGTTCCAGTGTGTATTTATTGATCCAGATGGTAAATTAAAAAAATTTTACATTCCATTCTATCATTCGCTAGACGGCGAACATCTAGAGAGATCTAAAGACTTACACATTCTAAGGGCGATTCGTGAAATTGTTAAAAAGTCATCGAGTCTCTCAGATGAAAACAGAGCAGAGCTCTATGAAAGTGCCACAAAATTAAGGACCTTAGACACGAAGAAGCACTGCATAGAAATATTGATTAAAAATTGCAGTTCAATAGACACAACGACGGCGTGCTTAGAATTGTTTTGGGAGAGCCTCAGCAATAGAACTCTCAATCAATACGAAGAAAAAGTTAGAAGATATTTTGGAAACTTGGCGTTGATAACAAATTTTTACTGCCTGTTGAACAACGAACCGATCGAGGGTATTAAGAATTTGATAGTCAATGTTTGTGAGGCATTGAAAATAGAAAAGGCCGCTGACGAAAGTGACGTCAGCAAGAAAGATCTCGAATTTCAACTTCTTGAAGACGATACATGTATATTAGAAAGGCTTTTGATATTAGCGCAAGAGAAAGATTACAAACAGCAGCAGGCGCGAGTTAAGTTTGCAGATAACAGAGTGACATCCTACAGAGAATTCATCTCATGCTTCTACTTAGAGGGTAGTTCTAATAACATCTCTTTACGACCTGATCTTAACACCGAGAAGGTTAATTCTCTGTCGGTCGACATTTTCAAATCTTTGCTCAAGTTAAACGACATCACACTTCTACCGAACTTCGTCAAAGACAGTAACATTGATGCGAGAGAATTGGTCAAACTAATTATAATGCATTTAATGAACATGTCCCTGGAGGACATCAATATTGAACTCATAGAGAAGTTTATTGCCATATTGTACTACATATGTTCGTCGTCAGACGAAGCTATGGATATAAGTTACAACGAAGTGTCACCCTGGTGGGAGAGCATACGAAGTATGTTGATAGAACTACAATGCCCTCTTCGAAGTATGATCGTTGCAATGGCTTGTAAAGCGGTAGTGAAGCTCTTCGAGAGCAAATCTTCTAACAAAGAGGATGCATGGGAGACCCTCACTAAAGAGAATGCTAGCTGGGGCCTGTTAATTGGAAAATTGGAGGACATATCAATACTTAGTATAATCTTACTCTGCAAGGAAAAGTTTCAAGGTCAACCACTACCCAAGCTGCAAATAGACGAAATTAATATAAACTTAAAGTACTTATACACGAGAGGAAAAGGTTCCGTTACAGAGCTGATTGCTAAATGGCTGTGCAGCATGGGTGTGCCACCGGAGGCTGTAGTAGTGAACGAACTAATGGAGGTCTACACCGAGCCAAATACGGAAACGGACGATGGAGATAGCGTCGACTGTTTATTTATAGAGAACAACAGATTTCACATCGACAACAACTCTAAAATATTCAAATGGCTGTCCTTACTCCGACGACAGTTCCCTCTGAGCACTAAAGCTAGTTTTGTAATCGCGAATATGTGCTGGGAATACGCGATGGAGTGGCAAAAGTCTATGAGTAAAATCGAAATGTTGGCGACAGTAATTACCTGCCTTGACGCCTTAGCTGATTCGCACTTAAAGTTTGGAATGCTTTCCATCATATGGTCCACATATATTAAGCAAACTTTCGAAGCCAGCTGCAGACTAGTCAACAAAGTGGGAAAACTACCGAAGGATCAATTGTGTTTGCAGGATTTGGGATTCAACACCGAATGCTTGGTTAGTCTTTTGAAAATAACATGCGAGTACCTCAACAAATTCCTAGAGTGCCTTCCTCTGATAACCACACAAGAAAAAACCGTCATTCGATTCGAAAACATTTGGGACGAAAGCTTGCCGTCGTTGGTCGAAGTTGCGCAAAACACTAAAAACGTGGACCCGGAAATTCTGAACTTAAATTATCAGATTTCTTGCACTATATACTACCAGTGCCATTTCAATTTGAAAGTGACCAAGCCTTTAGATACTTTATACGACATAGATTACGAGTATATTCTAGAAGCGCTGACCGGTACGGTTGCTAGAAGGGATATAAGTTTGAAGTGTTCGGAGAAGATACGTAACCCCCGTATGAAGTACCTGACGAAACTGACCCGCACGGCCATTGACACGATCAGCTGCGACGACGGCGGTGGGTACAATAGCGGCGAGTGCCTGCTGTGGGTCGACAGGATCTGCGCGCTGGCGGACCTCTGGGACATCGATATCAATTTCGTGCGGCGACAGAATGTAAATGCTTTAGAAACAAATTCATTAACTTAGCTTTAGCCCGCGGCTCCGTCCGCGTAAATATAGTATCCCACGGGATCACTACTTTTTATAAAAAGTAGCCTATGTTTTAATCCAGAGCTTAAACTTCTACCACACCAAATTTTGAAATCCGTTCAGTAGTTTTTGCGTATAAGAGTAACAAACATCCATCCATACATCCATCCTCACAAACTTCACATTTAAAATAGTAGTAGGATGGTTCAAATACGCTCTTAATGTTTCTCGGGAATCGTCGTTTTATGATGTATTGGCCGGTTTTTCATACATCGTCTGTCATATCCATAGAAAAAAACGACTATTCCCGAAAGGGCCTTAAGAAAATTGTTGAACTATACTACAGATTGTTTTTTCACCGGTATTTTTATGACGGGATATAATTAATCTTGCGAACAAAAATATGTTGGCGACTGCACATGAGCATACTGTATTACTGAATTTGGCAGCGAATTAATATGTTGGCGACAATATTACTAAACTGGTGAAAGCACTCAGGTCACAAAAAATACAAAAATCGGCACATAAAAAGTGGCGAAATTTAATCCAAATTGGCACCGAAATGTATTAGTTGGCGACTTAATTTCCGAGTTGGTGACCACTAAACAATGTAAGCAGCTATAAAACCAGATTGGGTTGATGAATTAAGGCATGTATTTAAACTTTCTTAATAATAAATGTCCCCTATCTTTGATTTTCAAAATGGATATCATTTTTGTATTCAGCACCCCTAAAAACCTCGAAGACTAAACCCGTATTAATTTTACAGAAAAATATATATTTGCCATTTAAAATTCCAAATGAATGAATTTTTTTAATCAGTGACTCCTAGAAAAGTACACCCATATTGTTTTTTACAAAATGAAGCATGTTCGCTATATTGTAGTATATTAGTTTTTTTAATGTCAAATATCTTGGAAATTCATATTGGTCATCCAATATGAATTTCCTTTTTGTCATCAAAAATGAATTATGTCCGCCATCTTGAAATTGTAATTTTTGTATCCAGCACCCCCAAAAACCTAGTAAACACCCATATCAATTTTACGAAAAATAAATATCCGCCATTTGTAAATTTCAAAATGAATCTACACAATGTCTACACCCCCCGAAATCTAGAAAAATTAAAAATGGGAATTTTGTACGCTCCTTAACGTTTTTTTATGTGCGCTCGTTTTGCTGCTTATTATGTTTTTTGAATTACCTACATCAGGGAAAATATATGTGCCTATTCTTAAATTAATTGTGTACTCTCAAATTGTCGCCAAGATGGTTAGTTTTTCGCTAAAATAATATGTCTCTCAGTTTGGAATATTCAGTGAACAAAACTGGTATTATTTAGTCGCCAGATTTGAATTTTTAGTTCCTTACATTCATTCGCCATGTTGGTAATTTAATATTCAATATTCAGTTTTTTCACACCCAAAATTTGATTGTTTTGTCGCAAGTTTAAATACGTGCCTTTTATAACATATACTGTATATTATTTATTCTGTTACAAGAGGAACAGTGCTTGTTTTTAGGGAATAAATATAAAAGCAATATTGTCAAAGCTCAAGTATTTTGAAGTTGGAAAATCTTAAAAAGATCGTAAATTTAAGGGACATTTCTAAATATCAAATCCGGTTGGCGTTTTGGTTACCGTTGGACTTTTTGCGTTGTTAGCAAATTGGTGTTTTCGATTCGAACCCCGAACAGACAAATACATATTTTTGTGATTCTTTTTATTTCTTTTATTTTTATATTTTTTATTTCTTAATAATTTTATCATTCTATTAAGACACCGGCAAAGCTCCGTGTCCCAGATACTAATGATTTTAAATAAGTATTTTTAAATTATTTGTTGTAAATAAAATTTTTAAAGTTAGAAAAAAGTAAACAAAGTACTATGCCATGGTACTCTATAACAAGTACTTAATACGTATTATATAAATTTTCTCTCGTTACGGAATAGAAAATCATACAGTACAATCTGAGCCTAACAAAGTTATCAAAGCGTATAAAATCTTTTTGGAACGTTTTTATTTTTTTTACTTGGAAATTACTTTGTTCACATGGAGTCATAGAACATACTAACCTACCTTTATATTTTATTTCAGGTAATCGGCCTGTACCACATGGGATACGACGAGCTCGCGGAGATTATGATGGGACTAGTAGCTGATCCCGAAGTTCTGTTAACTCCTATACTCGCGATCACGACACAGCGGCTGAAGCGTAGTCTGGAAAACTCCACAAACCAAGCGGAGTGGATCGTGTCTGTGCCGCCTCAGCTTTACAAGCGGTTACAGAATACGGTAAGTTTTCATATTTTCCGTTGCCTGCATACTTTTAAATATTTTTTTTATTTTTGTCAATATGCCGATTGATCACTAATATGACAAACTGCTTATCAAAATAGTTAAGCTATAGCATGGAGCGGTAATTATTGCTAATATCAGCAAAAGCAAGCAACCAACCAATCAGAAAATTACACCACTATGGCATTAGGGACTCGGCTCTTAATCTTTTGAGTTCTTATCTTAAAAATAGGACTCAAGTGATAGAAGTTAATAGTAAAAAGTCCACTGGGACTAAAATAGAATTGGGTGTCCCACAGGGATCTATTTTAGGCCCATTTCCTTTTCTCATCTATATAAATGTCTTGCCTTGAACTACAAGATGGGCATGAGATAGTACTTTTTGCCGATGACACTTCACTAATATTTATAGTAAAGCGACAAAATTAAATTATGACGAGGTTTACCTCGTCTAGTGCTCTCTCAAGTATAGTTAACTGGTTTACTGTTAATAATATACTTTTAAATGCAAATAAAACAAAATGTTTAAAGTTTAGCTTGCCAAGTGCTAGGCAAGTACAAATCAATTTACTACTCAATGATGAGAGAATGAACATGGTTGACTCCACTGTATTCCTAGGTATTACACTAGATTGTAAATTACAGTGGGGTCCTCATATTGCTAACCTAGCAAATAGATTCAGTTCTGCAGCATATGCACTCAGAAAAATAAGAGAAATTTCCGATGAAGGAATTGAACGCCTGGTCTTTTCTCGAAGCATTTCGCGGCTTTTTCGTGCCCGCATATTTTCGTTTGTGATAAAGCTAGCGGTCTGAATTTTTATCGCGTTTTGTCGTTAGCGGCACAAGCTAATGTTTTAAATTTAAAAACGGGATTTTGAAAGATGGATAGAGGTATGGAGATAGTAAGAATAAGCAATATTATAAGCATACTTCTAGCAGACTTAGAAATTTCAAATTTGCTGTCAGGTTATTAGCTACTACATATAAAGGGAAAAATATAGAAAAAGTAAAAGTACTGAAAAAAAATGATTTTATAATTTTTAATTTTACGAATTCACAGGAACAAAATGTATGAATACAAGTTCACTGATAACTTTCTAATTCTTATTTAATAAAACAAACCTCAAACATTGAGAAGTGGTAGGTTATTTTAGGGCCCAGTAGATGCTTCCGGACGAAAGGGCCGACTTGATGGGATAAATAAGACGGCCTCACAGAAAACCGATGGGAAATAGCACTTGCGTTGTATTTCGTTGCGTCAGGAAGGTTCCTATAATTTCCTAGGATACCTGTGGCCCAAAGTGGGTTTTAAAGATCGGAAACGCACTAGTACTCCGCAGTCCTCTGGTGTTGCGGACGTCCATGAGCGGCGGATAGCGAAAAAAAAGTTCTGCTGTCAAGTGTCAAATCAAGTCACTTTTATTTTGACTTTTATCTTTGGTATTGTCTGCTAATAATATAAATCAAATAGGTAATTCGTTTAATGTAAATAAATAAAATCAATAATATTTCAATAAATACTCGACACTGGCAGAATAGTGCAAAACCTTTGCAACCGCTATTGCCAAAAAGAAGAAGTATCAACAAGCGTCTTTTCTTATATTCATAACTATAATTTGTGTTGAGTATGTAGTGTAAATTCTGAGTATGTTTAATCGTAAGTATTTAGATTTACATTATTACATTTACATAATTGTAATACAACCAAAAACACAACAAATAATATTGTACTGTATCCCAACCCAAGCCGTACTCAATTTAAGGTTTGACTGTACTCACGAAACCGCGTTTCAAGTATCAGTTTGACAGCAATGACAGCTCACAGCGTACTTGAGTAACGAGTCTCGTTTACGTTCGCACTCACTTGATACGCCTTACCTACAGCTCTTTTAATTAAAACAACATCTTAAGTACTTTCTTAAGAATTGTCTTAGCGATAAGAACAGTTTATTAGTACGGGCCTTAGACATCTGAAACACCAGATGAGTTACAAGTAAGTTTCCGATCCTTAAGTGTGGAACCATCAACCACTGATGGCACTGATGATAGGTACTACAATTTCTTACCATCATGCGATCGGTCTGTTCGTTTGAAGATATATTCCATAATAATATTGAAACGATTACCACCGCTCATAGACATACGCGTCACCAGAGGAGTTATAAGTGTGTTCACGGTTTTTCAAACCCCAAACCCTACATGCGTCGTGTTTCGCCGCATGAGGAGAGTATCGCCCAAGTATGGCCCAAGGGGCAGTTGGTGTTAAACACCGGGAGCGCACTTGTAGCTTCTCTAGTGTTGCAGGTGTCCACGAGCTCAAACAATATCCTATAATATTTTATAGAACTCACGGTCAAATTTGCTGGTACCCACTTCAAAATTAGGAAGATTGAGTAGAGAAGTAGTTAAAATTTTAGCCGAATTTATAAGGATAATTACTTAGAAAATAATTTCATTTCATACTTTTTTTGTGCATTTTTACTTTGGAAGTTGGTTTTAATTATTTGTTTTTTAAAAAAAAAAATCCCTTTTTAATTAAATTTATTATATATATTATTATGAACACATTGATATCGGTGCATAAAACTCTGATGAGTAGTGAGTACCTATGTCATCATAATAATTATGCAGGTGTTTCTTGTGAAGATGGTGGTGATGATGATGATGATTACTGTAAGTTGTATGATGGCATATGCTTGCAGTTTTTTAAACAACGCCGGAATCCCCAAACATGTATAGCCCCAATAAGGATTCAGAAGTTCTGTTCAGTACTTTTGGAACCAGGGTATATCTTGGTACAAAAGCTTACATTTTGCATATGCTGGGAATACTTCAGAAAAAGTCGAAATCAGTATTATGTGTCCATACAAATTTCGAAGAGTTCCCTCGATTTATCATGGATTTATCATCAGGTCTCTACTAGGTACTTTGGTGACTAAGGGACAAAGGACATCATCCATTTTGGTTCAAAATTTAAAGTGCCGGCCAGAAAAAAAAAGTGGGTTATTCTAATAGAAGTTGTCCGTCTAATCATTTCTTACTATGTCACCAAAGTTGTATCAGCATTGTACTTTTTTTTATTTGAGTTCGAAAATTCTATCTTTTCATACATTTTCGAAAAAAATAATTATTATAACAAATGAAGTAGCTTGACAAAACATGACATTTTGGATGTTTCTTTTTACAATATACTTAACATGAATTAAGGAAGTCATCCTCATCCGAGCGTATTCTCGGTTGCAACCTCAGCGACAATGCTTCAAAGTAGATGTCCGCTATATAATCTAGGTGATTTGACAATGTTACTGGTTTTTACTAAGAGCGACTGCCGTCTGAACCCCGCAACCCAAAGGGCAAACCACAGAACCAATATAACCTAATAAAAAGCAGTCTTGCAACTTGACTTAGCATAAACATTTCTTGGAATGATGGTTAGTATATTATAATAATAGCAGCGCTTACAATAGACAAGCCGGTAAAGCCACCACACACAGTACCGCCGCGCCCCTGCCCCAACCGCCAAAACCCTTTGTCTGCTCTTGCAACCCGCCGCTCTAGCGCATACAATGTATTTGCATCAAGAGAGAGCGCGCAATATGCTCTTCTCGCTCGCACATGACACCACGTGCAGCGTTTGCCGTTTGCGTTGCGACTGACTAGTACCGAAAGCATCGTTGCCGTGTACGTTGGTTTCATTGTTTCGCTCGCTCGCTCCCGTCGTTTTTTTTTTGTTATCGTATTTTGTTAAGTTTTGTTGTTACGTTTTAATATTGACTGTTACGTTTTGTTATTGACTGTTCCGTACACGAGTCATGGAAGACTGTATCTGGTGCCGTGTACCAACAGCGAATCGGCGGAGATATGAATGTACTTCCCGAGAAAGAGACCATCTTGATATCGCTCAAATAGTGATTGAAGAATTGGTGGATAGACAGGTAAATAACACATTCTCATATATATAACTACCTGTTAACAAATGACAGCACTGTATTATGTTATTGTTGTATGTTTACGATCACCCAAAACCCGTCCTTTCGATCTTAAGGTTTATTTTCTATGTTTATGCTAAACTAATCTTGAACCAACAGTCGTTTATTTGACGAAAAAGAATAGGTAAAACAAAGACAAAGCATGCTCCTCTTCCTTGAGGTAAGGTCATAAAACCGAATATATTAAAGGTACCTAAGTATGTGTTTATTGTTCTTCGTGTGTTTTAATCTGCATAGATACCTGTTTCAAAGTATGTGTTGTGGACTGTGGTCACGTAATATATATACCTATGTACATATATACTTGTATGTGTAATGGTTTTTGATTTCAGTATTGACGATTTATGTTTTTTTTATTTCCAGTTGGAGCGCACTGAGTTCATTTGCCGAACATGTTGGCAAATAACAGAAAGAACTTACCGAGGACGTATTCGAGAAGTTGAAGAGCAGGTTGACCAAGAAGACAATCCACCCGAAAATCCAAATCCAACACCTAGTTCGTTGGATTTGCCGGGTCTTCTTCGCGCACCTAATACAGCGAATAGCTATATATTCCAAGATTGTGCAAGTGAATCTCGACTTCGTGTTCCCGAAAACATCACTCTTCGCATGCACTGCCGCTACAGTTATTTTATACCAGAAAGTGCACGTGTATGCAGTGAACATTTGGAGCAAAATCTGTGGTATTTACTGCCTTTGCAAGACAATGCATCTACAGAGTTTACTGCTGCACAGATAACAAGTATTTTTTCAATACTACAAAAAGATATTTCTCAATACATCATTGATTTGGAACAGTTTGAAACTATGGCACCAGATGAATTTCATACCTGGACAGGTTTGCGTCAAAGCCAGTTTGCAGAATTACTGGAGGCCTTACCAAGCCTGGCAATAAACAAAAGAAAAACCATATTGGCTGCAGTATTGGTTAAGTTAAGAACGGGAGATTCGAACGCAAGACTTGCAAATATATTTAAATGCGGTGAAACGACATTCCAGAGATGGTCACAAATCGGACGCAACGCACTTTTGAAAGATTTCGTGCCCTTAAACCTCGGGGTTTGATCATATGAAAAGGCAGGAAGTTGTTCAACGGAACTTATTATTGCCTAATAATCTGTTCGGAAATCCTTAAAGTCGAGAAGGCGAAAGGAAAGCGATCACCATTTGTGATGGCACTTATGTTTACCTACAGAAAAGTAGCAATTATTTTTTTCAACGCGAATCGTATAGCCATCACAAACATAGAAATCTACTTAAACCTTTCCTCTTGGTTTCTTGCGATGGACATATCATCGACGTGATCGGACCATACGTCGCAGTTCGGTTCAGTTTCGTCGGACGCAGATATAATGAATGGCTTAGTAAATAATAAAAAAAAACAGTGCGTTCCATTGGTTTTATAGAAGTGGACACATATTTATTTTGGACCGTGGATTCCGCGATTCTGTGGAAAATCTCGAATCGTGTGGTTATGTAACACATGCCAGAAACAAAGTATCTTAATGAGACTCAGTTAACCACAGGACAGGCTAACAAATCAAGACTGATTACGATTCGTCCTTGGGTAGTTGAAGTGGTCAACGGAAGATTTAAACGAGATTTTCGACTGCTGGGTAGCATCTATAATAATATAGCTCTTAGAAGCATGTTTGATTATTTTAGGATCGCGGCAGCCATATTAAATCGCTTTCATTTTTTAATTGAGGACAACCCACATGCTAGAGACATTTTGGAGATTATATATGAAAGGAATAATACACCAAACAGATTGTCAGAACTCGTAGAACGGCATAATTACAACCGCAGACGTGCTCAATTCAGGATGATGACAGCTGATTTGGAAGAGTTCTCAGAATTCCCAAGATTGAATGAGCTAGAGTTGTTTTTGTTCGCTCTTGTCATATATCAATTAAAGCAGGCAAGAAGCTATTACAGGGAACACATCCTTGATAACGGATCCTTTAGAATTGAGCTCAACATTGATCTGAGTGATGAACACCTGACTGAGTTACAGGAACAAGAAAATGATTTATGGATGATTCGTGGGCGATTACAATCCCGGCATGTCAGATCCAGAACATATAATACATATATTGTGGTAGATAAATCACTCTCGGGAAGACGAGCAATCGCCCACTATTACTGTACATGTATTATTGGAAAAAGAACGATTGGGTGCTGTTCTCATATTATGTGCATTATATGGTACACGAGCTATGCTCGACATCTACAAAGTATAGTTCCCCCAGCTTTAGGATTAGAAAATTTTATTGTTCTGCCAGATGATGGTGATATTATTGTTTAACTCACAATAAATAACCTACTTACTTATATAAAAAAAGGTATTTTCATTTTTATTAGAACCCCTCCCTACCCATCCAACATTAACAATGGACTAGGATCCATGGCTGAACAATTGTTTGGTTTTTAATGATTTTTTTCATCGAAAATGTCGTGTTCTGTCAAGCTACTTCACTTGTTTTAAATTAATAATTTTTTCGAAAATGTATGAAAAAAAAATAGAATTTTCGAACTCAAATAAAATCAAGTACAATGCTGATACAGCTTTGGTGCCATAGTAAGAAATGATTAGACGAACAACTTCTATCAGAATAACCCACTTTTTTTTTTCAATTTTGGACCAAAAATGTATGAAAAACGGATGAATTTCTTTCGAATTATGACATTTACAATAAAACAATTTTGCAAATAACGTCGTTTTCTTCAGTCTCACCGAGTCGAGAGTTCTGTTCAGTACTTTTGGATCCAGGGTATACCTTGGTGCAAAATCTTACTTTTTGGTAGCATATGCTTTGATTAAAAGTCAGAAAAAGTCGAAATCACCATACGTGTTCATATAAATTTCGAGATTTCTCGATTCCTCATGGGTCCCAACATCAGGCCACCATTTTGGTGAAAACAGGACCAACTTGGGATTATACCCTTTATATAAAAAAATAAATAAGATATCAAGACAATTTATTGATAATTTATTGAAAGTAAATTGAAAGCTATATGTTAAATACGATAATTTGGGTTCTGGTCCACCACCCATCCCCGCACCCTCGCGGATCGAGCGTAGTCAGTACTGAGTAATGAGCGAGCGAGAATCGAGATACAAAATATTATCTTTAGTAATAATCTATATACTTATAATATATAGATTATTACTAAAGTGAATGAAGAAAGGATTTTAATATTTACTCAGCCAATTTTACTTGCATACCTAAAAGTCGTAGATTGAATAAGTATGTTACGGTAATTGGTGACAACTTGACAAGTCACAACCTAAAACGTGGACATTTTTGGCCGAAAGATAAAACTGTCCAAAACAAAGCATTACAGAAATGACTCGTACATTTTGCTTTATTCTTTACAGTATGTAGAGTTTCTAAGCCCCCAATGGCTTCAATCTTAGGTTACCTGTATCGGGTCTAGGAACGGAACGGAATCTAACCTTATTTTTATACCAATAAGGTTCAAAAGTTGTGTAAAAATATTACACTACTTTTGCACCTTACTTAAACGTTGAAATTAATGTAATGCACGAAGCGATATAAAATCATTCGCATCAAGTAACAAACAAATTTAACAAAAATTAACGAGAAAACCAACAAAAACCAATTATTCTGAGGAGGGACCAACAAATAACGATTAATCTGTGAAAAATTACTTGAGCCATTACCCATTGGACAGTGCTCAGTGGACTAATAATTGAACTACTGAACTTAAAGAGTGATAAAGTTCACCATGATCAAATTAAATATACATACCGTAAAATGGGAGAAATAAGGTCTAGACTCTAGGGGGTGAATTGGGATAAAACCGGGAAAATTTTTGCGACCTTATTATTCCTCATTCTTTCCTCATTTAATAAATGATAAGAGATTAAATTTAAACTTTGTAACATTTCCATAAATGTATATTCTGGTAATATTGAGTAAATTCTAAAGTGTAGGGTCAGTAATGTACGTTTTTTACTCTGTAAAACATTTGAATTTTCTTTTGCATTTACATTGATATTTTTAGTATCCGTTTCTCAGGTTTCGATTAAGATATCAGTTAAGTGATTTAATGGATTCTTTTTTTAACCGACTGCCAAAAAAAGTGGTGACCTGATGATGGGATCCATGCTAAATCGAGGCAACTCTTCGAAATTTATATGGAGACATATACTGATTTCGACTTTTTCTGAAGTATTCCAAGCATATGGCTTGGAATACTTCAGAAAAAGTTGAAATTCAAATTCAAATTCATTTATTTTTGCGTATGTGTGTTACAATAATAGGTCTTATAATATTTGATGTTAGTTTCAGCACAAAGGCCTCTATGGGCATGCAAAATTAACAATAAAATATAATTATTTCAGTCTACATTCTACAATAATTAATAGATTATTAATAACCATCACACTCATAAAATTTATAATTATATCAAATTTTCAATCGAATAAATTAGGTAAACATTAAAATGATGTCATGCAATTACCAATAGGTCATAAAAGTATTACAGTCAACAATAATTAATATAATATAGTAAAATTAATTCATTAATATTATTCAAAATTAGTATGTATAAAATGTCATTATTAAATTAAAATGTCAGTGTAAATAGGTAGTAAATTTCTCCATAAAAATATTTAAAACATGTCATAGTACGTAATAAATTTAGAATAATATTATTATAACAATAGTAAATTGATTTTTATGTTTATAACAAGTCAGCGATCAACATTCGATACATATCATGCTTAAAATTTACATTCATAACCAATTAATTAGTCACGAAAGAGATCTTCGACAGTATAGAAGCATTTATCGACTAAATACTTTTTTAATTAATTTTTAAATCTTTGAATGCTGTCTATTTCTTTAAGACTCTGCGGTAGTTTATTATATATTTTAGTTGTCATACCAAAAACATTTTTTCGAATTAGGGTGGTTTTTGATCCAACACAACATAATTTGTCGGCTAGTCTTTTTGTGTTGAAACGCTCAAACAAATGTAGGTTTGATCGCACAAATAATGCTACTAAGAAGTTTATATTTTTTAAAATACGGCTGACAACTCTCAGTTGTACGTATATTGGCTATAATTCTGATACATTTATTTTGCGCCTTAAATATATCTTCACGCATGGTGGAGTTACCCCAGAATATGATACCATAACGAAGAGTAGAGACTACGAAACCATTGTAGGCCATTAACAAACCTTTTTCATTAACCTTTTTTGAGGTAGTATATAGAGCATAAGAAAATTGATTTACTTTTCTACATACATGTTTTGAATGTTTTATCCATTTAAGATCTTTTTCGATATATATACCTAGAAATTTTGTAACTCCAATATCTTCAATTTTATCCCCATTATATTTGATATTTAATGTCTTTAATAGTGGCTTTCTTTGCTGGAATTTCATTATTTGTGTTTTCTTTAGATTTATAAGCAAGTTATTAGATTTCAACCAATTTATAATGTCAATTAAACTTTTATTTATGTCATTTTCGTAACTACTAAGAATATAACGGGTAAACACGACAGTACTGTCGTCTACGAATAGAGTCATGGGGTACTTTATGCAGCGAGGGAAATCATTTATGTATATCAGAAATAAAAGAGGCCCCAGAACACTACCCTGGGGAACGCCATATTCTAATTTTCGTGGTTTTGAGGAGTATGTAAGCTCTGTTTTTGTTTTTGTACATATTCTTGTAATTTGAGTAATTTGGGTCCTATTTGTAAGAAAGGATTTTATCAAATTAAGGATACTTCCTCTTACCCCATATATATCCAATTTTTCTATTAGTATATCATGTCTTACGCAGTCAAAGGCTTTAGAGATATCCATAAATAGAGCTGTCACTGGTATAGATTTGTCCATATTTAAGACTATTTTGTTTAAGAAATTGTAAATAGCTAAATTAATAGATAAATCCTTTCTGAATCCCTTTTGTTCTTCAGCAAATAGATCAAATTTTTCAAAATATGAATACAAAGTTTTAAATATAATTTTTCCTATAATTTTCGAGAAAACGGAAATAATAGCAATTGGACGGTAGCACGTTACATCCTCTTTTTCGCCTTTTTTAAATAGAGGTTTGATTATGGCTGTTTTGAGTTCAGTAGGAAATGTGCCATCCTCTACACAAAGGTTGATAATATAACTAAGCGGTGATGCTATTACTTCAGCCACATTTTTTACTACCGGGGTAGATATGTCGTCAATACCGACACTTGTTGTATTTTTTAATGAATTTATTGTTGATGAATGTCAAGAGGTGCTACATAATTGAAAAATAAAGAATTAAAGTGATTACATGTCAAGGTATGTCTATAGTTTAAAATGTCATTATTATTTAAATTTTTCACGTGGTCAATAAAATAATTATTAAATGTTTGTGCTATATTTTTAGGGTCTGATATAATTAGTCCCAAAGTACCAAAAAGCTACCAAAAAATAAGCTTTTGTACCAAGGTATACCCTGGATCCAAAAGTACTGAACAGAACTCATGTGTCCTTATAGATACATGTTTGGTGTTTCCGGCGTTGTATCATCATCACCACCATCTTCACAAGAAACACCAACATATTATTATGATGACATGGGTAGTACTCATCAGTTTTGTGCACCGATATCAATGTGTTCATATTAATATAGATAATAAATTTAACTAAAAAGAGACAAAATATTATTTTTAAACAAAAAATTAAAACCAGCTTCCAAAGTAAAAATGCACAAAAAAGTATGAAATGAAACTTATTTTCTAAAAATTTCCTCTTTTAAATTTGGTTTAAACAATATCCTATAATATTTTATAGAACTCACGTTCAAATTGGCTGGTACCGACTTCAAAATTAGAAAGATTGAGTAGAGAAATAATTAAAATTTTAGCCGAATTTAAAAGGGGAATTATTTATAAAATACACTGGCGGACACATAAACTGCATCATAGTGCAAGATAACTTTCAATGAAATATAATTAGTGAAAGTGCAAACTATTTTGATTTATTTCAATGATAATGCTAAGACTGGTTCTTAATTTGATAGAAAAATCATTTCATGTTGTATAGGTCAACTTTTTTCACTAAAAGAATCAAATTACTCCTTTTGCAGCCTTTTGGAATGAAATAGCGAATAGAACAAAAACGGCTTTATTATGAAAATTTTACAATACTAAGAAAAGAAAAAGTTTTTTGTTTGTTTTTAATAAGGTGTATTACCTCCTCTTGCCCTAATAACTGATTGAAGTCGGTTTCGCATCGACCTGATCAGTGGTTTTAAAAGATCTTGCGGAGTATTGTCCCATTCTTGTGACAATGCAACTCTGAGCTCCGCAACCGTTCTGGGACCGGATTTCTTGTAAATACAGCTCTTTTTAGGTTGTCCCACACGTGTTCTATCGGATTGAAGTCCCGGCTACGTGCTGACCAATCCACGGAACGAATCTCAACCTGAGGAAAGTATTGCTCAACTTGTCTCGCTGCGTGCGGACGAGCATTATCCTGCATCAGAATGAAGTTTTCGTCTAAAAATCCGCTAAAAGGTACCACATGAGGGTCCAATATCACCGTTATATAGCGATGTGTTGTTAAACCATGGTTACCACGGCAATGTGTGTCTGCGTCAATAAACACAAGTTAAGATCTAGCATCCATCGATATGCCGCCCCAAACCATACAAGACCCGCCTCCAAATGGAACCCTCTCCTCAATGCAATTTTGAGCATATCGCTCTCCTCGTTTACGGTAGACTAGTCTGCGACCATCAGTACCGTACAAACAAGTCCTACACTCATCAGTGAACAATACGGAAGGCCATTGCTCTTCAGTCCAATTTAAGTGTTCACGAGCAAATCTTAGTCGAGCTTGCCTGTGATCTGCAGACAATTTTGGTCAATTTGCGGGTCTGAAAGGTGTGATATCACGCTGTTTTAGCCTTCTTCTTATGGTTCGTGCACTAACTGCTACGTTATGTACCTGGTGGAGCTCATTTTTAATGCTTATAGGCGTTAAAAACCGATTTCGCAAGGAAGTTGTCACAATAAACCTGTCGTCACGAGACGTTGTCCCCCAAGTTCTGCCGGGTTCCACGTCTTCTTTTGAATGAACTTGTCTCCACAAACCTTCTGTAAACTCGGGAAACCGTAGACTGATTTACATTTAAATCTGCAGTAATTGTTGCCTTGCTGCACTAGAGCAACAATTTTCTTTTTCTGACGATACGTCCATATTCGTGAGAGAAAAATGTGTTTAAAATGAAAACAGACTAGCAATTAAACAATTAGTAACGATAATTCAATATGTAACAAAACAAAAAAAAAACATCAATCACAACATTAACGTAACAACGAGTTAATCTTTAGTAAATTAACAAGATTTCTTCTATAGAATATTATCTTTCTTTTGTGAAAGTACCATATTTAAATTTTATTTTGTTTTTGTGTTTCTAAATCAGCTTTTATTTTCCAATACCAATAAATGTAAAAAGTTTTCATATTTCGTAATAAAATTTGATTGAATGTGTTCTTGCACTATTATACAGTTTATGTGTCCGCCAGTGTTTTTTTATTTCATACTTTTTTACGCATATTTACTTTGGAAGTCGGTTTTAATTTTTTGTTTAAAAATAATAATTCAATAATTGAACAAATCCTCTCAGAGGCAAATTTAAGAAAAAAATAGAGGGAAACGGGTCGAACTACGGGGTGTAAAGGGTCAAATGCGTGGAGGATTGGGTCAGGAATGGGGCCAGTTGGGACCAAACTTGGATAAATCGGGACGACTGTGGGTAAATAGGTTTTATAGCGAATTGTGAAGGTAATATATTTTTTTACACCTTTTAATACACTACGTTTAACTACACTTATTATATTTTTTTTACTTTTACCAAGATGAGAAACCTCATTATTTGTGAATGTGTTAAAGAAACTAATTTTTGCAAAACTAATTTAGGGTATTTGCCTACATGTCGTAGGGTAGTACATTACTATTGATAAATGGGCCTTACTAACGGTGCAGCCTGCAAATCCAGCACCGGTACTAACGGCCGTCATTAGTGTCAATTTTGCTAATAATTTATAATTTTTGTCTACAAGTCCGCTTCAAAGCCGCGGCAGGCTGGACTGTGAGTATGACACTTAAGCGGTAAATCATAAATGGCGCTGTAAAATAAAGCATCATGTAGATGTTTTGTACTAAATTATATATTTCACATTTTAGGCACTGGATACCTCAATTCCAACAAATCCATCATTGTCGACTACTGCTCTCGTACTTCGAAAAATGCTAGCACAAATAGCGAAAAAACCAACTGACTCAAGCACTCTACAAGAAGTCAAATTGTGTGCGATGATTGTAGAGAATTGTGAATTGTTATCAAGACGAAAATTATAAAATATAAAATATTATTGTTAGCAAATAATAAATTAATAAATTGGATTTGTACAGTATTTACTAATCATTACTAAAAATGATGTCTCATGATGCTGATAATTCCATCTATCCATTTTCTGTACGTCCAGCAAGGGCACTAAAATGCACGATGCAACCAAGCTTGAGTTGCAGTTCCGTTCCATGTTCCAACCGTTAAATAACGTGCTTTTAAAAATCTTCTGTCGGTGGCATATTTCATGCATGTTTCATTGCATTTCGGGTGAAATATTTTAATAGCCATATTTTAGGCTGTTAGTTGTGAAACATTCCTCTCGAGTAATGAGCGGCTTACTCACGGTTCAGCCTGTAAATCCAACACCGATAGCAATGGTCGCCATTAGTGTCAATTATTTATACTTTTTTTTTGTTTGTATATGGCATCGGTTTATAACCACTTGCCAGTGTCAAGTTAAAAAGGCGAGAATTAGAACTTTCATTTAAATTTTCAACACCGTATTCCTATATCGTCAAGTCTAAAGTCCAAATAAATAGTCAGTACAGTCCATGAGTCATGTCAGTCGATTCAGTAAAGTGGTATTAGCTTTACTGTAAGTTCCTAGGGAGTTTTGGTGGGAAATTAAAAAAAAGCACGTTTTTAGAAGTTGTACCACTTGCCCACACTTGTGCACGTTAACGAATATTTAATGGTCAATATTATATATGCCTATATTTGTGGCGAAGGATCTACACGTACTTCCGAGCGTTGGTTTCGATCATATCGATTGTATATATATACAATATACAAGTAGGTACAATCATAGCATATGATTGAGGATCCACATTATCATGTGATACAGGTATTGGGAAAGGCTTGTATAAGTTATACTTTATTCTTAAAACTAAAGGAATTTTAATAACAAATACAATCTATTTTCTACATAATAATTTTTGCGCAATTGCGCTATATCAATAATGCTATGTATATTGTTTAAATTTAAGTTTAATGGTAGTTCCTAACTTTTCGGTAATTTTTTTATATTCTTTCCAAATTCCGTATATAATTGTTTAGGAGTTAAAACAAATGGATGGATTGAATGACTTTTTACTAAAATAATAGAATTGATTAAACTTTCAATTCTGAACGACAATGTAAATATACTAGATGAAAGTTCTTCGTAAAGTTCATTAAATTTCGTTTCTAATTCGATATTTAACATATTTTTACTTATAGAGTCAATAGCGCTATTCAAACGGATTTCATTTTCTTTAATTAACTTTAATGTTTTATTATAATTTTCTAAAGCTGAACTAGTAAGTAAAATATTATCTTTTAATAAAAATGCAAGCTTTTTATTTGAGGAATGCAGGGTTTGAATGGCGTTATTGTATCGGATTGCGTCATTTTCATCCATAGTTCCAATTATCTGTTTAAATACAGTACCAACTCCAGCAAACCATGCTGATCTTTTACTTCTATCAGAAGTTAAATAAGAAATGGCGTTATAGTCTCTCAGAATACCATCATAGCGAACTATCAATGGCTTTAAATGGTTATTACAATTAGTGAAATTAAAGTTATAATTCAAATTACAGAAAGTTGCAGTGGAGTCGAAATAGTTTTTAATATTTTCAATATAAGGTTTTATCTAGCTAGTATCTATAGGGACTAAGACATGTAGTTGATCATCAGAGACCTTGACTGTTCCGACAGGATCGAGATATATTCCAATACTTTTATTTATAGGTTGTATCATATCCAATGAGAAAATTCAGACGCTTGTTGCACCAAGCCTGGAATATAATATTTTTTATTTTTTATGTAAAACTAAATAAAATCATGATTTAAGGTTAACTAGAATACTATCTTAATCTACTCAGTATCAGTTTCGTCCAATTTGACTTCATCGTAATGATATTTTACGTGTCGTCTATTTACAAGTAAGGTAAGTGTTATTACCGTTTATTTTTATAACTTTGTAAGGACCTTTCCAAATTACCGACAATGCTTTACGGAGACGAAGATGATTTTTAACATAAACCATGTCACCCGTTTTATATTTAACCGGTCTAGAATGTTTATCATAGTAAGTTTTGGAGATGTTTTTAGATTTTAGGATATTTTCTATAGCTTTTTCTCTAGAAAGTTTTAACCTTTGTTGAAGGACTTTGACGTAAGAATTATAAGTTGGTTCTAATGAAGATTCAAATATGGAGGTTGGAATAATCGCTTTATGACCAAATACGAGTTCATACGGAGTGCAATTAGTTGTTGAATGAACTGTAGTGTTATAAGTTAACATAGCTGTATAAAAATATCTATGCCAATTGTTTTGGTTCTCATTAATAAAAGATTTTAAGTACTCTTTCAGAGTGGAGTGGCTCCTTTCAAGGGCGCCTTGAGTTTGAGGGTGATATGGTGTTGACCATAATTGCTTAATTTTTAGATAAGTAGTTTGTTTAAACAATTCAGCAGTGAAATTTGTGCCTTGATCGGTTAAAATAGATTTTGGAATACCAAAGTGAGAAATAAAATGAATAAGACATTCTGATGTATATTCGTCTGTAGTATTATAGATTGGATAAGCAGCTGAGTATTTAGTTAAATCATCCTGAAGGGTGAGAATATATTTTAACTTAGCGCTACCAGCTTCAGAAAGTGGACCTACTATGTCTATGCTATTCTTTCAAATGGTTGAGTTGACGTAGTAGTACGAGGGCTGCACTAAAAGTATCGGGAATGGAATATTTCCACTGTTCCTGTCATATTAAAATCTTATTAATTTAAAACTCCTTGGTTTTAAAAATCGAATACTGTTTATTTATTTAAAAAAAGATTCTCGGTCTTGTCACAAGGTCTTGTCAAACTTGTTTAGTCGTTGAGAAAATGGAATTGACTCGAGAAAATTCTAGAGCGATGATTTATTATGACTTTCGAAGTGGTTTAACACAAAAACAGTGTGTTGACCGGATGATTTCTGCATTTGGTGATGAAGCCCCATCCAAAACCACAATTTATCGCTGGTTTGCTGAATTTCAACGTGGACGTGTCAAGCTCAGTGATGATAACTAGATTATTCGAGCCATTAGATATTTCTATACAGAACCTAATTTCTGAGTGGCAGGAACGGTGGGACAACACTATCAAAGGGCGTCACCTATATAATTTCTTCCCTTCGGTACGCGATAGACTCTCGAAGCAATGGATAGAAATATACCACTACGTCGCTCAATTTTTGACAGGACACGGAAACTTTAAAGCGAAACTATTTGGATTTACATTAGTCTCGTCTCCGCTATGCGAGTGTTCGACCGAAGGTAGCCCTTATGAACAAACTGCTCATCACATACTCTGGGAGTGTGATCTCTGGTATGACGAAAGAATCGAAATGTTGAACAGCGTCCATTGTGTTTCTAGGGTTGTGTACTATGAAGATCTCGTGGGCTGTGCGAAGAACTTCCGAGCTTTCAAACGTTTTTTTTCATAAGTACTATTGGAAACAATGCAACACTTTTTTGTCATTATAAATGCATTGTAATCAACTGTGATATTATAAATTAAAACATTTAATTACATTCTGTCTTGTAGTCATAAAAAAAAAAAAAAAAAGAGAAAAAACATGTTATTCCCGTGGTGCTTCCCCTTTAATTCTGACTTTTTGTCATCACAATTTTTGCTGTCTCCCGCTTTTCTTGGGGAGGGAAACTGGAATACTTCCTACTCCTCCTACAATCTTCTGATTAATTTCGATGCGGGTTCCAAGACAGATTTAGCATGTCCCCCGGGCACCCCTGAGATCATATCAAAGGGTTTTTGCGGTTGGTTACCACTGTTGATCCTGGCTACACAGGAGTTGCAGTGGTGGGTAAGTGTGGTGGGCCAATTGCCCGTTTAAAAAAGCTCAGTGATGATCCCCGTCAAGGTCGTCCAAAAACTGCAGTCACCCAAGAAAACGTTGATGCTGTGCGTAAGCTGATTGAGGAAGATCGACATGTGACATACCGCGAAATTCAGGCAACTTTAGACATTGGCATGAGTCAAATACAAATAATCTTGCATGAACAATTAGGTGTAAGAAAGTTGTTTTCCCGATGGATACCGCATTTGCTCTGTGAAGAGCAAAAAGCGGCTCGCGTTACTTGGTGCGTCAGAACTCTCGAAAGATTCCACGCAGGATCCTCAAATGCTGTATACAACATCGTATCAGGTGACGAATCCTGGATATACGCGTACGAACCCGAAACAAAAAACCCGTCCTGAGTTTGGGTGTTCGAAAATGAGTTAAAGCCAACAAAAAATGTTCGTTCACGGAGTGTTGCAAAAAAAATGGTGGCCACGTTTGTCTCCAAAACCGGCCATGTTGCGACTATTCCTCTTGAGGGACAAAGAACGGTTAATGCAGAATGGTATGCTAACATTTGTTTGCCACAGGTCGTTTCTGAACTCCGTAAAGAGAACTGCAACCGCCGCATCATCCTCCATCACGACAGAGTTCTCACACCGCGCACAGAACAAAAGAGTTTTTAGAGCAAGAAATCATAGAATTATTAGACCATCCGCCGTACAGCCCCGACCTAAGCCCTAATGATTTCTATACTTTCCCTAAAATAAAGAATAAATTGCGTGGTCAGAGATTTTCATCACCTGAAGAAGCTGTGGACGCCTAAAAAGGGCCATTTTAGAGACCCCAACTTCCGAATGGAATGGTTGCTTCAATGGTTGGTTCCATCGTATGGAAAAATGTGTCAAATTTCGCGGAGAATACTTCGAAAATCAATAAATACATTTTTAAATAGTAATGTTGTGTCACTTCCTTGTTTCCTGAAATTTTCAGTGCCGCCCTCGTAATTTGCATGGGAGCACGATTACACTTACGAAGAGCCTTATTACTTTGGCATAATTCACATTTACGAACATATTTTTCAACGTCACTACGCATATTTCGCCCATAATATTTTTCTTGAATACGTTTTAGCATCCTATTAGAGCCTAAATGACCAGAAATAGGAATATTATCATTTTCTTTCAATATTTTATGAATTTCAGTCATTGTGGGGTAAATAAGGATGTTTTTATATATATGAATAGTTATGTCACTATTATTGAAAAGGTACATTAATATATTATACATTTTAGTAAAACTATGACTATCGAAAGGATTTTTAAAGTCGGTAATACTAAGTTCCTTTACACCTTCGACCACTAATTCATTTCTAAGATTTTGGAGACTCATAAAAATATCCTCGTAAGTGTTTTTATCGTAATGATAAAGTTTAACAAATAGGAAATAATAATTGACATTATTACTAGTGAACTTTAAAAATGAATGTAAAGTTCTTTCAAGATCTCGGATTGCAGCAGAGTTTGGTGTATTATTAAGGATTTCTTCGACGTAAGCATTTGACTCGTCAATATCTATAGAGGTAGGTATAATTATTGTTTTTACTTTAGTTTTTAATAAGTTTTCATTATATTCTAGGATCTTAACGTTAGATGTAGATGATATATTATTTGTTTTTTTCAGGTATTCGGAGTACGTGTCTCTATGACTTAAAGATTCATCAGATGCAGGTGACCCTACGTTGGAACTGGGAAGTACTATTTCACTCGGCACTTCAGGATTTTCAAAATATTCTTCAGGTAAATTAAAAAATTCAGGTAATTCTGGAAGTTTTGGTAAACCGGGACTTTCTAGTAAGGGTATATTTTCAGGTTGAACTACGATAGGAGGGGTTTCCTGTGTTTCGTTATCACCAAGGACATTAATTAGGTTATCGGATTGGGTTGAATTTACAGGATAGCGGGAAAGAGCATCGGCATTCGTATTTATTTTGCCCTTTTTATACTGGATTTCATAGTCGTATTCCTCAAGTTTTAGTCTCCAACGGACTAGTCTGGAACCTGGATCTTTGCAGTTAAATAGCCAATTCAATAGTTTGTGGTCTGTTATTATTTTAAAACGGCGACCAAATCAGTTTGTTGAACGAAACACTTTTGTTCCATAGACTATTGCGAGACATTCTTTTTCGGTTACTGTGTAATTAGTTTCTGCTTTATTTAATGTTCTTGAAGAATATGCTATTGGCCTATCTTTACCTACATCGCCTTGTGATAGAATAGCAGAAATAGCGTAGTTCGAAGCATCACATATCAACAAGAAAGGTTTTGTAAAATCAGGATAGATTGGGACAGGAGCAGTTACTAATTTGGATTTTAATTGCTCAAAGGCCAATTGCTGTGTATTAGTCCATACAAAGGGTATATCCTTTTTAAGTAAATTTGTAAGGGATTTTGCGAATTTTGAGAAATCTGGTATAAAACGACGATAGTAGGAAGCTAATCCGAGAAAGCTTCTAATGTCTTTGGGACATTGGGGAGTTGGAAAGTCGACTACTGCCTTTACTTTCTCAGGATTAGGTTTTACGCCATCATCGCTAAAAATATGACCTAGGTAACCTACTTCTTTACGAAGGAATTCGCATTTGTCGGGTTCTAATTTTAGTTGGAAATTTCTAAGTCTGTCAAAAACAATAGATAGTTTATCTATGTGACTTTCTAAAGAGTGTGAATAAATTACAATGCCATCTAGGTAAACGAAGCAGTGTAATCCCTGCAAACTTGATAAGACCGTATTCATTGATCTTTGAAAGGTTGCAGGTGAGTTTTTTAGGCCGAAAGGCATTCGATTAAATTCGAAGTGCCCTTGCGGAACACTGAAAGCTGTTTTTTGCGCATTATCAATACTCATTTTAATCTGGTGGAATCCTGATGCAAGGTCAAGGGTTGAAAAATATTTAGTTTGTCCTAATTGGTCTAATATTTCATTTATTTGTGGAATTGGATAGGTTTCTCCTATAGTAATATCATTGAGCTTTCGGTAATCAATTACTATTCTCCATTTCCTATTTCCAGATGCATCAAGTTTTTTTGGTACGACCCAAATAGGGGAGGACCAGGGTGATTTAGATGGTTTTATAATATTTTCATTTAACATTTTGTTTATTTGTGTTTGGACTTCTTGTTTATGTATTTCAGGGAAACGATATGATTTTACATTAATTGGTTAATCTGAGGACGTGCGGATTTCATGTTGAACTATATTTGTACTGGTTAATTGGTCACCTGGTAAATGGAATATATCTGAATATTGACTACAGATATCATGTATGTAATTTGTTTCTTCTGAATTTAAATGATCAGTTCGTAAGTAGTCTAATAACTGTTGTTTTCTTTCGATACTACTTTGGTTTTTATTAAACTTATGCATTTGATTTTCACTATCAATATTATAAATTTTTAATAGCAGGTTAGATTTTATCGTGACAGATTTATCAGATGTATTAAGGACTGTTCAATTTACTCTATTATTATTTTTCACTTTAACCAGGCAATTTGATATTAAAAGTGAATTAGAAAGATGTTGATCACATATCATTCCTTCTTTTATGCTTTCTGGATTATCAACTGAACATTCGATTACTTTTTCGGATCTTGGTTCAATAATATAAGAGCGTTCATCGAATGATAATTCTGTGTTAAAATTATTTATTTCTAATGAATGTGATTCATAGTTAATTTTACAATTGTATTTTAAAAACAGATCATTACCATCGTATGGAAGATCAATGCTATCGAAAATATGGAATGTATGTGAAACATTTGTATTTGGATTAAATTGTAATTGCAAAATGAAATGACCTATACTTTTTAATGAATTATTTTTTGAGTCAATTCCTTTGACTGTGATATTATCTTCGCTGCATGTATTAGGCTCACGAGTTATAGAGCTGTTTTTCACTATACATAATGATGCTCCAGAATCTTAAGAAAGGTAAGTTATTTTTCATTTATTGATGTTTTAAGTTTAATATAAGGTAAATATCTTTTATTACTAAGGATTTCATAAATTTTATTAATCTCTTTTTTACAGGTTTCATTTTCTAGGTTAGATGGATCGTTAGTTTGGGGCTGGCTACCCTGTCCATTGATCTTTTGAATATTAAAGGAGAGACCTTGAGTTTGGGGCTGGTTACCCTGTCCATTGGTCCTATTACTATTTAGGGAAAGACCGTGAGTTTAGGGCTGGTTACCCTGTCCATTGGTCCTATTATTATTTAGGGGAAAGTATGCTTATGCATATGCTTGCAGTTCTTTAAACAATGCCGAAATTTCCAAACGTGTATCTTTAAAGACTGAGGAGTTCTGTTCAGTGCTATTGGATCCAGGGTATACCTTGATGCAAAATCTTACTTTTTGGTAGCATATGCTGGAGTTACTTCAGAAAAAGTAAAAATTCACTATATGTGTCAATATAAATTTCGAGCAGTTCCCTCGATTCCTCATGGATCCCATCATCACACCACCACTAAGTGTCAACGGGACCAACTTCGGATTATACCCTTTACATCAAAAAATATATTTGAAAATCGGTCCACAGACGGCGGAATTATTGTTGAACATACAAATAAAATATATACAGCCGAACGTATAACCGCGTCCTTTTTTCAAAGCTAAATTAATCACTTTTATACTTTGATATTTATGGTACAATATCATTTTATTATTTGGAAGTCGGTTAAAAAATAACTTGTGACCTGCCTACTAAAGAATAATAATCAATCTATGAAATTTAGTTCGTAAAAAATTTTTGTCGATAACTCAAACAAGTGACAACACTATCACCATAAAACATAGTCATAAACAAGGGAATACAATAAAATAGTAGGTAGGGAGTTTTTTTTGTATTGTCTTATTTCGTCTTTAAGTTTCATTCAATGAATTCAATGGACTTTTAAGTAACACATTTGCGTGCCTCGTATTTTATTTCTGTATGTTTTTGCCCACTGTTTAAAATAAATTGTCACTAAAATGCATAATTCATTCTTAGCATATTCTATAAACTAAACATTTAGTAATGCAAAAATATATACGTAGGTGTACTATACAATATCTGTATGGTATTTTTTTCTCCATAATTACAAAAATTTCAATAAAACTTCAAAATTACTGCACACTCCCTTAGCGCGCGAACGAGCAATGACATCCCGGCGATTATAGCCGGCGACGTGACGTCACGCGTTCAGCGGTCAAGCTCGCGCTGATTTTAAAAAGATGAAACTTTGAATATTATTAGAATATTCCGTTTTTGAGATATCGAAAAAATTCTTTCACTAATATTTTTTAGATTTTATGTTTGATTTTTATACATTTTAAAATAATCACACTCATCTTGCTCATTGACTTTATAAAAACTGTGGTGGTTCCCATTGTCAAGAACAGGGTTGGCGATATTTCGGACAAAGGAAAAGCAAGCAAAAGAAAGGAAAAGCAGACGAACAATGTTAAATGGGCTAACAAACTCTCCAAGTCGTACGAGTTGGAATGCGGTATGAGACAGGGCGGGCTGTCGTCTCCTAAGCTGTTCAACCTGTACGTAAATGATCTCATAGTGGAGCTCAGCAATATGCGTGTGGGGTGCAAGGTTGGTGGTGTTAACGTAAACAAAATTAGACGCGGACGACATGGTATTGCTGAGTCCCACTGTGAGGGGTATTGGAGAGATGTTGAATGTGTGTGAAAAATACGCTAATTCGCATGGTCTGGCATACAACGTCAGAAAATGCGAATTTATGGTTTTTAAAGCCGCCGGTAGGTGTCCGGAAATCATACCTCCAGTATGCCTAGGCGGGTTGGAACTTAAGAGAGTATTTAATTTTAAATACCTTGGATATATACTTACCGACGACCTTACGCACGACCTAGACATAGAACGGGAGCGGAGAGCGTTGGCGGTCCGTGGTAATGTGCTGGCCTGCAGATTCGCGCGTTGTACAGATTACGCTTTTTAAAGCATTCTGTCAGAATCTGTACACCGGCGGCCTGTGGATCAGCTATACCAAAGGATCGTTAAACGTCCTTCGCATCCAATATAATAATATCTTTAGGATGTTATTGAAACTTCCTCGTTTCTGCAGTGCATCTGAGATGTTTGCGCAGGCAAGAACGGACGGATTTCGGGCACTTATACGCAAAAAAGTAGCGTCACTAATAAACCGCGCGCGGGAGAGCGACAACAGAATCCTGAGGATTGTGGCAGATGATCTGCATGCACCTATACTGAGGAACTACGTGCGGGTAATGAACGAATATGAGAGCAGTACCTCCTCTAGATTTTGCCTTCGCGTGGTTCTATTTTAGGTGCATGACAATAGAGAGGAATAAGTTTAAGAATAGATATTTATTTTTTATGTATTTTACTTTAATAACACATTAAACTTTACTAACACATGGACCAAGGTAGTCTGAAATAAAGAAATTTGAATTTGAATATTACATATTAAGAATCAAAATAATACAAATTTATGAGGAAATACAGAATCCACAACGTCACCCATTGAACTCTCCGGCAACTCCCTTTTTATTTTTGTGTACAAGGCCGCGGTATTGGATTTCCATGCTGGACGGTGAGTAAAGAGCCTTACCTATGTATTAAATATTTTATTTTAAGAAAACAAAAAAAATCTTTGCCATAGACTATACAGCAGCTGTCTTTCGGACATTTCGGTGCATTTCGGATTTTATTTTCTTGTCGTACATTTTATTTTTGTTTACATTTTATGTGTAGAAAATATGGAAAGCCGAAATTTGTTACAAAATATCTATGTGAAAATACTAGCAAGGGGTGTACAGTAAAATGTGTGTAATTTATAAACTAGGGGTAGGTATGTACAATATTAATATTTTATTGAAATAAAAAATGTCTCCGAAATTCTAATCAGTTTCAATAAAAAACCAAATATTTAAGGCTTATGAATTTGGTTAACTTCTCTATCCCAAAATGGGGTGCTTTCAAAGTAAAAAAGAAATAACCGATCAGCATCCCAACGTTTTTCGAGTTATAAATATTGATGAAAACGGCTCAGACTTGTGCTCGGGACAGCTAGAAGTAACAGAGACTGAAATTGTTCTTTACCGAGAAAGCCGTAGTCCAGTGGTATGGCCACTCCATTGTTTGCGTAGATTCGGATTTGATGGTGAATTATTTAGTTTTGAAGCAGGTAAATATCATGATTATTGTGCTGTTTTTGTCTATCCTTAAAATGTTAACTTTTCATTTATATTGATTCCTTACAGGTCGAAGATGTGAAACAGGTGAAGGTATTTATGGATTTAAATGTCGAAGAGCTTCATTGCTATTTAGGATACTTCATCAACGAATTTATCAGCGAAATATAGACCGAGACACCATACCCAGATTATCATCACCGACTCTGGGACGTCAAACTTTGCAAGCGAGTGTTATTCATCGATCCTCCGTGGACAATGGTCACCCAACCAATGTAACATCTCACCTGAATAACAACTCTGATGCTGCTAATATTGATAGAGTGGCACCTGCTCCCCGTTCCCCATCTAGTACTGATATACTGGAGGTCATGCCACTATATCCTCGACCACAGGCCAGCGGCAGCCACGTAACAAATATCTATCAACTCAAAGATTTCAAAAGGGAGCATAACAACAATCAATCTGAAGCTGGAGCTAGCGGTTCTCACTCATACTCTAATGACCTCTCTAGAGACCTGGCTGAACTTCGAAAAGCTCTCAAGCATGAGACAGCTTTAAACTCCATTAGAGATATGGAAGAAGAACAAAATTTCATTGCGAGTTTGAATGAAGGAGCTGCCAGTATGGTTGTCACCAATCCCATATCTCCAACATTGAGTACTGTCAGTGAGCGCTATGCCCAGTTGAACATGGAACACGGGGATCCCCGACTGTATGTGAATGTTGCGTGCAGTGCAAATAGTCCAGTTGACGGAAAGCAAAACGACACAGCTCCTCCCACACCTCTTACACCTAAACAAGTTGAGTATTGCAACCTAACAGTTGCTGCAAAGTCAGATACAAATTCATATGCTAATATGATGATGAGTGAGCTATCAGACAAAATACGGAACAGTAAACAAGCCTCAAGTGAGCATAATCAAAAATTTTCCGAATCTGATACATTCACATCTATGTCACCTGTAGAGGAAATGGAAGTCAATTATGCCGTGTTAGACATAGACTCTAATAATGAAGCGGGTAAATCCTCTAAGGAATTAGGATCTCCAGACAATCGGTCAATAGGTTCGAATGATAACAGTATCGGTTCCAGCTCTACACAAACCCGCAATGTCGGGGTGTCGAGTAGCAGCTATGACATTGATCAAATGAACACATCTCAGGCGGCTGCTATTGGTTACACCTCTATCGACTTTGCCGCAACATCTGCACTATCGTCTGTAGTGACTAAAACAGAAATATTCCTTAGTGAAGCTGGCAGAAAGCACCGGCATAATTCCTGCACCATTTCTTGTGGGAGTCCAGGCAGCTCCGACAAAAGTAGGGGAAATAATTAGAAAATTAAAGAATATTCTGAAGCACAAAATAGACAAATGTATATGGATTTAAATAATAAAGCCTCGTATCCACTATGTAATAAATAGTGCACAACATGTTGAAAGTTAACACTGTTCTGTTTAGTTATATTGTCGGTCTATGCATCTACTACTTATCGTGTTGCGCGCCAGCTTGGAACAACGTTGTTTTAAAATCTTGCCAAACATGTTGGATGCCTAGTGGCCATGGTTTAAGTCATTGGGCAGCCCAAATTTCTATAACAATAATAATTCGATAAGTTTTTCTAAAAGTGACAAGTATTTAGAAAACCAAAGCTAGAAATTAAACCAAATTTTTTGACATTATGAGACATTTTTGTAATTTTATTTATTTTTTTTAGACTATAAGTATGACTTTTAAGAAAGATTTTAATGCCATAATATAGACTATTTTTTACAATACACAAGTACATAATTGATAGATTTTACTGCACAGTCCTTAAGCAACTTGAAAAGAATAAACATCAAAATCTATACAAATAAAACCTGAAAATACAGTTATAAAGTCATATTCAATTAATAATTTGCCTAAATTGCCAGTGTTAATTAAGACACCTCCTGCTATACATATTACAAGTTACTATATAGGTTTTTTTGTACAAATTTTCTGCTTAGTTCTGTTATTATAATATTTTGTTAGTAAATTTTTTACTGTCACAAAAATAATTATTGTGTATTTGTGAACCAGTTAAATTAATGTTGTTTTTAAATTAAAGACAATGTATTTATTAAAATTATATTTTTGGTAAAAAAAGAAAGAGGCCTAATTTTGTATAACTTTAAAGTATAAAAATATTTTTTAAATTAAAAACTGTCTTTAGAAGAAGGGGTGTTGCTATTGTGCAATTACTTGCATGGAAGTTGCAACTTTTGTTATTACAATTTGTATGCATGATGTCAACACAAAAGGTACAAAACATGGAGTACCTATTTTTAAATGCCAAAGATTTTTTTATGTTGACTATAATATAGATTTAAGTTTAATGTAATGTATATCCTATAGGATAAAAATCAAAAGAAAACAATGAAAAAAGAAATATATTTGATGTTGTGGAATTGTAGCTTTATGCCAAAAACTGTAAGTTGTTACAACTTGCAGATACTGTGTCAAAGATATATTAAAGCTAAGGAATATATTATAGAGAGAAAGAAGAGAGAAATATATTGCATTGGTGTTGTGTAATCAAAAATATGTAAACATTGCAACATTTGGTTGGTTATGTTGTAGCTTTGATGTAATGATTAGTTAAGACAATATATTAATTATGTATGTTCTCACTACTAATTGTTGAATAGTAATGAATGTAACGGAGATATCTACGTCCAAAAGATGCTACAAATTTGTAAATAAAACGAAAATATTTTATAGAATTAGCTTGCTTTTATTAACATCTCTGCTGTCGCCTAGCGCCTACACAACATCGACAGAAACGGCCTCACTGAAAATTGGCGTAACATAAAACTAGTTTTGCCGACGGAGGGCAACGTAAAAACTTGTGTCCACCAAGATTACCTTACCATCAGGTCGATCTGTTTGCTCATTTGTCGGTATATTCCAAAAAAACGCCCGCACCTACGTACCTACTATAACATTGCATTATGTACCTCACCTGTGCTCCGGGTGTTATGTTACAGTTGGCCGGATGTCGTCATACGCTGCGATAACAAACCGCAGTTTGTCCGAAACATCCTGGCCGGGAGTGAAATATGAGCTACTTGTCTCATTACTTTTTTAGTTATGGAATAGTAGCGACTCGCCCCATCTTCGCTCGGGTGCGATGTATTATACATGTAAAAACGACGAACAGAAAAGAAATTTCATACTATGTAAAGATAGGCAGGGAAACGAGCAAACGGATCGCTGAAGATTAGTGATTAGATGCATATACAAGCAGTCACAATAATAACGAAAACGTTATTCTGCGACGCCGGTTTTCTCCAGTCGATCCGACCCATTAGTGCCGAAGCATGGCTCTCCTATGGTAACCACTGGGTATGTGTATTTGCCATAAGGGGGCAAAATGCAAATAAGCTCACGGTTCGCCTGATGTGTAATGGTAAACGATGACCCCAAGTGTGAGTATTCTATCGCCTTTGCATATTTTGGTTTCATTTGTATGGACAATTATTTACTGACAGAACGTTCCTATTAGGGGCCAGCGCCCCTATTAAGTAAGTATATGGAATTTGAACAACTTATAACGTTTGCGTTTACATGTAAGTACGATAATAATTAATAATAGTTAAAATCTCACACTGGGCACTGATATTGATAGATGAGTTAATTACTTACTATCATAACGACGATAAGTACCTAGCGACTAGAAACTTTAACAAATAACACAACTGTTGGTTAAAGCGTTTATTAAATAAATATATTATTTTATTAGCAACAGGTACAATAGCTTCACAATTCACATACAGAGTATAGTCGTGCCATAATCATCTTATATTCAGCGAGCTTTGCTCGGGTACATTTTCCAGCGTTACACGCTCTTTCTAGCATAGTTGACCTTCTATTACAGGTCTTCCCAAGACGTGGGGTGCGCCTCCCCGGGGGGGGGGGGGGGGCTTACAGATGTCAAGAGGGTCAAAACACAAATGTAACATAACTATTATGTATTTTTTACTAGATAGAGGTTATGTACAGTAAGTAGTTATTTGATAATTTTCGACAATTTACAATATTTATTTATTTCCATAAAATAGGATTCCTATATGGACATAAATATCGATAAAAATGCGTTTTTTATGGTTCGGTAATACTCAAGAAACCTTTATAGTTTCGCTCTGTCCGTCTGTCTGTCTGTCTGAACCCTCCTTATACATGCCCTGACAATCCTGACATGTTCTTGGTTAGGTTATTTAAATTAAAATATCAAAAATTCAAAACTGAATTTACACTACTATTCGTTTACATAAATTATAAAAATTAACATAATAATATATAAACAGTAAGTATGTAGTTATTATCACTAGTTAGTTTACAACAACCATCGCTATTTGAAGAGCTGCCAACACCAGAAGAGAAAACGAAGTCAGCCCAGTGGCGCCATCGTCTGTAAAATAAATAAGGTAAGAAAAAAACGGAAAAGCATCAAAATTCAAAATTGATTATGGACTGAATACTTTCTTAAATTGTAATTAGACTATATTTGGGAAAAAATGGCTATAACGTTTTGATTTATTTAATTTTATGTGTAGTTTAACTTGCAATATTTAGATGTTAGGAAGTCGTCTGTTCTGTTCCCTACCAATAAGAAATAGGCAGCCATAATAAATAATAATTTAACAAGAGGGGTGAACCACCTGGCACGCAAAAACTGTCAGCTAATATTATGGTGACGCCACTACACCAATTCAGCCGCTAGGTGGTGCTACCATATTATATATTAAGATCATACCTACTGAGGGAGGCCTCATGGAGACTAGATTAAAGGAGGACCATCTCTCTAAGGCAGAGAAGGTAAAAAGTGTCCGACAAAAGTAATTAAATAACAGTTTAAAAACTGGCCATAATGGTGATAGAGTCCGAATGTTAAATCGGTGTGTTAAATGAAGTTAGCAATAAAAGATGCGAGTGAATTTAGAAGTGAAGTGAGTTGAGTATAGCTATTGAAAAATTTTGATCACTTTCTGAAAATCATGAAAATTGTAATTACTCGCGTAGTCTAACATATTTTCATAAATATAACCGAAGAAGATGCTAAGATTTAACTCTCTGTTTAAATTTTTCCGCTTTACACCTATGCGCCACCCCTCTTTTTAACGCTTTTTTACGGACACTTTTTCATGTATGGAGAAGGTACTCCTTTACTCTTGTTTCCATGGAGGGCTGTATAGATGCCGGTTAAGACCATACATCCTGACTTGATTATCTGGGGGCACGGTAGGGCCCCCACCGAGACGAGCCGAGCGAAGCGCCCTTGCGCTAGCAGACCACCTTATCTCATAGCGTTTCGTCAATTTTTTGATACCCTATTCACGTTCAATTTAATCTGTTTGTATACAAAAACATTAAAAAAAGTGTGATTGTATTTCTTTATTGCATGGTAAATATCTAAATATCACTATATTATGTAGGCAACGAAAAGTGTTTTTATAAAATAAATTATCATGTTTTTATTGTGTATAGAATTGTATAAAATTTAATAATAAATAATATGTTAAATAGGGATTGTATGTAAAAATAATAATTAATATTCAAACAGCACCCCCTTTCAGCTGTGTATCGGTAAACGTATGTAAAAATTTACATGCAGGTGTCCGACCTGAGTCCTTTCCCAGAGGAACTGTTGTTGTTTTGATATTTTTACTGAGATATTATTGTGGAATGTGCAGCTGCGTTCGCACGTGCCTAGAAAGATCTAGAAATATTTTTGGGTGGTATAAAAGGACTAAGATTTTTATATAAGACAGTCGCTTTCTAATCTTCGTTCGGGACAGAGCTCCTGTAGTGAGCTCTCACTAAATATTTTATTGTATGGAAGGTACGGTGTTATATTGCCGATGTCTTGTGGGATTGAGCTGTGTAGGATCGTCAAGTATCATATTTAATTATTTTAAATTGTTCAACGTACACAAATAATTTTTTTGTTATAAATAATAGCGTAAAGATCCATATCTACAATTAAAATACTTTTAAAGTATCCATTTATCTTATACCTTTAAACGAGCAATTCTTGTATATTTATTTATATATAATATGTTTGTGTGATCTCGGAAACGGCTCTAACGATTTCGCTGAAATTTGGTATATGCGGGTTTTCGGGGGTAAACAATCGACATAGATTAGTCTTATGTTTGGGAAAACGCGTGTTTTCGAGTTTTCATGCGTTTTTCTGTCCATGCAGAATATGGTCGCTAATTTCGTCTTGCCGGCCACTGTCCGTCTGGTCCAGCGGGTTACGACGCGGACGGCAAGAAATGAGTATTACGGGTTCGAATCCCGCTCGGTGACTTACTGTTGTTTTTATATGTTCAAGTTTATATATATTTTTTTAATTTTTATTGTTTTTAGACAAGTTTAAAAAATGTAGTTAATGTTTGAGATATATATTTCTCATAAATATGACTAACATTTACCTATACTGATTACGTGAATAAGATTTATGCTTTCGAGTTTCACCATATTAAAATAAATAGTAATAACCGAGCAAAGCTCGGTCGCCCAGGTACTATAACATAAACAGTACATGTTATTTATACAAAATAAATATTTTTATATTTAAAGCGTTAAAAACATTTATATTATGTTAAAGCACTTGAAATATATTTATTTATTCTTCATGTACACAACAAAAATAACACAAAATATTACAAAATACACAAAAGAGATGGTACAAAGGCGTGCTTATCTCTAAAAAGAGATCTCTGCCAGCAGACCTTAGACAGATTTTATGAAAAATAAAATAAGTAGGACACAGGTAGTACAGCAAAGAATAATATCAGATTGGAAAAGAGACAATTACTTACAACTGATAATGATAATAAACTAATAAATACAATATACTAATACATATTATAAATATAATGATACCTACATAAAAGAATAATAAACAAAAATTAATGAACCTAATAAATAATAATAATATGATTAAATAAACCTACATAGACTATTTTGTTGCTGATGACAATAAGAAATGATTCTTCAGCCTAGTGTCTTGAACGTGTCCACTGTTGGACTCTGCCGCACATGTTCAGGCAAAGCATTCCACAGCTGGGCAGCTCGGACCGTGTACGAGTTGGCGTAGAAATTTGAGTTACGCCAAGGGGTGTCGAGTACCTTTCTTGGGTTACAAGTACGCAGAGGCCTATCGCTCGGGGCAGTATATGAAATATATGTCGTTCAAATAGGTAAGAAGGAGAGTTGGACAATTTTATAATTTTAAACAACTGGGTTAAAATATGAAAATTCCGACGAAGGCTGATGGGAAGCCATTGTAAATTGTTGCGAAACTCGGTAACATGGTCAAATTTGCGCAGTCCAAAAATAAAACGCACAAATTCTGGAGACGTTCAAGTTTACACAAGAGCTCCTCAGTTACATCCAAAAAACAGGAGTCAGCGTAATCATCAGTGGCAATAACATGGATTGTGCTAGAAGAATTTTAGTGGATAGAGGAAGGAAATTCTGGAGTCTTTTTAATGTATGCAAAGAATGATGTAACTTTTTGCTTATACCAATAATATGAGCAGACCACGACAGGTTGCAACTCCAATACATCACTACAGTAAATTATTTTGCTAATAGATTCAAAATCAACCCTGGAGCGCAACTGTCTGCTACCAATGAGAAGAGCTTGCGACTTTTTTGGATTAACCAGAAGTCCAAAAGTCTTCGCCCACTTAAATATATTTAAAAGATCTTGGTTAACAGCAATAATAGCAAGATCAATTTCCTCAATACTAGTGTGCCTGTATATTTGCAGATCATCTGCATATAATTGGTAGGCCGAAGAGATGAACCTTGTCATTTCGTTTATGAAGACCGCGAAAAGTAATGGGGATAATACTCTCTGTGGGACACCAGCAGTAATGCTGGACCGGTCAGAGCAAACGTCAGGAGTAAATATACGTTGCTTTCGTCCTCTCAGGTAGGAATCAAACCATACTGTCGTAGAAGAAGATACACCTAAGGACCTAAGTATGGCCAGCAAATATCGTAGACCACCGAATTGAACACGCAACTAAAGTCTAATAAAACTAAAATTGTTAGCAGTCTGTTGTCCATTGCATACCGTATACCGTCCGTTACTTTCAGCAATGCAGTGGTAGTGCCATGCCCAGGACGAAACCCAGACTGATATGGACTTAAAATATGATTGGTGTTTAGAAAATCACTGAATTGTTTGGTAACTGCTTGCTCAAGAATTTTAGAAAGGATTGGTAAAATGGAATGATGAAATGGTTCGATAATCAGAAGGTAAAGTAGGATTAGAGGTTTTAGGAAGAGGTATTATGTAATAGAGGTAATATGGGCATTTTTCCACATGGAACGAAAAGTGCTCGAACTAATGGAAAAGTTAAGGATATGGGCTAGATCTGGAGACAACAAATCAGCAATTGGGGATAACATATCCTTGCTCAGGCCATCACTACCAATGGCTTTAGAGGAGATTGAACGAAGACTTGTGAGTACCTGATCTTCCGAGATATTTTTGAAGACAAACGGATCAAATGGAGGAGGTAACTTATTAGAAAGGGAGTTCAAACAGCAGGATTTATTGGCATCAGATAAGTTTATAGGCTGAATTCAAAATTTGACTGTTAATGTGTTAGATACACAACAAGCATCATATAAACATTACATACACTCTCATACATAAACGCTATATATAATGAAAAACTCCAATTTAGCAATTAGAATACTATCCAAATTAGCACTTTAATTACAGGGTAAATAATCATATTATATCAAGCGCAGAAATAAGCATAAAGTAACAACCTTCTTTGGTTTTTAAGTAAGTATATAAAAATAATCACTGTAATAGTATGTTTTAATATACATAACATTTTATAATTGATTGTAGGTATAATGAAGTTGGTGTATTTTGCTATTTATATCCTAAATTACTTCAATGTATAAAGTACGGTCGCGGAGCACGTAGAATTTCGCTAATTGACTCATCGCTACTAATATCTCTTTCACTCGCGCATGAATATATTGCTATCGTGTTTACACAGATGGAATAGAATTCGTGCGCGAGTGAAAGAGACAAGTAGCGATGCGTCAAATTCTACGTGCTCTGCGCCCGCAATGTAGGTATAATAACTTCTTTATTGTTCTCATGTTATATTCTTCATCTACGGATTTTTGTGCTTTTAGTGTGAAGCTTACCTTGAGTCTCTAATGATATAGCCGTGGCGTCGGCGGTGGTAGATACCGGCGCGTACTCCGTCGTGGTCTCTGTCACAACACAGTTAGTTCACAAGCGTTACACAAACTACTCACACCAACTCAACTGCAGACGGCCCTCGTTTATACTCTGTTCAGTGTGCTGAGTGCGAGTTTTGTGTACGGCAACGAATTAGTTACCATTGTTTGCCGCTAGGGGCGTTGTTTCGATGCCATACACATTGTAGTTAACTTCTTCACGGCGAGTACTGAGAAAAAATCGCATTCGGCAATCTGATTCAATTTTATTTAAACGTAAATAAACAAAATTATTGAATTCGACCGAATTAATTTAGTGTGTTTATTTACTACACGGCATGTAAGTGGCATTTAAATTATTAGCATACTATTGTCCTTTGGTTTTCGTTTAGAATAAATTTGGTCTGAACGGAGTATCCCTAAACACCACGGCGGCGCCAATATAGTTATCGCCGTTGTCAAATTGATGACACCATTCCATTCTTGATTCCATTTACATAATTATTTTTGTTAAATTCTCAGTACGGTCAGTGAATATTATACAGGTGTATTCAAAACAAAAATAGTTATTCAAGGAGAGTAATCAGTATTCGACTCTCGTTCCAAAAATATAGTACCTATCTTAAATTTTGACCAGATTATCCTATAAAATACTTAAATTGTATTCATAACCGCGCGGATGATACAACGCGGTGGGCGCGTGACCTTCAAAGCCGCATTGTACGGCAGTGTGAGGTGTCCATGCGTAGTGCGAGTTGTCAGTAAAAGGTTTTACATGTTATTTTTCTGTAAATTACGCTGAGTTATGCATACTGTCACTACTGACGTTATGTTCTACAATATTACGTAAGTAGTGTACTAATGGTGGGTTGAATATTTAATAACTAATGAATAATGCAAATGTGTCCCCACTCCCTGGGCAAGCGACTAGGAAGTAGCGACACATTGTATGTAGCATACACTCAACTCGTGGCGCCACCACTGGTGTTTGAGCAAGCAAGGGCCGGCAATGTTTAATAATTCAGTGGCCTCACAAAATAATCAAACATTGTGTGCGTGAGGCATTGCAATGTGTTATCCTAGTCACAATATTCCACAAACGAACAATTATTTTACATTGATGCGACGACTAAGACTACAAACCATAATAAAGAATGTACGTACGACGTACTATAAATATCTCGAAACATATTTGTAATAGCATTAGTCGTAGTTAGAAGCGTAAGTATCCAAAATATTCACACAAACTACGGATATTAATTTTGATTTGCTTTTTGCTTCAAATTCCAATCAATCAAGAGAAAACAACGAATAGTTTTACTAATGGATTAATTGAAAGTCAATGAATCCATTAGTAAAAGTGTTCGTTATATTCTCTTAATTATAAATTATAATTGTATATCTCGGGATGTCGCATTTCTACAAAAAACCTGGGTACTAAAATGCCAACTTCAAAATATCGGAGGCTCGACTTTTAACAAATTTGTCGCACACCGCAGACAATGTGTCGGACGATAGTTTTTCGGGATTCGGGAATTTGTATGAGGTTTCGACTGATACGCAGTCGTTGTAATGTACGCACATGCATACGTCTTTAACCGATTCACCCGAGTAAAGTATCGGTCGAATGTCTGCAGTCTAACGCCGAAGATTATCGGACGTGTCCAATAAGACACGCAGTTCGACGCATCTAACAGGTGACAGTAAAAATAAATTTGGCTTTTTAATTCCAGTCAGTAAACGGGCAAAACTAATAGCTTTGTCTCTACTAAATTAATAATAAAGAAAAACGTATGAAGTGAAAAAACACTTTACTGCGATTATAAATCAGAGTAAGTATAAGTAATAACTACAATTATTCAGTCTACGTCCGCGGACATCTGAAGTGACGCTAGCATTAAAAAGGCGTCCGATAGGCAAATGCTATACGCCCGAGCGTAATTCACGGACCGTACACGCTGGATTTTGGAAAATTCAAAAATCCTCGCCCTGTACCAAGTATCGTCAAATATCGAGTGTGTAGCATTCGCCATAGTGTGTTTTAAACTTAACTATCGATGTTTACACTAACCAATCTCTGGCTGGTACGGCACGGTATGCACGTACTGCAGGTGCGTGACGCGCGCGTCCTTGTACACAAGCTCGCACGCCAGCGTCGCGCCCACCGCCTGCACTGCAGACACGCTCACGTTAGCTCTCACGTCGTACAAATTCTCGGACGGTGACCACGTTGTCTCCTCGTGGGTCGTATCCAATCTGTAAATTAAAACAAGTTATGGAATAAATTTTAATCGAACCCATTGACTTCTTCTTGACACACATTGTAACATATTATAAGTTGTTGGGCACGGACACAGGGTATTTTGATACATTTTTTTAGATATTTCTTTGTTTTAATGAATCGAGAGACATACGGCTGGCCGTCAATTGTAAGCACGAGGTCGGGCTCGGGCGCGACGTTAGCGGCGAAGCACGACAGCAACACGTAGTCTTCAGAATCTTCGTCGTCGCCGTCCTCCACCAGAGTCACGTTTAGCTCGGGCCCGCTGCCGCTCGCTGTTCATTATAGTTTGCATACTTCAACTTATTTAAAAACACAAAACGTGTTAGAACACAATAAAATAGTATTTCGACATATTACTGTTAGACGCCGACGGTACCTACTGTCGATATGTCGTGATGCAACTTTGTGTTTAAACTCTTTTGTCCTCAAAACATACCGCTAGTCATTAAATACGCGATCGCAGGTTATGCGCCAGTAGATAAATATGTACTCTGTATTTATATTTCTACGATCTGTAGACAATCACGTAGTCATTCGCTTTCATAACTCGACGATCACCATTTAACTGAAGGTGATCACGCATGAGGCAATACTCACTGTAAACGATTAGGTCGTCATGTTTGCGGATCTCGTCCATGCCGTTGGAGACCTCGCACTCGTAGCGGCCGGAGTCCGGCGGCGTCGCGCCCATGATCACGATGTCATCGATTGCCTCCACACCTGAAGCACATGTTTTATCGACCTCAATTCTGAAATACCATTTCCTCGGCGATATTTTGATTATTTAAAAAATCTAATTAATCTGGTAAATAATCTGGTGAGAAATAAATTATATCCATTTTTCAATCTGCACATAAGAAAAATACGGAAAAACGGAGATCAGCTAACAAAATTTGAGTACGCTGATATTTTGAGTTTCGTGAACTGAATATTATGTACCTATTGTATACCTACATAGTTAGTAATTAATAAAAAAATAAGTTTAAAAAACTATAACCCGACTACGTAAAACAAGGGGTCTAAAAAGGCCGAAACAAGAAAATAATTCAAATAGAAATCCAGAAATGCATAGTTAGTTACAAAAATGGTCAAGGTAGAGCCGTGGTCGCACACACTAATGGCGTCATCTAAGCGTCAGTTCACACCGAGATGCGTGACGTCTAGGTATAAACTGAAACTGCGTATATCGTCATGTACACATTCATACCCCAAGATAGTTACAGACGGCTGCGTTTTGACATCGACTGCTCTGAACAGTAGGTGCGACCACGGCTCTACCTTGACCATTTTTGTAACTATGCATTTCTGGATTTCTATTTGAATTATTTTCTTGTTTCGGCCTTTTTAGACCCCTTTTTTTACGTAGTCGGGTTATAGTTTTTTAAAATTATTTTTTTATTTAATATTTTTCATTTTCCCAATCTAACAATTTTTTTACAATAATCCACAAGCGGGCAAATTTTTTTACATATTTTTTGTGAGAAAAGACTGACAAAATAACAAACCAAAAACTTTTATAAGTATATTATCAAAAGAAAAAGAAAGCGCGGACCGAGCCAGGCACTTTTCAAAATATTCTTTTATGTTTTTAAGTAATGTACTTGAAATACAATAATATAGTGCCATCTTCAATTCGCTTTTGACGAATAATCAGGGGCGTGCGCTCCATATAGGCAGAAATGCAGTGCTTTACTTGTCATTCACAGATATTTTAATAAAACGTTCGTACGTTTTAGATGACTTTAATTCATAGTAAATAAATTAATTTAAAAAATATAATAACTTTAAAACGCCTAATATTTTATAAATAGCAACTCATGCAGTAGCTTTGTGCAGGACAAATCATCGCATGTATGTGTAATTTTCATGCTTCGCAAACGCACACACCCATGAATATCGACATAAATAAACAGCATAAAGTCATGCGGCTGGAGATGGCCGAACCGAGAGCCGAGCCGAGAGCTTCGATTCGGCTCTCCGATCGCTTACGAAAACCGCCGAACTGGCTTGTTGCAAATTATTCGTTGCCTATAATCCGAGTAAAAACAATACGACGCGAATCTAATGAATCATGTACGCACAATATGCATTTTTGTTTAGTAAGGTATTATTTGTTTAAATAGAAGAAACGTTTTGTGTTTCGCGAGGGCCATATTGCATATTTCATGTGATAAGCATTGTTTACAATTTAATCGCTCCAGTTTATTTATAGCTTTCTTAAAAGATTTTTCATTTTTACATTTGAAAGTGTGTACATTTAACAGTTTATTACCGAGTTTCTATAATAATTGTAGTGATTTGCTTTTACTAGCACTAGCTAGTAAAAGCAACTAACTCACTAGAGTTAGTTGATTTTTTAAAAATGTTATTTGATTGTGAGGTTTGCGTTGATAATATGTTTATTAAAAATTAAAAATAAAAAGTTCTCACAATTGTCATTCAGTGAAAAGATTCAAATTTTGTCTAAAGGTAGGTGTGTACCCGAGTTACAACAATTAAACCAGCATAAACATAATGTAACTCGAAAATTTCATGTTAAAAGTTATGAAACGTATAGCTGGCTGTGTGGTTGTGTACATACGACTAAATTATATTGTTTTCCTTGCATATTATTTAGTAATTCTAGTACAGTGTGGACTGATTCGGGATATTCAGATTTAAATAATTTCTATTCCGCGGCCAAGAAGCATGCCCATACAGAAAAACATCTGTAGTCAGCGAATTAACAAATCGCTATAAAAACATTAAAGATTTAAAGTTTATTGAGCTACTTTCTTGTGAGAATTTTAAAAAATATAGTGAACATTTCCCTGAAAATGAAATCAGAGAGTTCACTAATAATTATCAGGCAAAATTTAATTTTGATAAATTGAAAAATGAATTGCGCTGTATTTATAGATCACCTCAATTTGCAAATAGTTGTGTATTTAGTATTATTCAAAATTTGTATAAGGACAATTTAAATAAAGTTTTTTCTGAAGTGTTACGATTAGCGAAATTCATTGTGACTATCCCAGCAAGCAGCGCATCGGCAGAGCGTTCATTTTTGTATTTAAAACGTATCCACACATATTTGAGAAACACACAAAATCAACAACGACTCACAGAGCTTTCCATGATTTCTAAAGAAAAGGCATTAATGATAGAATTAAAACGCAATCCAACTTTCTATGACGATATCCTAAAATCATATTTAAAAAAGGATAGGCGCATAGATTTAATCTATAAATGAATGAGTAGTTTGTTTTTTTTACTAACCCGTAGTTTTATTATTAAGTTTATTTATATATTTTGCGAATCACATGAAAATTGGCCTTTTAAAGGCCACATCGGATATTGCAAGGGACGTGTTCTGTAACTATCACTCACTTGGATAAGATATTTGAGGTGGCCGAAATCTTGCGTTTATTTACATCGGGATATAGTAATCTCAAGTAACCGGAACATATTCAATATGTGAAAATTGAAGCTGACTTAATGGTGAGTAGTTATAATATTTTAAAATATGCTTATTATTTTACTTATTAGAATTTCTTCCGCCGCGACGATCGATCGCTGTTTTGTCTGCGTTGCCGTAGAAGATGTACATGAATAGTAGTACATCTAAGACTTGCTCTGTTGGCATGGTTTCGACTTACGAGATCCGTCGCTTGGCTGTAGCTATGCTATAAATCTATAAACGAAAAAGTTTTTGTGACCGAGTACATGCCGCATGCCCAGTGTCAAAATCCTGTGCACGCCCCTGCGAATAATACAAAATTTCAAATTTAAATTTGTGTGCGAGTGAAGCGAGCGTGCCGAATTTTTTTTAGAGTAGACTAGTGTCATATTAAATTAAACTAGCCGTGCTATTTATATATTATAATACATTCATAGTCACATTTAAGAAAGGTTATAGTTAAACCACTGTGCTGGAATGATAACGGCAACTGCTCAGCCAACTCTTCAACCTGTTGCGCAAATAAAATGGCCTGACCCTTAAATCCCTTTTGGCCAAAACGGCCACCCAGTTTGACGACTTTTAAAAACGGTCTAATCCTTGATATTAATCGAAGCTCCATTTCACTAAGAATTTTGAGCTCCTCGGGAATCTTGGCCACTTCCATACTATTCCAGTACGCGGTGATTGGAATCTTGCTTTTGATAAGACTGGAATAACATTTATTGCAAGCCACGAACCTTTCTGAACAATTATCAGGTAATATATTTTGATATTGTGCCTTACGCATTTGCTTAGTTTGATTTTTGTATTTAAGTTGCTTACAAACATAGCACACTTGATCAGCTACCTGTGAAATTGCATCAAGGAAGTGACGAGAATCAGTGGTAAATAAATCTCTCTGGCGAATGTAAGATTGTCTAGATACACATCATATTATTCAATCTTATCTCCCGTGATAGAGCGTCTCTGACCTGAGATGCGTGCGTTCTCTGATCATGGTGAGTCGCATTTCGCGTGATTGCAGCGATTCTAAGTTCCTGACATGAGAGGCATGTTCTTTCATATTGGTGAGTCGCATTTCGCGTGATTGCGACGATTCTAAGTTCCTGATTTGAGAGGCGTGTTCTGTCATGGTGGTGAGTCGCAACTCGCGTAATTGCGGGGATTCTAAGTTCCTGGCGAGAGAGGCGCGTTCTCTCATTATGGTGAGTCGCACTTTCCGTGATTGCGATGACTCCGCTGATCTTATTCGTCTAGCATATTTACGCATTGAGCTCAGCCTTTTTTCTCTACATAGAGAGTCTTCACGTGCACGTGCGTTTGAAATATTCTCCTTTACCTTTTCGCGTCTAGAAATTCGAGCGCGGAGGATTCTTGTTTACGTATCACACCTACTCTTGTCGCTTTCTTAGTTTTCTTTGAAAGCGGCTTTCTAATGAGTTATAAATTCTAATAATTATAGTAAATACTTTTATACACTAAATAACTTACCTACTAAACTAAATTAAAGACTATACCTAAATGTACAAGACGTACACTATACTATAACAATAACTTTAATCTCATACAAAAGTATACGTATATTATTTACAATTTAAATCAAGTAATTACCATATCACGAGGAAACAATAATTAATATTGTTTATTAAAGGACCTTAAAGGTAATAAAGTAACTGAAAAACTGAAATTAAAATGAACTAACCATAGCATACACAGTAAATGACGACTTGATTCGAACTCAAAGAACGATTTATAAAATATAACTATTTATAATTTATATTCAATAAACGCTATAGAGTGGGGGGAGCTGAATAAGCTCAAATTCGCCCCCCACAAAACATTCGCTCTGCTTAGCACACGGAAACTTAAATATGACGTGCCTCGACCCGCAATGGGGGGTGTGTTCCTACAATATTACGATGAGATCAAGGTGTTGGGATTGACGATAGATAGCGGTCTAACCTTTAATGCTCACGTAAGCAACGTGAGCAAAAAGGCCATAAATAGGTATAAGCAGCTGGCAAAGGCTGCCAGAGTAGGCTGGGGGCTTAACCCCCAGATAGTTAAGATCATATATATGGCCGTGATAGAGCCGACTATCTTGTATGCATCGGCAGCGTGGGCACCCACCGTGGAAAAGATGGGGGTCCAGAAAAGGCTCAACTCCGTTCAGCGGGGTTTTGCCCAGAAGATCTGCAGAGCATATCGGACCGTCTCCCTGAACTCGGCAATGCTGTTGGCTGGGATACTCCCCCTTGATCTCAGGATACTCGAAGCTTCGAGGCTCTATGAGATCAAGAAGGGGGTACCACACCCGGCGTTGAAAGACAGGGAGGTGGAGCGAATGGCTCTAGCGATCGAGGACCCACATCCGGCAGAGCAGGCAGAGCTGAGGTTCGGGTTGGTAGACGAGGACTCGTATGCAGACGTGGTTAACAGCCACGTCCATAGGATCTATACGGACGGCAGCAATATTGAGGGTCGAGTCGGAGCCGCACTCTCCGTATGGAAGGGTGAGGTCGAGACGAAGGCCGTCAAGCTTGCGTTGCCGCCGTATTGTACCGTCTACCAAGCCGAGCTTCTAGCGCTCCAGAGAGCAGTAAGTATAGCCTGCAAGAGTGGAATGGCGAAGGTCGGTATCTTTAGCGATTCCAGATCGGCTCTCCCTTAGTTCCCCTCATCCCCTGGCAGTGCAAACAAGGGAGGCCCTCCGAAAAGCTGCATCGCAGAGGCGGGAGGTCTCCCTGTTTTGGATTAAGGCACACGCAGGGTTGAGAGGGAATGAGCGGGTTGACGAATTAGCCAAGGAGGCCGCGCTGCGATTGAAAAGGAAGCCTGACTACGATCTGTGTCCTGTTTCATTCGTCAAGCGTATCTTAAGAGAGGATACGGTTGAGGAATGGGACAGGAGATATGAAGTGGGAGGGACGGCCGGAGTCACAAAGCTCTTTTTCCCAAGCGCTGCTGCTGCATACAAGGTAGTCAACAAGATAGACATCACACACTACACCACACAGATTCTGACTGGACACGGTGGGTTCGCCTTCTACTTGAACAGATTCAAGTTGAAGGAGGACCCGTCGTGTTCATGTCAGCCGGGAGTTGAGGAGACGGTTCCTCACCTGTTACTCGAGTGCCCGATTTTTGCTAGCAGTAGATATGATACTGAGCAAGAATTGGGCATATCGATTTCGGGTGAGAGCCTGTCTTCCATCCTGGGGGGAAAATCGAGGGATATATTCCTCGAGTATTGTAAGAAGATTGTGGGTGTAGTATGTAAGAAAAATTGTGATATTTTAGTGTGATTTTAGTTAGGCTCTATTTTAATGTATTTTTGTGATATTAGGCTAGTCTTTTACCTTGTGTCGTCGTTATATTGTTGATATTTTAATTTGTAATCATTTTAGCTGAATTGTATTATTTTATTTATTTTATGGGAATTATTATTTTAATCGATTAATTTTTATTGTATTTTATTGTATTACTTTGGATCTTATTGTATAATGGATGTGTTACTGTAATTATTGGTTTTTAAAAAATTGTTATCTTATATAAATCTTTTTCTTTTAGAAAAAGAAATTTTGACAAGTACAAGTACATTGTACATCAGGACAAAATTACTACTGTAATAAAAAATATAGTATCAATCATTGTATATATATAAGTAAAAATAAAAATTGTAAGTAGATATAAGAAAATTATAAAACAGAAGAGAACTAAAAAAGAGAAAAGAATAAAAATAGATAAACAAAAAGCCCTGATCACGTTAGGGGGAGAAAAAAAAAAAAAAAAACGCTATAGAGATCATTCAACATTCATTCATTTCACCAATGCAATTATATCACTTAATCACTTTTAATCGTATTTTGATCTTGTACAATAATTATTGTAGTGGAATATAATATCATAAACTTCTAAACACAACGATACCGCGATTCAGAAAAATTTAAGACTCGTATAGTGACATCTATCGAACGAGTGAGTAATAAAAGTGCTAGTAATTGATTTCATCTTCATTTTCTTATTAAAATCGGATGAACCAATTAACCGATTTTGATCTAGTTTTTTTTGTTTGAAAGCTTAGAGTGGTCTTAGCTATAATTCATCATCATCAGCTCGTTCACTGCTTGAAAATATAGGTGTTATTTAATTTTTTTAATTTGTTATGTATTGCCTGTAAAAATTATATTTATAAAATAAAATATAATGTTATGAAGGAACATAATATATAAATTATATATTTATAGTCTTATTATACGTAATATTAGAAAATTGGACAAATATTGTACGAATTGTATTTTAAACGTATATTTTACTTAAACAATATAATATAATATATATACAAATTATGTTAATATTTGTAGTGTGCTTGCCAAGACCTTTCTTTTGATACCAAACATGTGATAATTATCTCGATATAATTTTTTTAGATGTTAGAATCTGAGGTTTAATTTTCGAAATACATAATTTTGAAAAAAATTATATAGCCTATGTTACCCGCGGCATCATTAAGATTTCAATTGACACCTCATTTATTAAAATCGGACCAGTAGTTTAGACGCTACGAGGGAATAAACATACATACATACATATGTAACGTAGTTACATTTTCTCTCCGTAAAATCAATTATTTCGGCGTTACGCGCGTCATCGATGATTTGTATACTTAATTATTTTAGTCATTCAGATGCTTTAGCGCCATCTATCGGCGCACGTCCTTACTAAAATGGCGTCAGTCTTTCCTTAATATTTGGTTCATAGAATGATTTTACTTCTGATTCTTAAATCTTAAAAAATAATTATTTAATTTTGAATAATAATTAAAATACAGTAGATTTGTATTATTATATAACATAATATATTGATTATTAATATAATATATTTTATTTTGATTTGTGGATTTTTTCTCTTTACGCTTTAGTTTTTTAGTTTAAAAGTTTAAACAAAGAAGACGGAGAAGGGTATTTAACGCACTTCGTTGAATGACGTTTCCTTTTAGAATAAAATTTTCTATAGACTCGAGATGTAGTCGTTATATTTCTTAATCCCGTTTTTACGGTGAGTTTTTTCATATCTGTGTTGTGAAGTTTTATTTCGTAAATCACGCTTGTATTAAAACACATTTTTTTTTCATGTAAATTAGCACCTTGTAAAATTTGTTGTTAAAAATTTGATTGGCCAAACCACGTGCTCATTCTTTCCGTTCTTGCATTGTTATAATATTAGGATGTTTGTATCCATACTTTAATTATTCTTGTATATCATCTTTTATTTTGCTTACTCCTTTTTATTTTGTGATGGTCACACAGCCCGTGATTTTGATCGTTTAGGGTTAAGATCACGCCGGCTTTGGGACTCCTACTCCACGTTTTTTATGGATTTTCCAGGGATCTATACTCCGGGTTCAAGGCACCGCTTTGCATGGACTTTGGCTGGTTTTCACCGATCCGGATTTCTGAGTGCCGCTAGTTATTCTGGACTGAACTGACTGGTTTTGGAATCAGTCTGCACCGCCCCTTGGACGATCTACGTTGCGGTGAACAGAGAGACGCTACCGGAAGTTGGAGCCCAACTCGCTCGCGCCACGAGCTGACTGCAGTCCTGGACCCAGCTAAGTGCCCGCGTGGTTAAAGCCCCTCCGATTCCCACAGACACCAAGAGGCTAAACCAGATCGTTCGGCTTTCTGCCCACGACCCTCTTTTTTAAATATATTTGTCACGTTGGTAATTATTCCTCGTTTTATTTACTCTTACCCGTAACACATACATAGACTACCAAAATCATTACCCTTCCTTTTGGCTTCGCCGTAGTCGGGTAAAAACAACAAACAATAATGGAGAACCCCAATGTTCCTTTGATAACAGGTCAGTATTGACAGTAAATCATCACTTATATTTTAGACTCGATAACGGTTTATAAATAAATCTGTCTAACAAGTTGTAACAAAGAAGCACGTAGACATAACAATTACTCATTGTTGAATGTGATGATATTAAGTAGGCACAGTGCTATAATGATCCCAAGTGAATTGCTAATGGCCCTATACTCTAGTATAGGGCCATTTGTTTTGCAATTCATTTATGTACATTAAAATTGTAACATTAATAGCGCCCCACACCGACTTCGATGACGGTGGCCGGTTTCATTGAAACCGGGCCAGCTACGCAGGAGTTAATTTATAGTGCCCAAGTGTGTGCGCAGTACATAAGTGCACTCTCTCTCCTCCTTTACTTTTAAGAACCTAGTGGGACGGATAACCGACACGACTGGCGAGAGATCAGGCGCAGGTGTGACTTTTTACATGCTCATCGAACGCATGGATGGTTGAAATAACTACTATAGGGAAAAACTCCAAAACATCTGGCTTCCTCACTAGTATTTACGGTGTTCCACAAGGAAGCGTATTGGGACCTGTATTATTTGATGATCTTCCAAAAGTTACGGACCAGAAATGTATTCTATTTGCAGATGATACAACGGTGGTAGTTGAGTGTAAAACAAAAATAATTTAGAGACTATTGCAATAACGGAATTTAGTAAAATACTTAAATGGTTGAATAACAATAACTTGAACATTAATATTAGGAAAACTATATATATAAAATTTCAAACCTTAAATAAAAATGAAGAGAAAATTGATATAACATGTAATTTTAATGACAATTATAACATAATAGAATATAATGTTATTATTGTCATTGCTGCTTATCACGGATACGTGTCATCTAATTTACGATATGGTATTATACTTATTTTTTATATTACTTATATGATTCAAGCGAGAGTATTAGAGCATTTAAAGTACAGAAAAAATGTATAAGATCGGTATGTGGTGCGGGGTATTTAGACAGTTGCAAGCCGCTGTTTAAAAATTGAACTGTACTGCCACTGCCTTGTTTATACATTTATGAAACGGCAATTTCTGTTATCAAACATGCATATCTGTTTCCTAAATATTAGGATTATTAGGACATAGAGGTAGAAAAGGAGACCAATTATATATTCCTGAACAAAGCTTATATATATATATATATATATATATATATATATATATATATATATATATATATATATATATATATATATAGTTAATGAATCGTTCATAAAATGTGATCATTATAATTTAATCTTAACTTGACAATAATTTGCCCTTAATTTGTCCTTAATCATCAGATTAAGGACAAATTAAGGGCAAATTACTATTATTATTTAATTCATTTTAATATTTATTTTATTATTAATTCATTCATTTTAATATATAATTATATTATAATTAATTAATTAATTAATCATTATTATTAGCTATATTAAAATGAATTCCATAAAACATTTGCACGTCCGAGGTAAATCCGACAAAATATGAGCATGATTTTACATTTTTGCAAATAAAATATTTTTATTCTTCTCCTCTTGTCAGACAATCAGGTGATTAGACTGCATTGTCGAAACCAAACTTGGCAAAACAACATTTTTTGTTGAACCAACGCGGAAATCGAACCTGGAGAACCAAGCTGTAAACCACTGGACCACGGAAGCTGTTACATTAAGTAAGTACAATATCGACAAAGTTTCCACTCGACCAGTTTTTAAACATATTAATCCTAGCGGATGGTTATTAAACTATAAACACAAATTAAGTGACCACAACGACTGCAGACGTGGTTAAAACACAGATTAATAAATAGTTACTACGTAACAGATACATCACTGCCATACAAAAGCAAAAATGCTTACGTTAAAACAGCCTTTATATCTGTAATAATATCTACTTTTCGCAGCGAGAAAAAATGTACCATAAGTACGCGCACAAAAGAGTCGAGATTGTGTTGCCGGTCGTGCTACTTACGTGTAAGCGCGCCATTGCACGAATGCGCGAGAGTCGTACCTATGAGGATTATTGTAATTTATTTGTCAATCAAATATGCTATAAAATGATTTACACATATTTTTTAACCTCCTTTAAATTATCGATTTTAGCATTTTATAGTTGAAAATATGCTAAATCACGTAAATAATTTTAATGTGTACCTTTATAAGGAAAACGGCAAAGCGGAGAAAAATCAATAAATCCTACTAATATTAGTTTGTGAAGATGGATGGATGTTTGTTACTCTTTCACGCAAAAACTACTGAACGGATTTCGATGAAATTTGGTATGGTAGTAGTTTAAACTCTGGATATTCTGGAGGAAAGTAGTGCTCCCGTGGGATACTGTATTTATACGGGCGGAGCCGCAGGCAACAGCTAGTTATTAAATAAGAAGGTATTGCAATTTTCAAATTTGCAATACTTATATAAGAACACTCTTTCAAATTTTTTCCTACAAAAAAAAACTACTAAAAACTAAATGCCTACTAAAGAGGTCAAAAACTACCAAATTTAGTTGTTAAACTACTACACTGCAGCCATCCACTGCACAATAATTACATAGCATTTCGACATTCGTATGCGCGGGAACGTGCGGTGCGAGTGCCCTGGCGGGCGTGCGGCGGCTCTTTGTCTATTGTGTCGTAAGAGATACGCCGAGTGGTAGGCAAATAACGCGTGTCCTTGAGCGAGTGACGAACGCCTGGTTGAACTACGTATCTACACCTGAGTATATGTGCGTGCGCACGATTCAACGGCGCGGTACACGACTGTTAAGCAATTTCCATCTTATGCCTGGTCAAGCTTACGTAGAAACTATTTATTAATCTGCGTCAAGCGGCAACTTGTTCGATTGTACTTATATAGCGGTAGACGGTACTCAGTCTTTATAGTTAAAACCGACTGATAATACGATTGCAATAAAAAAATAGGGTTGTTTTTATTTATTCAAATATAATATAATCTTGTTTGATAAACCCTGTAGTAAAATCAGTTTTGGATATCATTAAAAATAACAAAGATATGAACGTTTAAAGAAGTCAAATAGACAGAGAGATTCGATGTGTACCTAACGTGACGTCACATTACACGACTTGCATAGAAAGTTCGTACAGAATTTCGTTTTCGAAATAGATGTATTAAAAACTTTGACCGCTCATATTATCTTGCTAATTTTTCAACCGCCATTCGCCATTTCTTTTATTTTTCAGTCTAGTATCATATTATTAACCCTATTGTAATGCGTCTGAAAGCTATTTATTTACAAAGGCCGTTGATGACCTTTGATAAAATATAGCATACTCACGAACACTTTTTGGAGTTTGGTCTAATAACAAAACCGTGTAAGTCCGGGCACCATAATATTTTGTAGCGTACTTAGGTACCGTTCCAAGAACACGGCCTAATCTTGAACCCTACATGTGTGACGTGCATGTACACAGAGGTGACAGAGGGAATACTCACGTATGTTGTGCCTCAGCGCGGTGGGCTTGTGGCCCACGATGCGCTGGTAGAGCTGGGCGCGCGCGTCGCTGGCGTTGAGCGGCGCCCACCACCACTTGACGTACAGCGCCTCGTCGGACTCGCCCGGCGCCAGCTCGTAGCGGCAGCTCAGTCGCGCCTCCTCGCCCGCCGCCACTGACGTCGGCACTACGAACTCCGTCACCGACAGTTGCCGACTGCCTGCAATGTAATATGTATTAAAAGATATTAATAAAATAAAAGATAAAAACTACGAATTGTCGTATGATGGAGACATCACTCTCATAGAATCTCGGAGGTAAAATAACTCTGAACGGAATATAAGTTAGGTATTCCTTGAAAATCAAGATCATTACTACCACCGGTTCGCTTACCTAGCCAACATATTTTGTCTCAGTCCCATTGTGTCTCAGGGGCGATTACACATGAACGACATGACAATTGCGCGTCATACCTATTTGTAGGTATATAGGCATATTAAAATACAATAAAAACCTGTTATAACGACATTGAAGGGCACGATAAATTATAGCCGTAATAGTTGATCGATAGATACCTAGTCGTTAAAACCAATATTTAAATGCTCAATAGTCCAAATATGTCGTTATAAAGCTTACTTGCTTGTTGGCAGAAAAATGTGCTTAGTTATTATAAATTTATTAAGCAATAGATCACAATCCCGGTCCAGAGATCGCCGTTTATCCATTTGATTTATATGGGCACTGGCCACCCACTACACCTATTGCAGATCTGAATTGATACTAATAGTACTTGTTCGGCCGGACAATTTATGTACGGAGTCTAAACAGTGTACCTATTAAAACCTAAAATGATAAGGGATCCCTTATCATTATATAAGGTATCATTTCAGGTTTTTAATAGGTTACATACTACATTTTTCATAGTTCGTGAATTTTCATTACATAGTTCGTGTCTATCGATAGACACGAACACTAGCATCGATACCCTTGGAGTGCCTTGGACAAAGTAGACAACTTACAATATTACTTTAATATTATTACCTTATCTTATACTTTAAACGAGCTAATCTTGTATATATGTATATACAATCGTAATCTCGGAAACGGCTGCAAGTATTTCCATGAAATTAAGTATGCAGATAGTTTTGGGGGAGAAAAATCGATCTAGCTAGTTATTTTGTAGTGAAACTGCCTATTTTTAAGTTATATAGGTTTCTTTCTTTCGTCGTGCAACAATATATCAACAATTTCGACTTTAATATATCAGTCCGATTAGCTGGTATGTGAAAATTTTGCGTTGTTCGGAATTTCGGAATGTAGTGGGTTCGATCTACGGTAAAATATTTTTGATTGTTTCGATTTTTTTTTAAATTACTAGAGCTCCGAGCAAAACTCGGTTACCCACGTACTTTGTTATATGTTAAAAAAATTCACATACTCTTTCAGATCAACATATTAATATGTGGCAAATGTTTATGAGGACTCAGTATTATGATATTATCGCGGTTGTCTTTAGGGTTACCGAATTCTATTTATAATGTTTATAGAAAATTAGGTCATTTCCAAATGAATCCGACTATCTTGGGTAACCTTGAGTTGGTCCGGGAGTGTTAAAAATACCTCCGCGGTCCGCGCCGACCTCAGCGCACGCGATGCCGTTAAATATTATTATCTAATCCTGGGCCATATGGAGCATATCAGGCTATCGGATGAACTCTACAGATAACTAAATACCTGTATAATCTATGGTAATTGGCAATGTATCGCATAATTCGTATATCGTATGGTAACACAGGTCAATGCGATAACTAAAGTTTTGCCAGCGGGAAATATTTTTCCTTCTTTTTTCATTCCTTACTACGAGCGAGTATGTAATTATGTAAGTCCCTAGTATCTATGTTTTGTGTTTTTACACAATGTACGAACAGAATACAGAAAGGTAGATAGTAGAGACTAACTAACCAAATTACAAAACCGGCCAAGTAGGTACGAGTCAGACTCTTCAGTCAGAATTTTTCCAGGTTTTTCAAGCCAGCCGATTAGCTTTTAGAGGGGGACATACTTTACCAAAAAAAATATTTAATGTTGGATATCACACAAATTAAAAAATCGTCACAGCAACCTCTCAATGTTTTTAAAAGATATATCTACCCCACACTATGGGGTGGGTAAATAGTAAATGTTTCTATTCTTCAACTTACATTTGTTAATATTCATATTTCAGTCTAGCTACTAACTATCTAAATATATCGAAATATATTATAATCGAGGAAATCCAATCAAAAAGAATGAAACCTAGTCAAAAATAAGCAGGTTATCTTGGAGTTTTCGAGAGACCTTGTACAGCATTTCATTTAATTAAATAAGATTATCTGCAATCAACTTCCCGTTGTAATTTTCTGGAGTTGTGTCGTTGGCAATGACCTCAAATGCTGGCCTTGACCTACATAGGTAGAATGAGTTTTACTAGTGAGTCCCTCGCTCTCAACCTTTTGGAAATTTGGGGGTTAAACTTTTTTTATTCTTTATTTATGGAGCTTAATCATAATTGACTATGCCGATCCATTAGACCAACGATTAGAATAATAATTACAATTTTATAATATATTAGGTACTTAGTAACTACTTAGCTAATTAAATTTATGCAGGGGATTAAACTTATGCAAGTGTTTTCATACTCTTATGTTTCTGAGCTAAATTTTCGATACTTTTTTCGACTTAACAACAACGTACAATAAACAATGATATCTCAGATCGTAATAACATAACATACCTACTTACATATTGTAGCGTAGCTTCTTAGGAATTTAGCCCTATTAATCTCAAATTTCACATTTCAACCGTGTTTTAGGAATGTCTCGTGTTTCTTTTTTACATTAAAAACGATACTTCTTTGTTATGGCGGCCAATTTGAGCCTACCTAGTAGTCTACAAAATATTATCACCGTGGGGGGAGGGGGGTAAAAAGCGGTCAAGTAATATGGGTATCCCTTAGTCAAATATGTACCATAAATAACTAAAAGACCTAAAACCAATAGCGTCAGTCATAACAAACGATCGTTATGGATTTATTACGGTTTTTGGAACAAACCCAGAACGATTAATTTGAATGTTTTCGAAAACTACAACCGTGCAAGATGAAGGTGAAATCTGTTGATTAATGGTATTTTAAATTACGTTACAGCTGAACTAACACGAGGTCTATTGTCACATGATGAGTACACATGTTTTGTGGATGATTTAATAGATATTAAAATAACCGAGCTAGTTTAAAAGTAGAGTATACCTCCAGTTGCACAGTAACAACGGCTACAATATATCTTAGCATAACATAAGTAATGTTTCATAAGAAAACACTTGATACCTAAGCAAAAAGTAATAAAACCTTAGTAAATAAATGCACTTACCAGCGACAAAACACAGGAACAGAGCAACGAACCACATCGCTCCAGCCGCGATCTCCAGCGACTGAGTCCCGCCTGCCCTAATTTGTACAATTTAATCTTCGCGGGAGACAAATAACACCAATCTAATAACACAACTTATTCACTAAATTCCATAAACGTTTGCATTTGCAAAGTTAAAACAAAGAAAAACAAATTTAAAATAAAGAACGCGGCGCTGTCACTCGCGCCTCGCGCGGTATTTCTGAAACTGTAGTGTGGACTCGTTCCTTCTATTCTAGTAGTTGTGAATCAACCGTCATAACACCAATCAGTTATCTAAACTTATATCTTGTACTATAGCTGACGAGAAATGCGTCCTATACGTGCGAATCATAACAATATTTAGAAAACATGTCGATTGTGATATGGGTAACTTAATATTTCCTATATACAGGTGACCTGAAATTCGATACATTCCTTTGAAAGACAGAAAGTAGACCTCATTTACAGTAATATTTTTCATGGCATCCCCTATCCGAAAGTTGATATTTACAAAGTTATTGAAATTTCAAAAATTTTTTCTTTATTTTCGACTTTTTGACTTTGACATGACGTATTTTTAAAAATGTTTGTCTTTTTAGTGATTTTTTTATGTATTTTAACCGTCAATGAGTCAAATATTATTTTTAAGGAATAAATAGGGACAATCTAAGCGAGAATTTTTCATTATGAGACATGAAACAGAATTTTCTTTTAAGAAAAATGCACATTTTTCTTACAACAGGTGATTTTCTTAAAAAAATGTATGATACAATGCGTACAAATACCTTAAAAAACTTTCTTCCCTCATAAGCTTCCAAAAAAGGTACAAATATGTACATAAAAATATGAACATATAATAAACAAAGACAAAACAATCATCAGGTAACGTTATCTCAAGAATTACTCTACTTGAGGCGACCTTTTTTTTCAATTGTTTCCTTTGTTCAAACTTCGGGATGTTTCGGCTACTGTCGTCGCGGCCCTTTGTCAATGAGTTACCGACTGGCTTAGAGAGCAAATTTAGTAGCTAATATTAGTTTTAAGTCAACTATTGCCGTGTACGGACGTATTGTTGCTTTAAACTACACCCTTACTTCTACTTGTGATTTTTTTGTATCGCGATGGCTGCTTTTGAGTACGATGAATACGCTGACATCTTGTTCTGTTATGGACTTTGTAATGGTAATGCTGCTGCTGCACGAAGAACATACGTTGAACGTTTTCCGAATCGACGAGTGCCAAACGTTAGTGTTTTCAACAACATTTCGACGAATTCGGGAAAGCGGCCGTGTTGATAGAAGACGTGGCGATTCAGGCAGACCTCGTTTGTATGCTCCAGAAGAAGAAGAAGAAATTTTAACACTTTTTCAAAATGATCCTTCTATTTCTACAAGAGCGGCAGCTAGAAGACTTGGATTGAGTCAATGGAAGGTGTGGTTTACAGTACACACAGCGCGTCTACATCCATTTCACTACACACCTGTCCAAGCGTTGGATGAGGGAGACCCGGTTAGAAGAATGGAATTCTGCCGTTTTATGATAAATGTAGACATGGAGGATCGCAATTTCTTCTCAAGAATATTGTGGACGGATGAATCGAAATTTGACCGTGACGGGATAAACAATTTCCACAACACACATTACTGGGCACCAAAAGGAGAAAACCCCAGGATGAAAAAAGAAAGGGCCCATCAAACCAGATTCAGTCTAAATGTCTGGATGGGTATAATTAATAATAATTTAGTTGGACCTCATTTTTTGCCTCAAAATTTAAATGGTGAAATGTACGAACATTTCCTAAGAGAGGAGATTACTGGTTTAATGGAAGATGTGCCAATAGCAACTCGTCGTAATATGATTTTCCAGCATGATGGTTGCCCGGCCCACTTCCGCCTCGGCGTACGCCAGTGGCTAGACCAAACTTACCCACATCGCTGGATAGGTCGAGGCGGGCCAATTCCTTGGCCAGCACGGTGTCCCGATTTGACCCCGTGTGATTTTTATCTTTGGGGTCATATGAAGGCTTTGGTGTATACTACACCCATAACTACTGTAGAGGAGCTCAGAAGCCGCATAAGAAATGCAGCAGAAGAAATCAAAACTAGTCTTACTACCAGAATAATCAAAACAGAGGTACGGAGAAGACTACGGGCCTGTATCAGAAACAGAGGTTCACATTTTGAACAAGACCTAAAGTAGAATATTTATTATTAAATTTAATTAAACATTGATGTTTTTTAAACACAATAAACGTAATTAAATTCAAGTTTTTCCTTTTATTTTAACCTTATCGCAAATAAATCGATTTAGACATTATTTCATTTTACTTCTAATATGTTTACTACAACGTCATATTTTTATGTAGACATTTGCACCTTTTTGGAAAGCTAATGAGATAAGGAAGTTATTTAGAATATTTTTACGCATTGTATCATACATTTTTTTAAGAAAATCACCTGTTTTTAAGAAAAATGTGCATTTTTCTTAAAAGAAAATTCTGTTTCATGTCTCATAATGAAAAATTCTGGCTTAGTTTGTCCCTATTTATTCCTTAAAAATAATATTTGACTCATTGATGGTTAAAATACATAAAAAATCACTAAAAAGACAAACATTTTTAAAAATACGTCATGTCAAAGTCAAAAAGTCGAAAATAAAGAAAAAATTTTTGAAATTTCAATAACTTTGTAAATATCAACTTTCGGATAGGGGATGCCATGAAAAATATTACTGTAAATGAGGTCTACTTTCTGTCTTTCAAAGGAATGTATCGAATTTCAGGTCACCTGTATATTTATATATATTTTATTTCCTAAATTAAAGGCTACTTGTGTTTTAAAATAAATCCATCGTAGTAATTATTAAAATATCGTCTTTATTTTTTATATTCATAAATACATTTAATTATCTACACTATGTACTAACTCGAATATATTATCTATTTAGTATTATTGCGAAATACATTTACACAATAATTACTAGAAAATATCTTATACTTTAAACGAACAATTCTTGTATATACATAAATATTTATATAATCGGAATCTCAAAAACGGTCTCAACAATTTCCAGAAAATTTTGTATGCAGGGGTTTTTGGGGGTAAAAAACTATTAAGGTAGGTAAGGGAAACCGCGAATTTTCTGATTTAGTTTCTATTTAGATTTTCTTTCGTTGCGTAAAACTTCGAGTTATTTCGCTTTTTAATTTTCAAAGCGCGTGGCTCGGCTACTTATGGGTAGGACTTTTTGCGTTGTTGGCAAATCGGTGTCTCGGGTTCGAGTCTAGTCAGACTAATATTATATATATTTGTGTTTTTTTTAATACCTACCGCCATCTGTTTTTTCCGTACTAGGACTCCTAGCAAATCTCGGTCTGCCAGATACTTAATATGTTAATATTATAAGTCTAAAATACTGTGTTTGATATTTAAAAGTTTACGTGGGAGATAAAGTAGCCTTGAAGAAAAAATAAATGTATCCAATATTTGTGGCGTACGGTGACAAGATGACCTCGGCAACCTCCAGCATAACGACCGTGGATGTCGTTCCGATCACAACAATATATTTAGAAGGACTTTTACTAACTCGCTTAAGCAATAATGCGATAACTAACAATACGTTTAGGCATTCAGTTATTACGAAAAAAAAAACATTAAGGTCTCGATCGCTAACTTTCCTTTTAGGAGATAAGTATGCGATATGACGTAGTAAGGTATCCCCGAGTTAGTCCCAAGTGGATCGGGAATACGACGTATGTTTAGAGCTCGGGCACCCCCGGCAGCGGGGTCCGAGCGTCGCGTGCTCAGAGCGTGAAGTGTGGCAGCAGGCGGTCGCTGAACGTGATGTCCGCGAACAGGGACGCGTGCGCGTGCGCGCGGGCGGCCGGGCGCGCGGCGCGCACGTGCGCCACGGTGTCGCGGGCGGCGGCGCGCGGCAGGTCGGCCCGCAGCGCCAGCAGCCGCGCCAGCTGCTCGTCCGACACGTCCGGACACTTGTCCAGCAGCCCGTGCAGGTCCAGCGAGACCATCTCCGCGTCGCCGCAGCGGATCACCTGTGCGGCCGACACATTACATACAGCCGTATGATTGAAATATGCACATCGATACTAAAGACTCGCATACCAACTAGGTGAATACGTAAGTTGCATAAATTTTACACCTTAGGACAGAGATTGAATTCATTAAAAACATTAGGCTTTTTTTTAACCGCTTATTAAAAAAGTCGCGAACATAAACCAAAACAAACATACAGTCCGATTTCGTTCAAAATATTTTTCCTAAAGTTTTTAGCATGACATATTATCAGCATGGAAATTTACAAGTTTCTATCTCTTATAGTTTAGAAATGCTAGGGAGGGGGACCAACTTACAAACCACTTTGGAGGCCGATTAGTCGAAAATGATCGACTTTGTAAAAAGTCATGTATGAAACTTTGCCTTTATTTTAAAAGGCCTTTTCAACGATACCCCACACGATGGGGTAGAATGATAAAATATTTTTCATCCCCACTTCACATGTATGGAGAGCCACCCCTAAAATGTATAATTATTATTATTTGATGCCAACTCCGAGATCTGTACACAATCTACAACTATACCAAATTTCATCCATTTATATTCATAATTACAGAAGATAGAAGCGCGGACAGAAAGACAGACAGACAGACAGACAGACAGACGGATGGACAGAGCGAAACTATAAAGGTTCCTTATGTATTACGGAACCCTAATAAAAAGTGCATAAAGCTAATTTACTTACTAGTAAAGGTGCAAATGTAAGCTTACCTCAGCCAACATGCTGATAACTTCAAACGGGTAGTCGACGTTCACGCCCTCAGCATTAGAAGCGATTCTTCTGAAGAACGATCGTATCTGATTCGCTTCCTTCGCTACCTTAGTCGCCGCCTGCTGTGCTTCTTCGACGGTTTTGAATGTAATTTTCTTGGACAGCATAGCCGTTATATACTTCTTATAAACCAGATTTTGAGCCTCATTTATCACGTATTCGAAGTTTTTCTCTCGCAAATGGTTGTAGTCCTGAAAGTAGTCCTCTAGCGTGACGCACACGACATCGATGGGCACACTGGAGGTCTGCCATTTGGCCGTGAAGAGATCTTCGAAATGTTCCTCCAAGTCCAAAAATGCCTCCTCCAACAGAAACTTCACAGCTTCATCTCTCAATGCCTGAAAAAAACCTTTTATTATGACCTGAACGGCTAAGAAACCAAATATTATGTCAGTGATGAAAGTCGATTCTGTCAATTAAATCTTACAATCATACAGTTTCGATGCTGTCTCGATATGTTAAAACGGCAAAATGGTACTCTCATAAACGTCAAACGCGTTTTAATCGGTCCAAACTCCAAAATCACTTTATTATATCAAGACGATCCATTTATAATTCATTAAAAGTAAATTCAGAGTCTAAGTTAAATACGACGATTGGGGATCAGTTCAAGCTACACCAGTTAACTGAAGTATTTTTTCTGAAGTTTACATAAAGAAAGAAAAGGCGTAATAAGAATCTGTCTAAATCTATCTGCTTGCCAAATTTCAGCGGAAATTCGTCCAGTGGTTGATATTTTATCATGTGACCTATTTTAACAAGAAAATTAATGATACCCCACACCATGGGACGGGAGAAAAAAAATCATCCACTCAATCCACTTTACGTGTAGGGGAAGGTACTCCAAAAAAAATATATTTTTCGTGATTTTATTTTAATACTTTGTCAACGTTGTGAAAACACATGTCCATGCAAAGTTTCATCTTTCTAGCAATAACCATTTGGAAGGTAAGCCGATGACGGACAGACGGACGGACATGACGATACTATAAGGGTTCCGATACGTGAACTACGAAACCCTATAAAGTGACAATTTATAAAGTAAATTTAACTCAACTGACAAATGAGGTCCGTTTATCGATTCTATTACTCGTGAATCGTGATTGACATTACTACTGATAGATAGCGCTGATACAGAAAGGAATTAACGAAAAAAGTTATGGCCGAAATAGTGAATAAAAAATTCATTTATTTCAGAATTTTTACTCGCTCGCTATTTTGGAAACGAACAATGATATCATAAATTTAAGAAAAAATCCTCTGGACAAATTAGTCAAAAAAGTCAGCTACAATTTGAGCTTAAAACAAAGACCTTTTTGAGAGAAGAGGTTTGCCCTGTAACTTTTTGAAAAAAGTCAAGTTTTTTCGAATTCCGTACATTCATTACCAATGTGCTCGATAGTCGCGTGAGGCACGAAATCTGTGATTTTTTTTGCATCAACGTTTGTACGAAAAGCTGGGATGTGAATAGCTAGCTCTCGGAAGGTTTCATATTTAAATTCAGTTTCATGAATTTTTAGCAACTTGTCGAGGTTATTATGCTTCTGTACAATACAATACGACACACACCTGGAAGGTGTCGTGCAGGCGGTCGATGGTGGCGGCGGCGTGCGGGTCGTGCTTGCCGGGCGGCCAGCGGCGCGCCTGCGTCTGCCTCGCCAGCCGCGCCATCTGCGCGCTGTTATTCACCACCGTGATCATGTGGTGCGTGAAGTACGCCACGCGGGACCGGTCCGCGAAGTGCTGCTTCTGCACGACACATCACATAATGTCGATTTAAATAAAATCAATCACACAAACATATACACGCACAGGCAAAAGCACTGTGGACGCACATTTCTTATGTTTACTTAAATAAAACTACTTACGTAATGATATTATAGAAATGGCGGGAGAAAGTAAAATAAAAATAAACCGCGATAAAATCCGTAATGCTGTTTTCACTAGGTAGGTAGTATGTATATATATTTCATAAAAACTATAACCCGACTACGTAAATTATATAGCCTATTTTACCCGGGACATTATTGCGAATCCTTCGACACCTCATTCATTAAAATCGGATCAGTAGCTTACGCGCTAGAACAGACATATATACATACATAGACTGTCTATGTAATCATTACCCTTCCTTTGGGTAATGATTTTGCCAGTAGTCGGATAAAAATGAACTCGACAGTTATTTACCTTAAATTGCGCTACTCCTTCTCTGTACATATTACCGAAGCGGGTCACTTGGTCAATACTTAACAGTAACGCTTTGAATGTTATTTCCTTGCTGATCGTCTCAGTAACCTGAAAATAATAGGAGTGATAATAATTGATAAAAATCATTGAGTGGGAGCATGTTAAGGTGTTGGTCCAAAATTCACCCAGAGTTGACAGCAATGTTGCATATATGTTCAGTTTAAATTATACTTGATGTCAACAAAATACGCCGGGTATAGTAGGTAATATATTACGGACAGGTTTCCATCCTCACCCCTACATTTCCTTATACAACATACAGGGGGCCTAGCAGGAACATTTGACAGCGGCGTAAATGTAAAGTTATCGAATGAAATTTGTATGGGTCATGATTTTGACAGATTTTCATACAAATTTCATTCGATAACATTACGATTATGCCGCTGTCAATTGTTCCTGCTAGGCTCACAGGTGCATGTCGACTATAGATAAGGAGAACAATCTCTTGTGGTAGACTGACTAAAAAGTGTTTTAAAAAAAATAGAAAATAGGCGCTTCAGTCGTCGAAGATAATAGCCAATTGACGAGTAAAAGTAAAAAATTCGTCTAATTTATTTACTCAGAATTATTGAGATATTACTCCTTGTTAAACGGAAAAAACATAATATTTTATGTGTAGTTTAGTATTTACGAGGGCGGCACTGAAAATTTCGGGAATCAAGGAAGTGACACAACATTACTATTTAAAAATGTATTTATTGCTTTTCGAAGTATTCTCCGCGAAATTTGACACATTTTTCCATACGATGGAACCAATCATTGAAGCAACCATTCCATTCGGAAGTTGGGGTCTCCAAAATGGCCCTTTTTAGGCGTCCACAGCTTCTTCAGGTGATGAAAATCTCTGACCACGCAATTTATTCTTTATTTTAGGGAAAGTATAGAAATCATTAGGGCTTAGGTCGGGGCTGTACGGCGGATGGTCTAATAATTCTATGATTTCTTGCTCTAAAAACTCTTTTGTTCTGTGCGCGGTGTGAGAACTCGCATTGTCGTGATGGAGGATGATGCGGCGGTTGCAGTTCTCTTTACGGAGTTCAGAAACGACCTGTGGCAAACAAATGTTAGCATACCATTCTGCATTAACCGTTCTTTGTCCCTCAAGAGGAATAGTCGCAACATGGCCGGTTTTGGAGACAAACGTGGCCACCATTTTTTTTGCAACACTCCGTGAACGAACAATTTTTGTTGGCTTTAACTCATTTTCGTACACCCAAACTCGTGACTGGTTTTTTGTTTCGGGTTCGTACGCGTATATCCAGGATTCGTCACCTGATACGATGTTGTATACAGCATTTGAGGATCCTGCGTGGAATCTTTCGAGAGTTCTGACGCACCAAGTAACGCGAGCCGCTTCTTGCTCTTCACAGAGCAAATGCGGTATCCATCGGGAAAACAACTTTTTTACACCTAATTGTTCATGCAAGATTGTTTGTATTTGACTCTTGCCAATGTCTAAAGTTGCCTGAATTTCGCGGTATGTCACATGTCGATCTTCCTCAATCAGCTTACGCACAGCATCAACGTTTTCTTGGGTGACTGCAGTTTTTTGGACGACCTTGACGGGGATCATCATTGAGCTTGACACGTCCACGTTGAAATTCAGCAAACCAGCGATAAATTGTGGTTTTGGATGGGGCTTCATCACCAAATGCAGAAATCATCCGGTCAACACACTGTTTTTGTGTTAAACCACTTCGAAAGTCATAATAAATCATCGCTCTAGAATTTTCTCGAGTCAATTCCATTTTCTCAACGACTAAACAAGTTTGACAAGACCTTGTGACAAGACCGAGAATCTTTATTTAAATAAATAAACGGTATTCGATTTTTAAAACCAAGGAGTTTTAAATTAAAAAGATTTTAATATGACAGGAACAGTGGAAATATTCCATTCCCGATACTTTTAGTGCAGCCCTCGTAGATAGATCTAAAAATATTTTGTATGGAGCGTTTTGACGAGACTTTTATTTTAATTTTATAAAGAAATCGCTGTTCCTATGAAAATATCCAGAGATATAATCCAGAGGAAACAGTATATTTTTATATACTGTTTCCTCTGGGAAACAGTATATAAAAAATATCCTTCCTCCTTATATCTAGTCTCCTCGGGCACATGCTAAGCACCCCGTTACACCAACCTGCAGGTTCTGGTCGATCATCTGGAACACGATGACGGGCGTGTGCGTGTGGAACGCGTTGGTGTGCGGCTCAAGCTCGGGCGCGCGTTCCGAGCCCCACTCCGCGCGCTCCGTCGCCAGCGTCTTCTCCATCCACTCAATGTAGTTCGACTCCATTTTCTAGAATGATCCTTAATTAAACATGTGTTCCTAAATGACACCAGTATTAGTGGCCACTGGCCTGTACATTTTGAAGTTAGATTTAGGTTTAAAGATTTTATTATTATTAAGACATTGTCACTTATATGAGAAACAGTAAATTACAAAAGGTTTTTTTTGGTTTGTTAACGCATTCCAAAATGCTACATGAATTGTTTCGTCACTTCTATTGAAAAATGAAGATTGCCGAGAGCCATTAACAAGTGGTCGTACTGTGCGCCCAGTGTAGCACTTGACACCCTACTAGATTTTGACACATTGACTTGACATTGACTCCAGTACGACAGTTGTGAGTTGTGACGTAAAAGCGTAATGTAATGTGGCATGATTTAGAAACAACCCCTAAAACTATTTAAATTTGAAAATACTCAACTCATATGTTTACGGGGATATTGGATAAGCTTATTTGAAGACAAAAGTAATGTTTGTAAATTAAAAAAAAAAGAAAATATCTAAATGTAACCAAGTATTAATATTATGAATGATTGTGTTTCCTAAAAATTTAAGAAAAGTAAAATATCTAGGAATGTGGCTTGATTCCTCACTGAAGTGGAGTGCTCATATTAATCAGACCACTGAAAAATGTTACAAGCGTCTCAATATTTTGAAAGTATTATATAATACCCTATGAACTCCCTCATGGGGTATTCATCCGAAACATCTGCGACGACTGTACATTTCTCTTATCCGAAGTCGTATTGATTATGGTAGCTTTTGATGTGGGAGTTCAGCTCAAACACATTTAAACAAACTCAACCTTATACAAAACAAAGCACTGAGAATTTGTGGTAGTTTTATACGGAGAGCTTCAATTCATGTAATGGAGAGTGAACTGAGTATTCCACCGTGACATATTCGTCGATTTTGGCTTGGATGTGGATATTGGTTGAAGGCCGCTTCATTATCTAATGAGAATTACAAGAAATTAGATCGTTTGACGCATTAAAGGAATTTTTGGAGGAATAAGAATGCAACTAGTTTAATTGAAATACATAATCTTTTTCAAGATAAAGCTCTGTATACAAGCTCTAACCTGGAGATATTCCATTTGGAAGTGTGGTTATCCTATATTGATAAAAATATTGTGAGACTCCCGAGTCGAGGGAATAACACATGCCAAGCGTTGTTTTGATATTTCAGTATTAAGATCTCTACACTGTAAAGGATTTGGATATCACTATCCCGGCTACCACAGGTTGTACACCGATGCGTACACCGTGCTATACGTTCTATTTATAAGATGTCGACTTTTGAATCTCTAAGGAAAAGTTTAAAGAAATAAAAGTTCTGACCGTCGCATCTCAATACATTTTGGAAAATGTGTTATATGTAAGAAAGAATCTAAACAACTTCAAAAAGAAATGTGATAATCATTGTGTAAACACTAGAAATAAGAACAAGTTAGATATGCCAGTGTACAGACTAAGCAAAGTTAGTAAACCCTTTAAAGGCCAATGTATACGCTTATACAATATAATCCCAGAAAAGGTTCAAATCCTTCCCATTAATAAGTTTAAAAAAGTAGTAAAAGAATGTTTGTGTGCCAAAGCGTACTATAAAATTAATGACTTCATTCAAGACGGCACACCTTGGGAATAAGGTGGCTCCTTATCTTATCTTATTATTTGTTACATAGACATAAGTAAACATTGTAATAATTTTGATTTTAAAAGAATAATTTTCCATCTTTTTGGTAAAAGATGGTCCCAGACGAGTTTCTTGCCGGCTCTTCTCGCTGGGTTAGTTCCCGAACCGGTGGTAGGCATCACGTAGTATCGACGTTCAAAAAGAGTATTTAAAAATACCAATTTTGAATAAAATTTCTTTGATTTGATTTGATTTGATGGATCTATAAGTGATGGGGGTGTTGGTGGCGCCTTCGTTGATTTGCAAAGAAATGTTTCTTCCAAATTAAAACTTGGGGGAAACATTTCTATCATGCGAGCTGAGCTTTTAGCAATACTGGAAGCACTTCAATATGCACAAGTAAACAGTTTAAAACAGGATAAAGTTGTTTTTGTGTGTGTTACGGAAGACTTGATACACTTGTTGATGGATTATGGCCGAAATCATGACCTCACAAGCCGGATGTTCCCAAAGAATTTGTTCGGGGGACAAATTAAAATTATTTTGGCATTGCCTCTCTCGCGGGATGCCCATTTATTAATTCAATTTTATATTTTATCTGTGAAGGGTCACACTTGAAAACATTATTGTCTTTATTAATTTGGATTAAACTATGTGGCTATTATATAGGCTGACATGAGGGCAATAAGCCTCGTCAAATATAAGTATTAATTTGACTCAATATGTTGGAAAAATTTATAAGGCTAGTGCTTGAAAAATGTTTTTTGATTTGGCTTTGGTTTAACTAGAGTTGAGTTTTAAGTAGTTTTAATTAAATATAAACCTGTAAGTATTCATCTTCCAATTTCTTCATGGTCTCATTGCTGAGCAGCGGTGGCAGGGATGACACATCGACCTTCACCTCCGGACTAGACATCAGCTCGGGCCCCGGGTACGTGTTTAGTATCCATGAGAGCAAAGTCACATATTCATTACCTTCCAGTCCGTTATTCACTATGTCTTGAAGCTGAAAATAATAATTCGAACTTTTACTATGTATACCCACAAGAATTCATAACAAATAGCCATTTTGATGTGGAAAGACATCTGCCTGGATGGGCTAGCTCGAACTAAGTGATACCTAATATTTTCAGAAAGTCAGAGAGCTTGTATTGTTTTCTATAGGTTCGAAAAAATTACAGAAAAACAAAGAAGAAATTGTGTTATAAGCTTACACTAGAAGACAAACAGGTGTGATACATGTTGACATATTTGTTGACAATGTCATAGTGTGGGGGGAAACACGGCACACACAGTGTTTTGATGACTCGCAAATCTTCTAGGATGAGCTGGCGGGTAAGCTCCAAATATCGTATCAGCCATAGCTTATTGTCTTCTCTTTCATCGACTCTGGTGCCCTCTACTCGTTGAGCCACAGCACATTCTAGTACTTCAAAGGCCTTATTCCGCCAATTCTTAGGTCTTCCAGGTGGAATAAAACCAGATTGATCTTGTTGCTGTGAATATTTGTAACAGTAAAAATATTTTCAGTAAAAACTATAACTACAACTACATAATTTTGTAAGCCTATGCCACCCCAGCTATTATTACAAATCTATTGACACCTCATTAATTTAAATAGGATCAGTACTTTAGGCGCTTTGGTAGAACATACATACATCAACTGCCAAAATCACTAAACTTCCTTTGCCATAGTCAGGTAAAAAAAACATGTATTTATGAGAGTATCAGGTAACAAATTTTTCTGTGATTGTTTTTCAATATATTTTTACTACCATAAGAATATTATGTTTTTTTTTTACCTGTACTGCCATTTGATCTCTCTTCTCTTCCCTTTCAATAATACGTAAAGCAGTAACAATCACAGTTGGTTCCTTCCTTACAGTATTTAGTGTTCTTGCCAATATCAGTTTTATTTGTTTTTCAAGTAAATTGGAGACCACCTCTACATCTTCAAAATATGCTTTAAGCATTATTTTGTCATGTGAAGATTGATTTGGAAGTCTGTGTAATTCGTACAGTAGATCGTCTCTAGAATTTTCCAAATCACTTAAGCACTGCAATAAATTATAATAATTATGTTGTACACACTACTTAGTGAATTACAAACTTTATCTCATTTGCATAATAAGATATATAATAAAAGATAGTACTTAATATTATACTATTTAATATTTTATGTCCTAATTATTTATTAAAAGCCATTTGCTATGAGTATGTGTGACGTGTCCTTTGATTTTATTATGATATTTATTAATCGGCTAGCCTTCTCTTGTGGTTTGAGTATTTCTTATGATGATCATTATTATTATTATTGATTTTAGTTTTACTTGTATGCAGTGGGTGTATGTTATGTAATGTCACGATCAGATGCTTAGCGTGTGCTTATATTAACTTTAATTTGTTTTACACTAGTGAAAACTTGTTATTGGCATTTCGCTTTTTAATATGTATTTTATTGTTATATTTTATATGCTGTTTTCCAAATAAAATAAAATAAATAAATAAAATTACCAAGTACTGAGATATAATTATATTTTAAATAAATAATGACACAAAGTTACCTGATGAGCATGTAACAGTTTTCCCTCGCCAATCCACTGTTTTGTTTTTGCAACACTTTCCGGTACTGTAAATATGTGTTTAAGGCTGTCCATGGCTGTCACATACTGTGAATGCCTCGAGTCTTCTTCTCGGACAGCCTGGAGAGAAGCCACTAAAGGTGGCACCCTTTTCAGATGATCTTCAAGTTCATCCATCCTTAAAAATAAATTTTATATATTGTATTGAAAATCAAATAATGTAACTGACAGAAATGAAATTGTTTATTGCAGTAAATTTATGTTAAATAATTTACCTTGTATTACTTTGTTATAACATAATTTAATTAGTTAAAGATTTGACTTTGTTTTAATTTTAAGTTTTCACATTTATAATATTAGTAGGAAGTACAGGGTTTTCATACATTTTGTAAATAAATGAAGTGATAAAATTTGGAAAGCATAAAGGTATTGCACTTATAGAATGTGGGCTTTTTTGTAATTACTTTTGACTCATCTGATGGACATCATCCAAACATTCTTGAAGTTGTTTTAGTCCGACACTCACTCCATCTAATTTACCTTGAACTGCTGATTTAAGTTGAGCTTCTATAGATGCTTTTTTATGTGTAATTCTTTTCTTGTATTGCTCTACCTAAAAAATTTAATTCATTGTTTACTTACACTTTACAGCAGTTTGTAAAATTTGTAAAAATTACAGGATATCTTTACAATAATTTCTTATTCTAATGTTTAAGTTATATATATATACAGTAAGTCTGTTAAGTTTCATCAAAATCCATGCAGTTTTTTGCGTGAAAGAGCAAAAAACGTCCATTTATCCATCCATCAATTTCACATTAATAGGTTTCTTATTAGTAGTGGGATTTATTGTAAGTATATTTTTATTTTAATTATGTACACTATTAATTTGCTTACTTTTTCTAGCTGTCCTGGTCTTTGCATCATATTCATTACCATCTTCTCTGCCGCCGCCTTCGCTTCCTCCTCTATTTCGTCCATAGTACTCATCGTTTTTTTGTAAACAAGAGTTTTACAATTACTCTCAAACCAAATTTCAATATGAACGCAATCTGTCTTTTAAATGTTAAACTAATGTATGTACATAAACGTACATCAATATATTATGTCTACAATATTTAAATATAAAATATGTATTTTTGTAATTAATTTGTTAATTGTTTCTAAAAAATAAGACATATATGTAGTACCTACCATAAGTGATAGTATTAAGGACTACTATTAGATAAATACTCGTAGATTAATTATATCATAAAATAAATTTAGATAAATAGATATTTCACTTCACCTGTTTGACGGTTCAAAAATGAAGGTTTGCTGTAGCTCCTAGCGCCATCTGGTTAAGATGCAGTTGCACTACATAGCTACATAGCTATATATATATATATATATATATATATATATATATATATATATATATATATATATATATATATATATATATATATATATATATAGCTATGTATATTTGTATATCATAATTGTATGTTTCAAAGACCTTGATTTTCATAAGAAACAGTGTTTATTTGTTAAGTTTCCTTAGCAAATACACAATTCTCACAAAAATAAAACCTTTGAAACATAAAAATCCGACAATAAAACAAAACGAAACAAAACTTCACCAAAAAGGTAAAATATTTTATTTTTACATATAAAAATGAAAAATATTATTGTTTAAACACGTTATACTACTTAAACTCTGTTAAGATCCAATTTAATTTAAACGTAAGAGAATACTTATAATGCTACTTATTCAAATGTCACTTATTTTCCGTGCAATAAAGAAATACACACAATGATTTCGTGGAATTTAAACCCCCGCTTCCCCGCTCCGACGTATACCGACGAAATGCAAATACGCGGACAACACTACAACGAGTGCGTGTGTGCGACATGTGTATTTTAGACTTTTCCGCTAATAATTACCACCCACGAAAGTGAGATATATTCCTATAGAACGCGATAAGAATACTGGAAAGACTAAAGTGTTGTGAACAGAAGGAAGGCGAGAACTACAGCTGCAGACGCCATTCACAGAAGCTGGTTCGGTAAGCGCTATCACTCCTTCCTATACCTCTCCATTCTCATCTAATTATTACTGCATATTAACCTGGCATATTAAATCAGGTCACCACTTTGATGTCAAAAAGACAAATTGGGGATTATACCCTTTACAGCAAATAGGTCCACAGGCGTAATCGTTTAACATACAAAAAACATCTATATATATATTATGAACAGCCGAATGTACAACCGCCTCCTTTTCTGGAAGTCGGTTAATTAAATTTGAAGTGGAGTGGAGTAACCAAAACGCATTAGTGAAAACCGCATTCAAATCAGTTAAGCCGTTGACATCGTACGCGCAAAAACAAATATCGCGGGAACCGTACATTTTTCCGCAATAAAAGTGCCTATGTGTACTACATACTACCTACTATCTACTATCATACCAAATTTCATCAAAATCCGTTCAGTAGATTCTGAGATTAGCGCATACAAACGTACAGACAGACACAAATAGACAGACAAAAATTCTAAAAATCATTTTTTTGGGTTGTCTATGTCGTTCATAAAGTCCCCCGTAATAGCTTTTCTTATATAATATCTTTCATGTACAGACAGCGACCAGTTACGATTTTATTATATGTATAGATTTGTTGCTATAGCGGCAACAGAAATACATCTGTCTAGCTATCGCGGTTAAGAAGATACAGCCTGGTGACAGACGGACAGACAGCAGAGTCGCAGTAACGCTTCTCGATAGTCATGATCACCGAGTTGATGTATCCCGAGCTCAACACTTGTTGTAACGTCACAAGGATTGATAGGAAAAATATGAATACCTGGAACAAAATATAATCTCAAACGCACCATCTATATATAAGTATATATTGCGGTATCTCAGTTATCAAAACCTTTAGTCGATACGGAGGTATGTTGTTTGGAAATTACAATTAGACTACCTTTTAACTCTTTTTGTATGGGTCCAGAGTTCTGTTTCCAAAACCCTAAATTGTACTGGTCTTCCATATTCCGGATCATATAGCCCCAGCCTAAGGGCATATAATACATGTCGAAGCAATTCCTCAGTCCCATCAAAAGATTATACAATACACACTGGTCTAGGTGAATGTAAAATTGAGGTGTTTCTCCAATACAGTCTGAAAAAATGAAATATTAAAAAAATCTAATCACAAGAGAATGATTTCATTCTGGATTGTGCATATGTATATAGAATTTTAAAGCACATATCGAACGTTTATTAATAAACCGAAATAAGCCAAAAAAACACTTTTGTGGGAAATCGCTATCAAACTTTAAAACCTTTACCTTGTTGGAAACATTTTGATGTCTTTCACTTATTTACTATTCTATTTTTAGTTACTTAGTCTTGAATTGTTGAGGGAAGTGTAGCCATTCTAAATAAGTGTACAATATAATTTAATTATATATATTTAATTAGTAAAATAAGTTTATTTTTTTATTTCCGACTTATGTCAGTTTAGTATTAAAAATAGTGTTAATTTGTTTAACTCTCTTCGAAATAATTCTTAACAGTTCAGTTTAATTTTTAAAATGCTATTGCTTTATTTGGACGTTTCATGTTTACTACAGTTTAAAAGTAAGGTAAAAATAAAAGTGTAGAAATATTGCGTAAAAAATCTTTTTATTTCTTTGCAGTTATTTAATAATTCGCATTTTTTTTTATCAAAACTGCTTTAGTATTTAGTTTAGTTTTGAAAATTATAATTAAAGTAATCAGTCGTATTAGGAACTTGAATACCTTGAATGCGCAAACAAGCAAGCAATGCAAGTAAAACAAGCATAAACAAAGCCAAAGTAAGAATTAGATCCCGAATATGGGACAAAAATAAGCATTGCTTGGGAGAATGGACGAAGACGCCGTGGCCGCCCCTAGAAAGAGATATCGCGTTGTGCAAGATGCACTGCAATCAGGCTGGAGATGGCGCGGGAACGAGGTCATTGGGCCTTCCCCAATGACCTTGGTCCAATAATAGAAAGCATTAATACCTATACAGAGTTACAAGTTAAGTCGATGTTGATCCTTTAAAAGGTTGGATTTCCCATCATTTCCAATATTGTCTACAATGAAACCTATATTCAAAAATTAATATTTTTCGAGTTTTTTTACTTTTAAGTTTTTCGTTTTCATAAAAATTAATAACTTTTTCTCTCTTCTCTATTTTTTAAATCGTTTTTATCTAGCTAATGAGCTTTATTATTATTTTTAATGCTAGTAATGCCGCTATTCTGAAAATATCTTTCGATTTGTAGAAAATACAAAAAAATGTTGGGAACTTTATCCCTTTGACTTAACCTGTATATATCCCTGTATGGTACGAGCTACGTTATAAGGAATACATTGTACCCTTATTTGTTATTTATTTACGATAAGTTTTATATAATAGATAAAAATCTAATTATCATTGGATATATATATAAATATTTTCAGCACGTAATTTAAATACTCAGCCTATTTGCAATGTGTTAATTTGATTTTTATCTTTAATATAAAACTTATCGCAAATGATGATCGCATCTGTTATCAGATGAGGATATTATTAATAATAATATTCTATATTTTAAATAATAATATAATATTATAATATTCTATACATATATCTGATCTTAGACCAATATTGATACTATGTATTCTATAATATGTCTGAAGATTTATATAAAATGTACTGTAATATCTGATAGCGCGGGCGCGTTATATTCAAGTTGAAAATACATAGTATTTTCAGCATCTGTGATAGTTCATACAAATTGTACAGCAAACTATATTGTATTTAAACATAAAATATTGAATTATCTTTGCAATATATGATGCCCATTAAAAAAAACTTAAAGAAATATATTAATCTCGTTTGAGAGATCATCACCAGCTTAGCCTACAGCTACTACTTAGTAATGTTTACAATTGTTTAATGTTATGTATAAACTATAAGGTATTGTTTTTGTAGCTTGAGCGGGAATATACAAAACTTGGCCATATGTACTAAATTAAATTAAAAATATATACACTAATAACAGATCTTCGAGATTAAGCCGAACACATGCCAACTTTTCGTAGTGTTCATGCAATAAAAAAATGAAACACGCTCAGTTTTTTTTTATATTCCTGGTTAGGCCCTAAATTTATTTTATTGATTTGTATTTTAGATAGAGTATCAAGACGGAGATCCTTCTCCTTTTGTCAAACTCATGTTCTATATAATACATAATTTTTCATTTCCCATGGGGTTCTGAAATGCATGCAAAGATAATAGCTATATTAAATTATTAAGTATAATGGTGGTGAGCTGATGCGGTGCGTCGAATATTTATACATATTTCGATTCAGATTATATTATTTCAAACATTTAATATTTTCATAATATGGTCCTAATTTTACATTTAAAGTTAATATAAATAATAATTTTACAGTGTTTATGTATATTACAGACATGCACAATATTGTTCAATTAAAAAAAACACAATTATCATCAAAAAATACAACCTGAACAGTTTATAAGACTAGTACTTTATTTAAGAATTATATTTACTTACATGTTATAAGATTTTTTGAATTTTTTACAATAGTAAGTGATATCAAGATGTCAGGATAATACTTAAATATTATAATGGTAGTCAAAATAGCACTACGGAAAGATTGTTATTTTAAATTAAATTACATAAAAATATCAGCTTAAATATAACAATAATCATAATGTCAATTGTCAATAATATGTCAATAAAATAAAAGTATTTAGGATTGAATTATATTAGGTGTATAAAATGTCAGTTTAAAAATAGCAAGAATACTCGAAACTTATGGGAAATCAAAATAAACACTTTGTATAATAATTATTGGTGATAATTTTATATTAAATTATATCTGGCAGGATTTATTTAATAATAAATATATCGTTAACTCCTAAAAGAAATGCCTGGTCACATTATATTTCTTGTTTTATAGTAGTAAAATATTAAGATAAAATTTTTCGTTCCTCAGTATATTTTTATATAGTATCTTACATGAAGGTGGCATTTATTGCATGATTTTAGTATGTATGTGAAATATGAAAGTTCGAGATTTAGCCAATCACATGCCAGCTTTTCGTAGTTTTCCTGCAATAAAAAATCAAGCACGCTGAGAGCAGGTTTTTATTTTTCTGGTTAGGCCGTAAAATTATTGTATTGATTTGTATTTTAGATACAGAAATAAAACGGAATTCTTCTTCTTTTTGTCAAACTAATGTTTTTATACATGGTGTGATTCTTAATTTCCCATGGGGTTCTAAAATGTATAGTTTTAAATATAATAATAGATATCTTAAATTAATAAGTATAATGGTGATGATATTATGTTGTGCTCCAAATATTGATACGTAATTCGATTTAGATTTAATGGTAAACATTGAATGTTTTCATAATATAGTCCTAATATTTATCTTAAGTTAAATATGGGAAATCAAAAGGAACACGTTGTATATATTAATAATTGGTGATAATTTTATATGAAATTATATCTGGCAAGATTTATTCAATATTAAATATATTATCAATTATTTATGTAAATTCCTATTCACATGTTACAGAAATTTGACATTGGTCGCATGGTTTTAGTATGTTTGTGAATTAAAGATAGTTTAAAACTTAGAGTTTATTGAAAAATTATATAAAATTTAAATACTTACTACAAAACTTAAATCTTTATTGATCGTAATGATGTTCTCATGTTTAACTTATGATTTTTTTTATTCTCAGCAGTAAAATGCCATTTTTATTTACTGATAACACAAAAAGATTTACGGATTAATTTATTTTATTGCATATAATTTATTCAATAGTTTAAGAATGTATAGTTGTAAGCTCAGTTCAGACCCAATTTAATCTAAACGTAAGCAAAATGTTTAAATTCCACCAAATCAATGTGTGTATTTCTTTATTGCACGGAAATTAAGTGACATTTGAATAAGTAGCTTTATAAGTATTCGCTTACGTTTAAATTAAATTGGATCTAAACAGAGTATAAGTAGTATAACGTGCTTAAACAATAATAATTATCGATTACCATATGTGAAAATAAAATATTTTATCTTTTTGGTTAAATTTTGTTTCGTTTTGTTTTGTTGTCGGATTTTTATGTTTCAAAGTTTTTATTTTTGTGAGAATTGTGTATTTGCTAAGGAAACTTAACAAATAAACACTGTTCTTATGAAAATCAATGTCTTTGAAACATAAAATTCTGACATACAAAACCCGTAGATTTCGTATTGGAATCTATATATATATATATATATATATATATATATATATATATATATATATATATATATATATATATATATATATATAATATATCTATGTAGTGCAACTGCATCTTAACCAGGTGGCGCTAGGAGCTACATCAAACCTTCATTTTTGAACCGTGATATCTACTTTAGTATTACTTATCATCTATGGATAAAACTATTCATTCTTGGATGTACCAAAATCTTTTCAGGTACCATGGTACGAAGGTTACGAATACCTAAATCAACAGATATATAAATGAAACTCATCGACTATAAACTAAATAATATGTTTTCTTTGCGCGTGATCCATAGATGGAAGAAGTGTAACCACTCCACAATCCACATATAAAGTACAATTTAACGGTTTCATAAACCATTTGGCAGACAACTAGAATGCGACCTACTCTAGGATGAAAAAACATAAAAACTTAACATATAGAGGTAAAGGTAAACAAAACTAAAGAGAACAAAGAGCGTAAACCGAGAAATAAAACAAATTAATATTGCATTTAAGTATTTAAGTATTAAATAATGGAAAATATGTGACAAGAGAAAAATAAAAGCAAGATAACAGTCAGAGAAAGTGGCAAGAATTGTCAGAGAGAAAGAAGGATTATGGAGCAATCAAAATGAAAAACTTGCGCACAAAAAATGCTTAGAGCAAGTGAATCGGTTATTTACCAAAGGTTATTACCGAAAAATGCTGACTTATTCAATCAGCATTTTTCGGAAATGGCAATTTTGAAGCGGTTTGATTCATTTTAGGTAGATCTTTCATTGTGAGTCAAGAAAAGAAATGTCAGTTCATTTTGCCAGTATAATGTAGGCACAATATTTTTCGTGAATTTACCAAAGGAAATAAGTCATTGACTTATTCCTCTTCGTTACTTTATTGGCAACACTGACCTGACTCGTTAATGTCAAAGTCAAATAAATAATTCGGAGTTAGGTTAGATTACCTATGTTTAAAGTGGTTTTATGCCTGATTTATTAATACAATGTGTGATTCTGAAGCTCTCCTTCTCCTTTGGTACTGTGAAAAAAGTTTTAAAACGAAGAGATAGGTATTATCTGCCTAAGGTGTGTGAATTTATATGCAATGCCCATAAAAAATTCACAGTATCTATGGTTAATACTAATGACATTCTAGATATTAAAAACTGGTGGGGCAAATTTTATATGAAGGATGCCATTTCTTTGGAGACTCAATCAAGAAGTATTCCACGTTCTGACAAGCAACATTTTTTGGTATCTAACTTTATGGAATTTGAGTACTCCTCAAACATGAAAGGCATGGTAATTACCAGGCCTTTCATTGGGAATGTAATGAGAACTAACACATTTGATTTAAGAAAGAATAAAACTCAAATAGTTACACTACCAACACAAAAAGCTTATGGTGGACCTGTGCCTATAAAAATAAATAAAATAGAAGATCTCAAGCATACCATGCAATATATTCCACTTGAACATAAAGCCTACTATGAAAATATTATAGAAAATTGGCCTAAATGTTAATAAAATATTATTTTTAATACCTTTTTGTTTATTTTTTTCCTCAAAACTTCATTTAGATACCAAAAGGAATAAGTCAAGCAAGTTTAAATAAGCATATTTATTTCCAAAACAGACAGCAAAAAACTGCATGAGTATGCTTGTATAGGTTTCAACTATCTTTTTAAATAAAAAAATAAACTTACCTAAGGTTTCTTTTTAATAAACATATTTTTTTACTCCCTGTAAAATTAGGTATAAATTAGGTATGCTTGACTTAGTCCCTATAATAAATAACCAATTCCAGTGACAAGAAGTTATTTGAAAGTTAAGAATTTGCCAAATGACAGTCTGAATGTAAATTAAAAGTTAAGAATTTTAGAAGAAACATGGAAAAGAATACAAGAAAACTATCTTGAGCTAATTCAATAAAGCATGGAATTCGAAGAAACAAAATATATAAATAATGATATTTATAAAGACTGTGAGGAGAAATATACTGCAGCTAGTTACAATGCTTGATATAATACAAGGAAGAACAAAACCTGTAAATAATAAACGAGATGTAAATGCAATTAAGAGAATTAATGATACAGAGACAGAGAACAGAAATAAATACTGCGATATGAGCGAGCACAATAACTTTATACTCCCAGAAGTGACAACAGCGACGCAACATACAGAACAGAGGAAATTTCCAATAACGAACATAATATTGAAGATGCAGATTCAATTTTAGATGCAGCTGGTAATATACAAGGTGGAGATAAATACGGGCCATCTAGTACAACTATAGAGCAGAACACAGTACTAGGGTGGATCTCACCTTAAGAAGTAGTAAATACAGATGAAAACATACGCCATCCTATCGACAGCATGTTTATTGCATCTAGAGAAGAAAGAAATATATTTTATAACACTAGGAAAAAAACAGTTATAGAAGCTTACGAGTATAAAACACAGATGATGATACAAGAAGGATTAAAGACAGAAAATATGAAAAAATATACTACAGGAGATGTACATAGAAAATGTACAGCAGACTTAGAGTTCAAATATAAATACACAGTTAGCTACAACAAACACAAGTGGCGAGAAAAAAGGAAACGAAAAGAAACACGAGAAGAAGATCCAAAGATGAAAATGGATGGGTAGAGCACAGAGATGCACATCAAAGATGCTAGACACAAGTAATAATGGAAAAGTAACTTATATTTTGACGCAGTGGTTTACAGTTACAAAGAAGTTTCATCTAGCTAAGGGCATCACGATGTTCTTGGCGGCCAGTATGTTGCGCCGTTTTAGCGGAAAGAGTTTTGTATGTGTGTATCCGATCTCAGCAGCCTTTCCAGCAGTGACGATGAAGAGCGTTCCAGGCGTTCTTTTAAGACAAAGAACAGAATGAACCCTTTTTAATTTTACAATGAAGCAGAGTTTAAAAATCGCTATTGTTTATCAAAGGCCATGATAATAATAATAGTAAGCCAACTTGAATATAAAATAAAACCTTTTACATTAAGGAACATGTCCATAACTGCTCTGAAACAAGTTTTATTAACAATTAGCTTCTACGCAACAAGGGCCTTTCAGATAACAGTGGCTGATCACATTAGAAAACATAAATCAACAGCAAGTAGAATAATAAAAGTGTCAGCAGCCATTGCGGAACTGAGGCCTGAAATTATAAGAATGCCCAGGATATAAGAAGAGCGAAACCAGGTTAAATATGAATTTTACTTGATAGTCATTTCCTGGTGTTATTGGAGCTGTAGACTGTACGCATATTAAAATACAGTCTCCTGGAGGTCCACGAGCAGAGCTATATAGAAATAGAAAAGGATATTTCTGATTTCTCACTAAATGTCCAGGTCATATGCGGTGCAAATTTAAAAATATTGGATATTATATGTCAGTGGCCTGGATCGGTCCATGACACTACAATTATAAATGATTCCCATATTCGAACCGATTTCGAGAGCGGTATTTATGGAACAGACTACCGATTGCGGGACAGTGGCTACCCATGCCGGCCATACTTGTTGACACTTTTTCTACGTCCTTTTACACCTAGCAAGGTAGCATACAATAAAGCTCATATAAAGACAAGGAAGACTGTTGAGAGATGCTTTGGGGTTTTATAAATAAGATTCCCTTGTTTGTCTATGGGACTCCGTATGAAGCTGGAAACTACAGTGAATATAATCATTGCTTGTGGTGTTCTACATAATATAGCTATAAATCATAATGACCAGATTGTAGACATGTCTGAAGCTGTGGAAGTCGAATCTCCCAGAAGGTACTGCTGGTAGTGTAAGGTAATGATGCAGTGTCAGCTAACAATGAGAACACATCTGTCCGGTCATCTCTTTTGTTAACCCACTTTAATCGATAGTATACATATACAACTTCCCTCAAACATGTTTCCGTAAATTTAAATCTTTGTAATCCTTAAACATCTTTTTGTAAAAATTATCATTAAAATATTACTTTTCTTCATTTAGTAACATACAAGCTTTTTTGTGTAAGTACTTAATTCCTATGTTAAATAAATAATTTGATTTTTTTTGTGTAAGTATTTTAATATTATTATAATCATAACATTGTGGAAAATAAAATAAAAATACATAATAAACATTTATTTGGAAAATTACAACAATTGGTTAAACACAAACAAAATATGTATGTTATGTTCCATCATTAAAAGCTATCAGTCATCGATATCAAATCAGACTTATCTTGCATGGTATAATAATTAATGCCTGGATTACATGGAATTTAAAAAAGGCACAACCATGTATACCTACTTAAAACTAGTCGACTTCTTACTTTTAAAAATTTAACCAATATCTTAAGTATAATCAACTATTTAAAAACTTTAAAGAATACTCTAAATTAAACATAAATTATGTTTTTTAGACAAATGGCTAAAAAATAATCACTAATGAATTACATAACATTTGTTAAATCGTTACAAGACCACGATTTAACAAATGGCCATATTCTTTTTCTTTAATTTTTAGCTCCATCTCCAGTATCTTTTGTTTCTTAAATACTGTCTTGTATTCTAATAATCTAGTTATTTTCTCCAATATTGAACATTGTATCTTTGTTACATAATATTTTCTTTTTAATTTTTCACTGTTGCAGATGGTCTTTTTCTTTAGCTTCTCTAGCTTTTCTTTTCTTTAGTAGGTTTATCTGCTTGTCTGCTGATTGGAGTTTTGGAAGTTGATTATTAATATATTCATAACATGTTAACTCTTTTTAAAATATAAATACATACAATAGATTTCAGCTAACTAATACAAACTTTTCCTACAGGTATTCTTAAAATTAAAAATTGAAATACCTCTGCCAACACTATGTCATGTATAATCACTGTGTCCTCCTGAGATGGTATGTGTTGAAATTCAACTGTTCTTTGTAATTGCTTATCTTGTAAATATTTTTCTATCTGTAACATACCTACCTACCTACATACACAATCTATATATATAAAAGAAAGTCGTGTTAGTTACACTATTTATAACTCAAGAACGGCTGAACCGATTTGGCTAAAAATTGGTGGGGTGGTAGCTTAGAATCAGGAGACGGACATAGGATACTTAAGTGCCTCGCCGAGTCTGTCTGTTTGTATATTCGCAATAACCTCAAAAACTACTAAAAGGATGTTTATGCCGTTTAAATTTACCGACAGAGTGGTTCCTTAGGAAAGTTTAGGTCGATAATAATTTCATGAGGTTTTGTGGAAATTGTTTGATTTATGACGATAATTGTTGAAGGTGTCGAAAAAAATCTAGCCGTCTGGGAACTTTTATCGAAAACGCTGCCTAACCTAACCCTTTGGAGATAAATAACAAAACAATGTATGGAGGGATTGTTTCTCTTTTATAGGTCTACAAAAAGTTCGCGATGGCATAGATATGTCTATCTTTTAAGGATAGGTTACTATACCCATTCTAAGTTTAAAAAAATGATCAGAAGTAATGTGGTATTTTCAGAATTTATTTAGACGGATACAATTTAATTATCCTTATCTAGGAGATGTCTTAGAACTAAAAAGTACGTGTGAAATTTTATTATAAGTATATATTTTTAATCGGTGCTATTACTATATTGCAGGTATATTTGCTAAAGAAATTTTTTGCCACGAACACTCTCCCACGCGGGCGAAGCTGCGGGCAAAAGCTAGTATCTTATATATTATAAATACTTCAACTAGATTTCTTTAATGCTTTATGCCGCAATCTTGATTGATCTCATTGAAGAGTTATGTGTAGGTATTGGTATTAAGTAATTCATAAAACTTTGTTTACTTACATTTTCATTAGCAACATTCTGCCAGGTGCTTCTCTTAAGATTTAAATATGCCGTATCTACCTGTTTTAGCGTGAGAGGGGTCTCTGCATTACTATTGAATTCTAAAGCAATAGACTCCCAAGCTTCATGTTTTTGTACCATGCTCCCCGAGTTGGTACATATTTTGTTTTCTACTAAGTGTTTATATCTAAAAAAATACAACAACAGAAGCTTCATTATTCAAACAAGTGAAGGTAATGTACTTAATACTAAAATCACATAATACCTCTCAGTAGTGCCTACTGAGAGGTATTATGTGATTTCTTTACTTGGAAATTATTTCCATAAGCTGACATTTTTCTCTTTCGGTAAAATTTTTGCCTCGAGAACTCATTCAGAAATACTTCTATTGTAATATTTGTCAAGAAAAATTCGAAATTCGCGGAATATCGAAAACCTTATTACTTACCCAAGTACTTACCTAAAGCAACATACCTAAGTCGAAAAATACTCACTCTGGACACTTGACAGCTATCTGCTTGACAAATTGTTTTTTTTTCTTCGAAATGGCTTTAGGAAATTTACATTAATTTCAATCTTTTCAACGAAATATTGAACGACAAACTGGACGCCACACACTGTGTGACCGTGTTAAAAATCAAACTTCGTGTCATGGCAAGCTGATCAATGATTAGTAAATTTTTCACTAATTAGCGTTTCAGAAACGCAAATTGATTTAACAACTCTGTTAACTCAACATACGTGTTAGTTGATCAACTATTTGATTAGCCTTTCAGAAACCGGGTATTAGTGTTCCATTTATAAAATTAATTGACACAATGTCAAAACAGAGGGATTTTCTTTAAATGGAATACACTCTTATTATATCGTTCCTTAAAGCTTATACACACGTACAGATTTGGTCTGGAGCAGACCACGGACTTGCTTGCCAACTTAGTAGTTTCTCCCTAAAATTTAGGAAAAACATCCTAGAAGGGAGGATTTTTTAGGATTATTTTTAAGCTATTGAACTGTTATATCAACAAGCGATTAGAAAAAGAAAAGTCAACCTGTAGAAAATAAGCTCTTGGAAGTATATTTTAATGTAAAGGGGACAATAATATTACAGATTTTTTTTATTAAAGTGGAGTCATTTTAACAGGTAACATTTGACAATTCATCAAAATTCAACAACGTAACCTTGTAACGGCGGGCATAAAATAATATTTTTTTCGTTTTGTTAGAACTGCACAATTGCTTAACTTTTTTCAATAACGATTACATTTTTAATGTAATAATTACCGATACGAGTGATTTTACGATTTTCTTTCACTAATAAACCATTCTAAGGTTAATAAACAATTTCTGATCTAAAGAACTGAACGTCGCGTCATTACAATGTTGCGTCAGTTAACCCTTTTTCTTTTTAAACACTAGGGATGTTACTCTAAAAATCGATAGCTGATAAGTAGAATCGAATGCAATGATTATTTGTGAAGAAATATCACCATAAATTAATAACCACGTTGTGATTAAAATAAAACATAATTATATTTATTATTCTTTTATCTAACTATAAAAATACAAAAAATAACTAAATAGAAAAATCACATATGTTTCAAGTCAGTATCGATTCATTCACTTTAATCGATGTTTTTAAGCAGGTCACCTCACTATGAAGATAAAACTGACATACGTCAAATGTTACCTAATAAAATGACTCCACTTTAGATAAGATTTTTATTAGTATTTATAAGTTTGGGAAGAAATTTTTTTGAGAGTTTGAAAACTGCACAAAAATCGGAATGCACTGTAAATAGTATGCTAATACAATAGAGCTGAAGATCAAACACATGATGCACTACTACTAAAAATATTTACACAAATGATAATTGACTGGTGGCTTTGATGACAGCTCACAGGAGACAGGGACACACACAGCTGTTAGCAATTAGCATAATTGAATAGAGACAAGAATAGTTTTGAAAACTCAAATAAAGTTGGGATATTATGGTAACACTGGGTCAGAGTGTAACACTGGCCGGATCTGACGTCAGATTGTTCATGTCACGGAATGCGAATTGCGATTCATGTTTTATTTACACGAAAATGATCCGCTGTCATAAAGGACACTTTTATATTGAATAAGTTCGTTTTAAGTTTATTAAAATGCTAAAGCGAATTAATAACAGCGACAAAAAGATTGTGCTTGCAGTGCGAAATTACTGTGACAGAGAAAAAAAGAAAAAAGGTCCTTTAATTCCATTTCGAAATGTTCGACAACGTGTATCCGCCATGACAGGTAAGAATGCTTACACACTATAGAGGGTAGAGGTAAGGAGGACTAATAATAATGCCCGTACATAAAAAGTGTCCGTATATAAGTGCTTTGCTATAAGTGATTGCAATTGGGTAAGTGAAAAAAATTTAAACAGAGAATTAAATCTTATCATCGTCTTCGGTTATATTTATTAAAATATTTTCGACTACGCGAGTAATTAGAATTTTTCTGATTTTCTGATTGAACTACTAGTTGGTAAAAAAATGTAAATAAATCTAAACTCAACTAGCTTAACTCCATTTCTTATTGCTAACTTCATATCACCCCCAGTTCTGACTGTAACGCCAGTAGGGCCAGTTTTTGAAATATTATTTACTACTTTTGTCGGACACTTTATAGCTTTTCTGTCTTAGAGAGATAGTCCTCCTTTCCTCTACCCTCCATATTATACACGTACCGATTTGGTCTAGAGCAAACCATTATGACAGCACAACACTCGAGTGTTTGATTAGCAGCTCTATTGTATTAGCACAGAGTACTATTTACAGTGTATTCCGAGTTTTGAGCAGTGTTCGAACTCTTAAAAATATTTCTGCCCAAACTTAAATAAACTGATAATTAAATAATAAAAAATGTGTTCTGTAACATTATTCTGTCCTTTTTACATTAAAATACTTGTGACTAACTAATAGACATCTCGTTCTTCATCATTAGCGAGTCGTAGCGAATATACTTTCGAATGCACTACATTTCGAATGAATTACACACGTACCGATTTGGTCTGGAGCAGATGATTATGACAGCAAGACACTCATGTGTTTGATTTTCAGCTCTATTGTATTAGCACAGATTACTATTTACAGTGTATTTTGAGTTTTGTGCAGTGTTCGAACTCTTAAAAATATTTTTCCCCAAACTTAAAACAAAACATAAAAATCATAACTAATAAAAAAAGTTCTGTAACATTATTCTGTCCTTTTTACATTAAAATATACTTCCAAGAGTTTATTTTCTACAGGTTGACTTTTCTTTTTCTAATCGCTTGTTGATATAACAGTTCAATAGCTTAAAAATAATCCTAAAAAATCCTCCTCCCGAGGATGTTTTTTCCAAATTTTAGGGAGAAACTACTAAGCTGGCAAGCAAATCCGTAGTCTGCTCCGGATCAAATCTGTACGCTTTAAGGAACGATATATTAAGAGTGTTTTCCATTTAAAGAAAACCCCCTCTGTTTTGACACTGTGTCGCACTGTGTCGATTAATTTTATAAATGGAACACTAAGTAACAAACACTAACCTAACCTAACACAGTGTCGACGAAAAACATTTTTTCACAGTGCAATACAGACGACACCGTATCGACTTTTTTTTCTGAATTATGTCTCCTCCTCCTGCCGGGTATCTATGCTATTTATAATCTGAGATAGAATACTATTTTCTATGAATAAATATTCACCAGGGTCCATAATCACGGTCCAGGCTCCAGCGCCGCAGGTGCCACGGCCTTGATTCGTTTTAGTAAGGAATATTTGTTCAAATATTGTTTTGCTCACTACGGGCCCTACGAAAAGAAAGAACTAATCGACTCGAAAGATTTATTGAAACTTCACAACTAATACAATTTGACACACTATTTATAGAAAATATACACTTTAAATATGGATTACACACATACAAATCTCTTTGTGCTAAAACGGCGCAACATACTGGCCGCCAAAAACATCGTGATGTCCTTAACTAGATGAAACTTCTTTGTAACTGTAAACTACTGCGTCAAAATATAAGTTACTTCTCCATTATTACTTGTGTCTAGTATCTTTGATATGCATCTCTGTGCTCTACCCATCCAGTTTCATCTTTGGATCTTCTTCTCGTAATCTTTCTTTCTCTCTGACAATTCTTGCCACTTTCTCCGACTGTTATCTTTGCTTTTATTTTTCTCTTGTTACTTATTTTCCATTATTTTTTCAATACTTATATGCAATATTAATTTATTTTATTTTTCGGTTTACGCTCTTTGTTTTTTCTCGTTTTCCATTATCTTCTTTAGCTAACTTCTCTTGTATTTTTCTTACCTTTGTTTCATTTTAACTGTTATTACCTAAATACGAGGTACTTGTCAAACTGTATACGGCAGCCTACCAGGCTAAATTATTTAATTCGGCTTGGAGGACCATGTTTTGCCCACTCCAGCCCGTCCCAAGAGAAACAACCGGCTGCCTCAAAATATTTAATGAAACTGCACAACTAATACAATTTGACACACTATTTATAGAAAATATACACTTTAAATATGGAATACAGGCCTACAAAACGGCGCAATAAATATTAACACTAATGCTGGCCATAGTTACCGTGTTTGACCTACGGAGCTGGACCGTGAGTATGCCTCGTTACGTTGATTTATATTCTCTTTATCATAAAATAATTTTAAAAATATAATTTAAATCGCGAAATTATTCAAAATGTATGTATATTTTATGTTTTCAGGTATATCTGAAAAAACTATTAGCAATATAACACGAGAAAGCAAAAGTAATAGCATCATATTTAATAAAAGAAAAAAAAATAAGCGATTAAATAAAATTCGAGATAGTTTTAAATTATGTTCAATAAGAAATAAAATACATGAAATGTACACAATTCGAAAACAGATTCCAACGTTAAGTATTCTCTTGGCCGAATTGAAGATTGATATTGATTTTACATGTGGACGAACTAGTTTATGGAAAGCCATTCGCCAACTTGGCTTTCGATTCAAGAAATATGGCTCTAAAAGAATGATGTTAATAGAACAACATAACGTTGTATTCTGGAGACAAAAGTATCTTAAGCTTCTAAGAGCTAGTCGAAATGACCTTCTACCAATAATTTTTGTCGGAGAAACTAATATACGCGCTACCTGCTCTGAGGAAAAAATCTGGCAAATTGAAAAACAAGAAGGCGATCTCCCAAGTGACTCAGTTTGTGCACGCTGGATTATAGCTCATGCTGGTGGAGAAATGGGATTCATTACAGAACCTTTAATTTTTAAATCTCAAAAGAAGTTGGGAGACTATCATGATGATAATAATAGAATGAATTTTATAAGATGGCTAGAAGAAAAATTAATACCAAATTTACCTGCCAAAAGCTTAGTAGTCATAGACACTGCATCTTCTTGCTTGGATTCAGTTAATAAGGCGCCAACATTAAACTCTACTAAAGTTGAAATGCAGAATTGGATGACTAGTAAAAGGATATCTTTCAACCCCACAATGATGAAGGCAGAGTTGTACAAAATTATAAAAGAACATAATGAATCTCTAACATATGAAACTGATAAACTACTTGAAGCTAATGGGCACAAAGTAGCTAGATTACCACCATATCACTGTGATTTGAATGCAATAGACTATCTGTGGAGTCCTATAAAACGACGTTTGGCGTGTACAAATTTAGGAAAGTATGAGAACGGAATTATAGAATTTATTAAGGAAGCTTTTCAATGTATCACCGCAATAGACCTGAAGAAACATTGCCAACTTGTGCGTAAAATTGAAAACTACTTTTGCGAAATAGACAAGTGCTTAGATGAAGAAATTGATAAATATGCTATGGAATTGGATGATGAATCAGATACGGAATCTCACAGTAGCTCAATTTCAGAAAATATTTCAGATAGTGATTACTGATACGATTGCATTATGAAGTATAAATAACGAGTATATTATATGTGGTAATACGACAATTTAGTTAAAACAGTTTCAAAATGTGATTCAAAATTATTTTCTTAAAATGAATTATTTAAAACATTACGAAATGGAAATGTAAAGCTAGGCGGTATGCCATACTATGCCATAAAATTTTTTTGATTGAGATGCAATAGGGGGTGTGCCAAGAAAATTGCTACCATAGATGTTACCGCCTGCCGGTGACTTCGTTTGCGCAAAAAGGAAATCTCAAATCTCGATGTACATATTTCCTTGATACTTATATTAATTTTCGCAGGAGTTCCATTACAAACACCTCACGGTGTTTTCGGGATAATAATAATTTCGGGATCCTATATAAACATATAGGATCGGATAATCGCAAAACGCTCTAACACGAAAGTTTTATGCCCTCCTACTATTATAAATGTAAAATTTTGTGAGAATGAATGGTTGTATGGATGGATGTTTGTTTGTTACTCTTTCACGCAAAAACTATTGACGAATTTTCAAGAAATTTGGTATGATATTAGTTTAGACTCTGGATTAACATAGACTACATTTTATTCCGAAAAAGTACAGTGTTCCCGTGGGATATTTACGCGGGTGGAGCCGCGGGCAAAAGCTAATATAAAATAAAAATATTATTTATACTTATGGGTGTCAATTTTTCTAACGTTTTTAGGGTTCCGCACGTCTCAGAACCCCTATAGTTTCGTCATGTCCATCCGTCTTCGGCTTGCCGTCAAAACGGTTAAGGTTAGCAAGATGAAACTTTGCATGGATATATTGTTATTTAGGTGGTATTTACCACGCCAACAAAGTGCTAAAAATAAAATCAATACGTTACATTTGCTTTATACGTTGATTTATATGAATAAAACATAAAAAATATAGAGACCTACTACAATGTTATGACGGACTAAGTCGGTCACAACATGACACGAAACATATGTTTATACACCGATATGAATTCTCTCTTTCACTCACTCACTTTCACATTTACACTAATTTTATTGGACTAACTGGGATAACCCAATTATAGTCCAATATTAGCATAAATCTCGATGTAAGAGATATTATGCTAGAAACTCTAAAAACTTTGTGTTTATAAACATAAAGACTTACGCGTAAATGACATAAAATTAACGTGTCACTTACTCTGATTTCGCTCCCTATAAATTTTCACAGCCCGGGCTAAATAAACATATAAAAATTGATTCTTATGGAGTTTATCCCAAAAAAATCCTGCCCCCTAGTAAACCCCCGTAGATTTTTTGCCCTAATTTTGGGGGGAAAATCTCTAAGTTGGCAACACTGAGAACGTTATCCGGATTCCGACCAAATCGCCCGACTACTCTACACACGTACGGATTTAGTACGGAGCGAACCATATCCGATGCGGACTCAAATAATAATTAGGTATGTTCGCCGGACTACTCTACACACGCTCGGGTTTGGTATGGAGCGGACCAAATTCGTGGTTCGCTGCGTACCGAATCCGTACGTGTATTAGCACTTTTAGCGAGGACGAACTAACTTTTTTGACATTGTTATTGCTAAATCGCGTATTCAAATATTTTAACGTTTATTCTATTTCCATTTTTATGTAACATTACTTCTTGTTCTAAACAAACAATTCATAACTGAAAGACTCAGATGATTCTACACTGAATAACCTCGGGCAGGCGACAACCGGTTTCTTGGCCGCAAGCAAGCTCTCTTTCAATCCACTCATCCAACTCTTCCTCTTTTTAACCGACTTCCAGAAAAAAAATACATACAGCCGAACGTATAACACGTTCGGCTGTATGTATTTTTTTCTGTGTGTTCAACGATAACTCCGCCGTCTGTTGACCGATTTTCAAAATTCTTTTTTTGATGTAAAGGGTATAGTGTTGGTGTTGTCTTCGAAATTGGGCGTTTTTTCACAAAAGTGGTGACCTGATGATGGGATCCATGAGGAATCGAGGGAACTCCTCAAATTTTTATGGACACATAATATAATGATTTTGACTTTTTCTGATGTAACCCAAGCATGCAGTGCTACCAAAAAGTAAGATTTTGCACAAATATATACCCTGGATCCAAAAGCACTGAACAAAACTCCTCAGTCTTTAAAGATACGCGTTTGGAAATTTCGACATTGTTTAAAGAACTGCAAGCATATATGCCATTATGTAACTTACATTAATCATCATAATTATCTTATATATAATGCCTAATGGAAGCTTGGCGCGTATTTAATTATACATTCGATCGTTTATTTTAAACGTTCTTAAAATGTGTAAATAATAATTTAACAAATATCACTAAAAAGGGAAAAAATATTATTATTTTTAACAAATAATTAGACCGACTTCCAAAGTAAAAATGCACAAACAACTTTTAAATTTGGTTGAAATTTTAACTATTTCTCTACATATTCTTCAAATTTTTGAAGTCGGTACCAGCCAACTTGAACGTCGGTTATATTTTAAATATTGTTTTATCAGGATTTTGTTCGGGCTGGTACCGACTTCAAAATTATGAAGATTGAGTAGAGAAATAGTTAATATTTCAGCCAAATTTGAAAGGGAAATTATTTAGAAAATTAGTTTTATTTCATACGCTTTTGTGCATTTTTACTTTTTACAGAAGTATTTCCAGCGTTCTTGGGTAGTACCGCGCGGGTACTTGGTCCACACTGCGAAGTTTTATTTCTTCTATTTAGTACCTATTGAATGAGAGTTATTTCTACAATTCTGGTCCAGAACTTCTGGATTGTGTGATGGTACTTTCTGTCACACAGTTCTCTCTCAGTGTCGCTGCAAGGAACAAATCCAGTGGCTCAGTCTAGGGTGGATATTAACGAATCTGAGTATGTGAAAACGCTCTTATTCCTGTTAATATTAGGGAAATTAGTAATCTGACTGACTTAGCAAATGTATCAATGCATCTAAGGCTGGGATTATAATATGGTCCGGAGCCCGGTGGCTGGAGAAAATTCCGAGCGCTGAAAATAGAACTCCAGCCATCCAGATCAGTGATTACAGCGGCATATACCTAAAATGGTGGCTAGTTTGTTATACGCTGTTGACTATTGTAATGTATCTACAATAGTGTCTATTACAATAGTTCAGAACTGTTAGAAATTGTAAGCTTTTATTATATAGACAATTATGTTAATAAAAATATTATGACATATTAATGTAGAATTTTTAAATATTATTATGTACATTAAAAATATCACTAAAGCTTTCTCAGAATGCTTTTTTATTTAGCTCCCAATAAAAATACGCAATTGACTGGATAATGTGAAAGAAATACAAGTACCTACTTGTTTTATACATTTTAATTGCCTTTGGCTATCGGATATCAGCTATACCGGTCGGATAGTGGGAAAACGCTTTTATGATAAAAATAAAGAACACATAATTATGTTACACACATACCCCCTTAATAATAAAAAATATTTACACAATGGATATGCTATACAATGTTTTGTTCTTGTCTGTCAAGCCACTTTTCCAACGTATCAGACAAGGACAAAACATTGTATAGCTTATCCATTGTGTGATTCGGATTAAACATTAATATCCATAAAGACCTTGTTAATTTTCAATATCTTATACAATGATTTGAAAACTAAAGATTGGCATTTGACAGAACAAATCTTCATACAAGAAAAAGTTACGCCATCTTGGTTTTCACCATACCTCAAATGTCAACTATCATGATTTCACCATACTTCGAATGTCAAAATGGCCCCAAAAACTCCAAAAGTGGGGCCATATAAGTGCCTCAACATGCCTCGTCTTTAATATACAGGCCTATGATCTTATTAAAAACGTGTCCATTGAGTTTTACCTTTAAAGTGACGACATAAAACTTGTGTTTAAAACATAGACTAATCATTGTTCTCAGACCGATGAGTTATCTATGGTTTCAAATAAAAAAAATAAAAAGTATAAAATCTACAAATGTCGATACTAAAGTTGAATAGTTAATCGATATATATCACATCCCAGCACGCACATTAATACAATGCACACAGGCAGAAAATGGGAGCACAAAGCATTAACACACATACGGATTTGGTGCGGAGCTGACCACGGATTTGGCGCAGAGTAGACCACGGATTTGGTTGCCAACTAACGCCCGAAATTAATAACGTATCTAAAACCTTAGATTGACTTCAATCTTAGATTATCAAACAAAAATTTACGTAAATTGACATGAAGTTAATCCTAGGATCGTTGAAATGTAATGAAATCTTGATCTCAGATAGCTAAAATGAGATTAAGATTGATTATTAATTTCGGGCGTTAGGGGTTACTCCCTAATATTAGGGAAAAAAATTCTCTGGGTTTGTATTTTTTTGTTTTTAATTAAATTAAATAGGCTATTGATCGATATAACATCGACAAGCGATTTGAAAAGTCAACCGGTAGAAAATAAACTTTTGGAAGTATATTTTAATGTATTGTTAGCGAGCAACACCGAAGCTGACTCACAGAGCTGCCCCGACGGCCTCGAATATCATAAAAACCCGGCGCACCACGTCATTCGCTCCCACATCCGACACGACAACACGTACAGACGTACAGACCGACCCTAACACGGGACCGGACCCGAACCCGAGTTCGAGTTCGCATCCCAGTAGTCTAGGTACACTCCTAAATAGTGTCCGCGACCGCGATATTGATATAGAGAGCTCTACCAATACCGCGAACCTCATCGACATTAGGACTTACGCGCGCGAGTCATCCCGACCGTACGCGGAAGGGGAGAGGGACGGCCCTCTCAGTACCGATATCGACCAAATCGAGAGCTCCTCTATCGCGATAACTCGCACGCCGCTAGTCTCTGCTACCGCGCGCGAGCAACCTCACTCATCAGCGAGTGAGGAAGGGGTCGGACCCCTCAGCAGGAGAGACCCGCGTCTCCCCTGTCAAAATAATAGCTTCTAATCCGTAGCTGTCCCCAATATCCGGTTTGAACATCACCCGGGTGATGTTAGGGAGGGTCAAACCCTCCCATCGTCTACCACCAAACAAACTAGCCACCAGGCTAGTTATAGTCCGACTTAGCTACAGCGGTCTTAACCCGACCCTTAGCATAGACCCGTTCGAAAAAAAAAAAAAAAAAAAAAAGTCATTCGCTCTCTTTTGCCTTGAGATCGCTAGCGAGACAGACGTGCCATTGCGTTTCCATTATTACTTTGCCTTTTAAATTTAGTTATATAGTTTCCTCTTTATTATTTAATTATTTGATTTGTTTTCTTTTGTAAAAATATAATTAGATTTGTTAAATTGGTGTTGTCTTTTTTTTATCTGATTAAGGTTTTCCTACCTAAAATCAGAAGTTGGATAAAGAAAACGCTCCCACAATTATTATTTTTCGAGTAGTTTCATTAATTGTAATAAAATAGTCATGGGTAGATCAAGTCGTTCGCGTTCAAATAATAGGGGGAAGCGCATTATGCGCTCGCGTAGTCGAATTTCACGTGGCAGGCTGTCTCGTAGCACGTCCCGGGGCGGACACAGGAGCAGCCGCGATCTCGCCGTGATCGTTCGAGTCCAGAGCGGTGGAGTCGTGATCGCTTACACGTGCTGCGCGAGCGGTCTCGTCGCCGCCGTTCAAGGTCGAGGTGGTCCGGCCGGGAGCGTTCGCGTCCAGGTCGGTCTTACGGTTTGGAGTCAAGGGTCGCGTCACTGCAGCAGGACTGTGCACACTCCCTCGAGGCGATAGCCTCGCGGTTGAGCGCACTGGAAGGTAAATCGGGGTGCTTGAATTCGCCCAGTACCCCTAATGCTGATTCTACGGGCTGTTCGACGGAAAGGATTGTGGATGCAATCCAATCCTTAAGGTCAGTACATACGCAAAATTATTACGTCTCGAACTTTGATCCAGATCTAAACGACGTGGATCAATGGTTTGCCGAGGTGGATAGGGCTATGGTTGCGAATAAAGACGACCTCTATGGCTCAGTGGTTCAGCGCGTTGGTGCTCAAGCCGGGGGTCGCGGGTTCGAATCCCGCCGAAGGAACAAAAAGTTTTCTATGTTCCTGGGTCATGGATGTGTATTAAATATGTGTATAATATAATAAAAATGTTAAATATATGTATAGTATAAAAGTATTAAATATACTTCCCGTTTTCTGGTACCTGTAACACAAGTTCTTCGGATACTTAGCACGGGGCCAGATTGACGTGGTGTGAAGCGTCCATAGTATTATTATTATAAATGGTCGGAAAATGAGTGTTTGTCGCGGGTAGGTAACTGTTTAAAAGGAAACGCGAGACAGTGGGTAAACGAGTGGATTACTAATGACCGTTCATGGAGTACTTTTAAAAAAGATTTTAGATCATTATGTGTTAAAAAAATAGACGTGGCTTGTATTCTCTTTGAAGTTATGTGTCCGGATTCGGATAAATATCCTACTTACGCAGAGTACGGGCGTAGGACTTTACTATGACTACGAATAGTCAAGGGGTTATCTGAGGAACTTATTATTGCAATCGTAATTCGAGGCATTAAAGACCCGCATGTCAAGGCATGTGCTAGTAACGCGAAACCTACAATCGATAATATGGTTGATTTTTTGTCAACATTTAGTAAGCCTGTTTATAAATCGACACCTACACCGTCATTTACACAACAATCTAATAAAGGTCAGTTGAAGTCAACTTTTAAACGTGGAAAGCCCTCTGTATTGAAATGTTTTATTTGCGGTGATATTCAACAAAAACAAATAAATTGTCCAAAAAACCTCAACAAAAGACCCATTCTCCTGAATTACTTGCGTTACCTAGTGTAATAATAGTGACAATAATTATAAATCGGACTTATTGTGCTCTTATTGTAAAAAAGGTGGACACGACATTAGTTCGTGTTTTGCAAAGAAACGTTCAGATGCACAACGTACCAAACATAAAGTTAACTTTTGTTCTACTCCCATTTTTCGTAAAAATAATGACGTTATGGTTGGCATCATTCAAGGTATTCCAATTGACATACTTATTGATAGTGGCGCGTTAGATGTGTCTCTAATATCGTCGGACGTTATAAATTATTTTTCGTGTTGTAAGAAATCTATAAACCGCCAGTTAAAAGGACTTAGTGACAAAACTATTTTTGTTGAATATTGATGAGATAACGTTAGAAGTTGATTTGCTAATCGTGCCTAGCGAATGTATGAACGCGCCTATAATTATCGGCACAGATGTACTTAATGGAGATGGAGTCACGTACGTGCGTACGAGAAGTTTGCAACGTTTAACTCGCGGTCTTTCGGTTAATCGCGTGTGCGATGTTCAAGCGAATAATGATCGTAACGAAATAAAAACTGCATTAGTGCACGATGATTTGTTAAAATTGTCAATACTTGATACATTTTCTAAATTTATTATTTCGGGCACCGCTACGACTACCGTGACTACCGGCAAAATGTATATTCCCTTGAATAGCGACACTCCGGTATACTATCGACCTTATAAAATTTCTTTTAACGAAAAATTAAAGGTGCGTAACATTATCAATTTATATTATAACCTACTATCGAAAAATATTATTCGTGAGTCGGAGTCTCCATATTCGAGTCCTATACTTTTAGTTAAGAAGAAAGATGGATCGGATAGGATGTGTGTCGATTTTCGCGCGCTGAATAAAATAACTGTAAAAGACAGATATCCGCTACCTTTAATAGACGATCATCTCGATAGACTAGGAAAGGCGAAATATTTTACCACTTTGGATATGGCCACGGGCTTAAACCAAATTATGTTACATGAAGATTCTATACCCTTAACTGGTTTTGTGACGCCTGAAGGGCATTACGAGTATGTTAAAATGCCATACGGACTCGCAAATGCACCTATAGTATATCAGCGAATTATTCGAATACGTTGCGTGAATTTATCGAATCTGGCAAAGTCTTGGTGTATATCGATGACTGTTTAATATTACATTCCTCAATCGCGGAAGGGTTACAGACACTCCATCATGTGTTGACAATGTTAACTGATTCGAGGTTTTCGATAAATTTGCGCAAGTGTTCCTTTTTATGTACCGAGATAGAATATTTAGGAAGAGTTATTTCGAACGGATGCATACGACCGGCTGCGACTAAAGTTCCGGCTCTGGTTAACTCGAGTGTATCTCAAAACGTGCGGCAGGTGAGACAGTTTCTTGGCCTGGCGGGTTATTATCGAAAATACATAACTGGTCATTCATTAAAAACGTCTTGTATTGCGCGGTTAACAAAAAAGGGCGTTGATTTTGTTTTGTGTGGGGCGAGGAACAGAAAAGAGCCCGTCAGGAACTCATTAAGTGTCTTACCAGTGAGCCGGTATTGTGCATTTTTGATCCAGAACTACCCACTCAAGTTCACACAGACGCGAGCAGCGCGGGTTATGGTGCGGTTTTACTTCAGGTTCATAGGGATGGTAGTAAGCGGGTAGTAGCGTATTATAGCCAGACGACAAAGGGGGCCGAGTCCAAATACCATTCCTGTGAACTGGAGACTCTCGCGGTAGTAAAAGCCCTGAAACATTTTAGGCATCATCTCATTGGTAGGGATTGTAATGCTCTCAAATCTACTCCAAACAAAAAAAGACTTGTTACCGCGAGTGGCTAGGTGGTGGGTATACTTACAGGATTTCGACTTTGACATTCAGTACAGGAAGGGAGTATTACTACCGCATGCTGACTATCTGAGTCGAAACCCTGTTGGCACCGTAAACAACATAACCAAACCACGCAATTAGGCTCAAATCGCACAATCTGGCGATGAGGAAACGCAACAGTTAATGCGATTCTTAGACGAGGGACAATTAGACGCCTCAAGGTACGTCAAACGGGATGATCTCTTGTACTATCGATATATGCCTACTGGTGAAGAGGCGCGTCTACTCTGTTTTATTCCCAAGGGGTATCGATTAAGTTTTCACGACGAACATGCCCATATTGATGCTGAAAAGACCGCCGATCTAATTTTACGATACTTTTGGTTTCCTGGTCTTAGGGCTTTTATTTCCAAATATACTAAGCATTGTATAACATGTATAGCTCATAAACGCGTGCCGCGCTCCCAATTACAGCCTATTACTTCATGGGCAAAGCCTATCGTACCGTTTGATACCTTACACGTTGATGTATTGGGACCTTTACCAGAATCGCGAGGTTTTAAGCACATTTTAGTTGCGGTTGATTCCTTTTCTAAATTCTATCATCTAATTCCTATTCACCGACAAGATTTTACTGAATTAAAGCGAGCTATGCAGTTAATTATTTCCCTATTCGGCACCCCGAATACCATAATATGTGATAGAGGTAGAATGTTTGAGGCTTCTGGGTTTTTATCATTTATAAATAAGTTGGGGTGCCAAGTGCATCACATCACTCCCGAGATGCACCAGGCCAACGGCCAAGCTGAACGTTATATCCGCACTGTTCTCAATATGCTTCGTATCGAGTCAAATCAAAAGAAATGTGAATGGGCTGAGAAATTGTGGCGACTGCAATTAATTTTAAATATCACCAAACAAAAAACAACGCAGTACGCTCCCTTAAACTTATTGATTGGGTCTGAAAATGCATTGCCAGTAGTTCGCTCAATAATACGCGACGTAGCTTTAGAAAATTCGACTGAAAATCGTGAATCGTTACGTGAGTTACGTAGACAGAGGACTACCGAACGGCTGACTCGTAATCAAGCCGAACAAGATCTACGGGTGAACGAAGATCGTGCATCTCCCCGGACTTATAATTTAAATGACCTTGTCTTCGTAATCAAGTATTCTCAGTCACAGGGCAAATTGGATCCAGGAATGCGTGGACCTTACCGCATTACTCGAGTGCTTGATAATGGGCGCTATGAGCTAAAGCTTGTCAGTGGAGCGTATGGCAAGGTGACGTACGCAGCCCCGCAATACCTGGTGCCCTGGAGAGGCGAATGGAGCCCGCAGACCTGCGCAGCATTCTTCGAGGGTGAGCAAGTCTGTTTGGTATGCTTAATAGTGGAGCCTATGCCGATACAGCCGTCGAAGTTACGCTTAATAGTGGAGCCTATGACTTTGTCGTGAAGTCCGATCGATACATCTTCGACGGCAACACTGATAGGTTTTGTATGCATCAGCAGCGTGGGCACCCACCGTGGAAAAGATGGGGGTCCAAAAAAGGCTCAACTCCGTCCAACGGGGTTTTGCCCAGAAGATTTGCAGAGCATATCGGACCGTCTCCCTGAACTCCGCGATGCTGTTGGCTGGGATACTCCCTCTAGATCTCAGGATACTCGAAGCTTCGAGGCTCTATGAGATGAAGAAGGGAGTACCACACCCGGCGTTGAAAGACAGGGAGGTGGAGCGAATGGCTCCAGCGATCGAGGACCCACATCCGGCAGAGCAGGTAGAGCTGAGATTCGGGTTGGTAGATGAGGACTGGTATGCAGACGTGGTTAACAGCCATCCAGCGTCCAGAGTCCATAGGATCTATACGGACGGCAGCAAGATTGAGGGTCGAGTCGGAGCCGCACTCTCCGTATGGAAGGGTGAAGCCGAGACGAAGGCCGTCAAGCTCGCCTTGCCTCCGTATTGCACCGTCTACCAAGCCGAGCTTCTAGCGCTCCAGAGAGTAGTAAGCATAGCCTGCAAGAGTGGAATGGCGAAGGTCGGTATCCTTAGCGATTCCAGATCGGCTCTCTAGGCAGTCACCCTCAGTTCCCCTCATCCCCTGGCAGTGCAAACAAGGGCGGCCCTCCGTAAAGCTGCATCGCAGAGGCGGGAGGTCTCCCTGTTTTGGATTAAGGCGCACGCAGGGTTGAGAGGGAATGAGAGGGTTGACGAATTAGCCAAGGAGGCCGCGCTGGGACTGAAAAGGAAACCTGACTACGATCTGTGTTCTGTTTCATTCGTCAAGCGTATCTTAAGAGAGGATACGGTTGAGGAATGGGACAGGAGATACGAAGTGGGAGGGACGGCCGGAGTCACGAAGCTCTTTTTCCCAAGCGCTGCTGCTGCATACAAGATCTGACCGGACACGGCGGATTCGCCTTCTACTTGAACATATTCAAGTTGACGGAGGATCCGTCGTGTTCGTGTCAGCCGGGAGTTGAGAAGACGGTTCCTCACCTGTTACTGGAGTGCCCAATTTTTGCTAGCAATAGATATGATATTGAGCAAAAATTGGGCATATCGATAACGGGTGAGAGCCTGTCTTCCATCCTGGGGGGGAAGAAGAGAGAAGTTTTCCTCTCCTTTTGTAAAAAGATTGTTGACTGTGTAAATAAGAAAAATTGTGATATATTGGTGTGATACTAGGAATAGGCTTTATATGGAACTGTGATATTAGGGTTAGAATAAATGTTTGTGACGTAGTTTTTATCGTTTTTATTTAGCTTTTACATATTGAAATTTTCTAATTTATTGAATTGTATTTTATTATTTTTATTGAATTTAATTGGAATTATGTTAAATTGGATTTATTAATTTATATTGCTCTTCATTTCTCGTATTTTAAAAATTTGTATGAAATGAATCAAGAAGAAACAAAAAACTGTAATTAGTAGTTATAAGCGCATTATAAAAGAAAAAGATTAAAAAAGAGCAAAAAACTAAAAATATAAGCAAAAAACAAGCCCTGATAAAGTTAGGGGGATGATAGGTATGCTGAATAGTGGAGCCTATGCCTTTTAAGTTAGATATCTAAATAATTAAGAGTCGACTTTTGATGCGCTATTTGGTACCATTTTGTTTGTGATCACTAACGGTTGATATATCTCTCTCGTTGTGTGAAAACAGTGTTAGAATTCTTTTTTTTTGTATAATTTTCAGGAGAGGAGAAGAGGCCGTGTTAGCGAGCAACACCGAAGCTGACTCACAGAGCTGCCCCGACGGCCCCCGAATAGCATAAAAACCCGGCGCACCACGTCACTCGCTCTCTTTTGCCTTGGGATCGCTAGTGAGACAGACGTGCCATTGCGTTTCCATTATTACTTTGCATTTTAAATTTAGTTATTAAGTTTCCTCTTTATTATTTAATTATTTGATTTGTTTTCTTTTGTAAAAATAGAATTAGATTTGTAAAATTGGTGTTGTCTTTTTTTATCTGATTAAGGTTTTCCTACCTAAAAGTATAATATAAAGGACAATACAAAGGACAAACAATATAATATTACAAAACATTAATTTTTATTATTTGTTTATCAATTTATTTAAGTTTTGGAAGAAGTATTCTTGAGAGTTATAACAGTGCAAAAAAAACGGAATGCCCTGTAAATAGAACTTTGTCCTAATACAATAGAGATGAAAATCAAATAAGTGTCGTGCTGTCATAATGGTCTGCTCCAAACCAAATCGGTACGTGTGTAAGAAACATAAAAACTACATTATTCTGAGCACTAAAAAGCGCTCGTGGGAACGAGGGCGCCTCCTCGCATCATCTCTCTCAGCTCGGATTTGCCTCTATGTAAGGTGCATCAAAAATATACTTAATCGGCTTATAATACAGTTCAGTTTTGTGAGTACAAAATTTTGGAGTTTTCAGCTTGTTTGTTTATTCTGAGGTTTATTATTTCTTATTAATTCCATCATGATCCATACTCACCATAGAGTAGAGTAACAAAGACAATGTATCATACTACGTAATGAGAGGTGGCACTTTGAATTAAACAAATTGTTCGAAAGTTTACTGTAACTTTTATACGTATTTTCGTCTACAAAGTGCAAAAGATTCAAACCTAAAATAAAAAAAAATATAAAAAAACTATACGCAAGTTATTATTATCTAATTTATCTTTTTAACATAATTATTGCGGGCCCTTGAAATTGGACCCAATACCTGCAAATTATGAAATTATACTACATTTTACTTATTCGCAATACTAACAAAGGCCTAAATGACGGTGTTTTACCTGTAAATAAAACACATATTAAATACTTACCTTACTTGAAGCTTACTGATATGAGATGGCGCTAGCGTGCTCAACCTCGTCTTCTCTTTCCTTCTCGTACCCTCTCGCTCGCACAGCTACCTTGAGAACCCCACCATGGCGACGCCACAAGCAGTGGCCTAATTTAATTCAAATCATTGAGTCGAATATCACCAGGCAGTATTAAAAATGTAAGCTTCAAGTAAGGTAAGTATTTAATATGTGTTTTATTTACAGGTAAAACACCGTCATTAAATACTGTACGCATACTTGAAGCTTACTCATATGAGACCTGTTTGTTATCGCCTGGTGGGAAAAAGACGCCAATGTGAAGGCATATTATACATTAGAATAGCTTAGAAAATAGTAATGTAAAAAATACCTTACTAAGATCAATAGATTTATTGATTTGTACTAATTAATAAAGTATAAATTAATTACAGAATAAAGTATAAGTAAATCAGTGGCGTGCACAGGATTATGACACTGGGTATGCGGCGAGGTACTAGGTCACAAAAACTTTTTCGTTTATAGATTTTTAGCATAGCTATAGCCAAGCGACGGATCTCTAAGTCGAAACCATGCCAACAGAGCAAGTCTTAGATGTACTACTATTCATGTACATATTCTACGGCAACGCAGACAAAACAGCGATCGATCGTCGCGGCGGAAGAAATTCTAATAAGTAAAATAATAAGCATATTTTAAAATATTATAACTACTCACTAGTCAGCCAGCTTCAATTTTCACATATTCAAGGTTCCGGTTACTTGATATTACTATATCCCGATGTAAATTACTAAATAATATGCAAGGAAAACAATATAATTTAATCGTGTGTACACAACCACACAGCCAGTTATACGTTTCATAACTTTTAACATTAAATTTTCGAGTTACATTATTTTTTTGCTGGTTTAATTGTTGTAACTCGGGTACACACCTACCTTTAGACAGAATTTGAATCTTTTCACTGAATGACAATTGTGAGAACTTGTTATTTTTAATTTTTAATAAACACACATTTTCAACACAAACCTCACAATCAAATAACATTTTAAAAAATTAACAAACGCACTAGTAAAAGCAAATTACTACAATTATTATAGAAACTCAGTAATAAACTGTTAAATGTACACACTTTCAAATGTTAAAATGAAAAATCTTTTAAGAAAACTATAAATAAACTGGAGCGATTAAATTGTAAACAATGCTTATCACATGAAATATGCAATATGGCCCCCGCAAAACACAAAACGTTACTTCTATTTAAACAAATAATACCTTACTAAACAAAAATGCATAATGTGCATACGTGATTTATTAGATTTCCGTCTATTATTTTTAGTCGGATTATAGGCAACGAATAATTTCTGACAAGCCAGTTCGGCGGTTTTCGGAAGCGATCGGATAGCCTAGAGCCATCGCCTGCCGCGGGAGTTATCGCTATATAATCATGTCGATATTCATGGGTGTGTGCGTTTGCGAAGTATGAAAATTAGACATACATGCGATGATATGTCCTGCAGAACGCAACGGCATGAGATGAGTTGCTATTTATAAAATATTAGGCGTTTTTCAGTTCTTATATTTTTTTAATTAATTAATTTACTATTAATTAAAGTCATCTAAAACGTACGAACATTTGATTAAAATATCTGTGAATGTAAACAAGTAAAGCACTGCATTTCTGCCTACAAGGAGCGGCGTGCGCTCCTGAAGTAAATGTAAAGTAAAATCAGTTTGTAGGGCTAAATAATTGAGTCAAACTTGTTGATTTACCTGTGCAAGACGACTTAAGAAAACGCGAGAAAGTATTACTTGATCGCCAGTTTCCATTGGCCAATATTTGATCAAGAGGTAAATTATCAACCCAGTTTTCAGACGCTACGGCAGAGCGAATACTTCCTGGAAGGGCAGTAATACCTGCTTCACGAAATACAGTTTTTACCCAACCAGCAATAACCGTTCTGGAGGCCGGCTTCGGGTTTCTTCTTAGATTAATGAAAAGATTATGTAAATTACATTCTTTCCGTTTTTCTTTTAATAAACCAATGATCCGCTTAACACAAAAAACAGGATCTAAATTTCTGGAACTATTGTTTGAAAATATCTTCCATCCTGAGTGTCTGTAGTTTGCACTATCAGTTTTAGATCCGTAAAGAGGCCAAAAACAAATCGAGTCTTCATTTACAGTGAAGTGTTCTGAATCAACCGCTAATAATGTCAAGTCATGGACTCTTCGGCCGAGCATAAAAGGAGCAAGGTGGCTGTATGTCGACATGTTTGGAAAACATTGTTTTTATCGATAATTTGCTTTTCCAAATGCTTCAATAAATCGTCTATATCCCATACACTTGTTTTTCTAGAGACTGGTTTATTTACAGCGATCGACTTAAGCATATGATTTACCACAACATGTGAATATAATTTGCCCGCATCTTCAACACTGCACAATGTCGACACGACCGACTTGTGTACTAATATAGTATTGTAAGCTAGACCATAAATAAGATGAAGATCAGCTAAATATTTTGCCAGAACAGGATCCCGACGGATGAGTGGCATTTTCTTTATTAGTGCGGCACCATCTGAGCCAGCGGTTCCACGCCACTTTATAAGTTTTTAGTGTCGATGGACGCCAAGAGTTTTTTAGGAGATTAAGATGGTTTATATTCCAGTCCTTTAGCTCCTCTGTCCACCCCCACATTTCCACACTTGCAATTCCATGTCTTGGGTTCCTGCTGGGGGATGACCTGTCGTAATGTCTATTAAATATGATAATAAGGTATCTAGAGCAAAATTGAGGAGTCCGACAATACTTTGTAACTCTTTTAGGTGTATTTTTTGAGTTTGAAGGATTACGGAAATCTTTCTTTTTAGGTTTATCACCTTCTCTAACGGAAGAGATTTTACATTGCGCCATGGGTCCCATTGAAAACCCAGAAAGGTCAGACATTTGGACGGAGTCAGCGTTGACTTTTCGAAATTGATTTGAAGGCCCAGATATTGAAGTCTTTCCACTACAATTTGGATATGTGATTTTAGTATATTATGGTAATTTTGATTGACCACCAAGAAATCGTCTAGGTATACTATGACGCGTATACCCTGTTCCCTTAGAATTTGCAATCCAGTTGCTCAAACAGGCAAATACCCTTGGGGCCGTGGTGAGGCCAAAGGGAAGACACGTCATTTAAAGAATTTCCTTGTCGTAAATCAGGCGTAGAAATCGTCTGTGAGAACGAGCGATTGGTAGATTGAAGTAGGCCTAGGACAAATCCACTTTGCACAACCAATCGTTCGGTTGTAGGAAGTCTGGGACCCTGTTCGCATTTATTAACCTGAATGGTTCGGTTAGTACATATTCCTTCAACTTGCTCAAGTTGACCACTGGACGGTGCGAGCCGTCTTGTTTCGGAACGAGAAACATGCTCGAAATGAAGCTGGGGGAAGATCGAACTACTTCGAGAACTTTCTCGTCCTTCATCTTTTGAATTGCCTTTGAGTTTGCTTCGCACTTTCTTGTCACTAGGCAGGTGCGTGTCATGTCGGGGAGGCGAAGAGGAGGTTTCTTGTAAAAGGGTATGCGATAACCTTTTATTATTTTTTAAAGAAAACGTGGTGCCTTCAACGCCCTCCAATGACTGTGATACGCACAAAATCGGCCTGCTTGGAATCTCGAGTCAGAATCTTCTTCTCTTACATGAGTTGGATTTTCTATTAATAGGCCATTTTCTATTGTCCTTCGCATGCTCAAGCCGTACCGCTGGCTGCCGGTCGACTCGTTGTCGAAAGGAACTACGGTTAGCTTTATTGCTACGCCATGCGTTAGAGTTTTCGTGAGAACCCTGCGAGGGATAACTTGTGTACTCTCCCTGCGAGGGTTGGTAATTCTGTAACGGTCGTGTGTGTTGAGAGCCACAGCAACCTTGAGATGTGCCCTGCGACGCATGACGCAGGGCACAGGGCGCATGACTATTGCCCTGCGGGGTATGATTAGAGCCACTATTTACTACCTGCGAGGTAGTTCCAAAAGATTTCTTAAGAAACGCCACCTGCCTTATCAAGAACTCCCGACAGCTATTCAGAATTGAAAAAGGTATTTATTTGAAGGAGGGATTTTGCGTAAATATGATTTGGTTAGTGGATCACGTGCATATTTTATGATCCCATCTCGGCGCATCTGTATCACCTCAGCTCTGTGACCACAAACGAGCTGTAAGAGGTCGGCAGAAACAGACGCATAATCGCCGCTTGTAAATAATTCCTTAACCTTCGTATGCAAAGAGTCGACATTTAGGTTTACCTCATCTTTAGCCCAAGATAAAAGTAAGTTTAGAGTCTGTTGCAGAGCATTGCGCTGTTTTAGCAAACAAAAGGTAATACCGGCGTAAGCTTTATCTGCGTAAGCTAAATGACGTAGACTATCATAAGCATTAATCTCATCGTTAGCTTCTAAACCAGTAAAACCTAGCGTATGATTATATAAGCATGCGTACAGTATTTAATGTACAGTTTTACCACATAGTTAATGATCTAATTTTACATTAAATACTGTACGCATACTTGAAGCTTACTGATATGAGATGGCGCTAGCGTCCTCGACTCCGTCTTGTCTCTTTCCTTCTCGTACCCTCTCGCTCGCACAGCTACCATGAGAACCCCACCATGGCGATGCCACAAGCAGTGGCCTAATTTAATTTCAAATCATTGGCGTCTGAATTTTAGACCCGTCTGCACTTACCAACAGTTCATTTTGTGATAAGTTCTTAAGTTTTTATTCTATTTTATAAGTGTTAGCCTGATATAGCAGCTATTTATGTAAGTGCTCATTTTTATTTTCCTTACAAAGTGAATACAACTAACTAACGGTTTTTACCGTTCGTATTGAAAATATTTCTATAAATAGATCATTATTTTTATAGAATCTATAATAATTAAGTTATATACGCTACCCTCTAAAGGAATTCAGTAATTTTATAAGAAAATTTAGAACATTTTACCACTTTTCTAGAAATTTTTATCTACCTTCAGATAGAATTTTTTGTACTTATTTTTTAGATTTCTTTATAATTAGAACTATTTATAATATAATGCATAGTAGTAATGCTTTTTACGTTCGTGCTTTTTAGTTTTAAGTACATATTTTTAGTAAAACACAAATCTTTCTATGGTTTTCAAATATTTTTAACTACCGTCAAGGAATACTTTTGTTTGTCGTTCATATCTTACATTTTCAAGCTTTTTGCATGGAATCCTAATATTAGGTTTCGTTTTTAGCATGGAAAAAACTAATGATGAAGTTGACCCGGTCGTAGATAAACCGGGCCCGAGTATCGCCAACTACGACACTAGCTCGGATTCTTCATCTTCCTCATCTTCTTGTGCGAAGAAACGGCGTCAGCGCCACCGTAAACGCAAGGATAGAGTTTTGAAAAAATTTACACAGGATTGATAACGTAGACCTCGACAGAGACTATTATAGCGATAATATTATGGACGATCAAGTTAGTGGTAGTCTTTATGATGAAGAACATACTAATAATGCCAAGTTAGATATTAATTTTGATATTGAAGTTAAATTAAAGGAGCCTTCGGTACCAAAGGCACCTGAAAAGTTTCTTAATTTGCTGCGACAAATTCAACATTTTGACAAAGATGAATGGGGCGAAGTTCGCTATGCAGAAGTGCAAAAACGGTATAATCATACGCCAGGTTTTACTGATTTAGAAGCTAACGATGAGATTAAAGCTTATGATAGTCTACGTCATTTAGCTTACGCAGATAAAGCTTACGCCGGTATTACCTTTTGTTTGCTAAAACAGCGCGATGCTCTGCAATAGACTCAAAACTTACTTTTATCTTGGGCTAAAGACAAGGTAAACCTAAATGTTGACTCTTTGCATACGAAGGTTAAGGAATTATTTACAAGCGGCGATTATGCGTCTGTTTTTGCCGACCTCTTACAGCTTGTTTGTGGTCACAGAGCTGAGGTGATACAGATGCGCCGAGATGGGATCATAAAATATGCACGTGATCCACTAACCAAATCATATTTACGCAAAACCCCTCCTTCAAATAAAATCTTATTTAATTCTGAATTGCTATCGGGAGTTCTCGATAAGGCAGGTGGCGTTGAGAAAGCTTTTATGCCTTTGATAAAACTAAAATGTTTTAGTCATCCCCTGCAGGAAAATAGTCATGCGCCCTCGCAGGGCACATCTCAAGGTTGCTGTGGCTCTCAATACACACGACCGTTACAGAATTACCAACCCTCGCAGGGAAGGTAAACAAGTTATCCCTCGCAGGGTTCTCACAAAAACTCTAACGCATGGCGTAGCAATAAAGCTAACCGTAGTTACTTTCGACAACGAGTCGACCGGCAGCCAGCGGTACGGCTTGAGCATGCGAAGGACAATAGAAAACGGCCTATTAATAGAGAATACAACTCAGGTAAGAGAAGAAGATTCTGACTCGAGATTCCAAGCGGGCAGACTTTGTGCGTATCACAGTCATTGGAGGGCGTTGAAGGCATCAGGTTTTTAAAAAAATAATAAAAGGTTATCGCATACCCTTTTACAAGAAACCTCCTCTTCGCCTCCCCGACATGACACGCACCTGCCTAGTGACAAGAAAGTGCGAAGCAATGTCAAAGGCAATTCAAAAGATGAAGGACGAGAAAGTTCTCGAAGTAGTTCGATCTTCCCCCAGCTTCAGTTCGAGCATGTTTCTCGTTCCGAAACAAGACGGCTCGCACCGTCCAGTGTTCAACTTGAGCAAGTTGAACGAATATGTACTAACCGAACCATTCAGGTTAATAAATGCGAATAGGGTCCCAGACTTCCTACAACCGAACGATTGGTTGTGCAATGTGGATTTTTCCCGGGCCTACTTCAATCTACCAATCGCTCGTTCTCACAGACGATTTCTACGCCTGATTTACGACAAGGAAATTCTTCAAATGACGTGTCTTCCCTTTGGCCTCAGCACGGCCCCAAGGGTCTTTGCCTGTTTAAGCAACTGGATTGCTCAAATTCTAAGGGAACAGGGTATACGCGTCATAGTATACCTAGACGATTTCTTGGTGGTCGATCAAAATTACCATAATATACTAAAATCACATATCCAAATTGTAGTGGAAATACTTCAATATCTGGGCCTTCAAATCAATTTCGAAAAGTCAACGCTGACTCCGTCCAAATGTCTGACCTTTCTGGGTTTTCAATGGGACCCATGGCGCAATGTAAAATCTCTTCCATTAGAGAAGGTGATAAACCTAAAAAGAAAGATTTCCGTAATCCTTCAAACTCAAAAAATACACCTAAAAGAGTTGGAAAGTCTTGTCGGACTTCTCAATTTTGCTCGGTTTGTGATTCCGAGGGGACGACTACACTTTCGAGACACTCTCATGTTCTTAAACGTTGCCATGAAGAGCCCGCTTACTGCCGTGCATCAGTTGCCAAACATAGTAGAAATGGAACTGCAGTGGTGGATGGCCAATTGCGACCTGTCGTCACAAATTCATTTTCCATCTCCAACAAAATTCTTAACTACGGACGCCTCGGACGTAGCCTGGGGAGTCCAATTGGAGAAAATATATTTTTATAGTAATGTGGACAGGTCCAGAACAAAATTTGCACAGCAACCAAAAATAAATGTTAGCGGTGTTAAAGGCACTCCAAAGTATATGTCACAAGATAAAGAAATCCACTGCCCTCCTACAGTGCGACAACAAGACTGTTGTGTCTTATTTCAAAAACGAGGGGGGGACCAGGTCATTACCGTTGCTCCAGTTGACAAAAGAAATATTTCACCTTTTAGACTTACACCATATAGAACTACAGGTACACCACTTACCGGGAAGGTACAACAGTCATGCAGATCATTTATCACGACATCTGAGTCTTGCGGAATGGCATTTACTGCCGCATTGCACAGAGAACCTGTTCAAGGAATTCGGAACACCGATGATCGATCTCTTTGCAAGCGAAACGTCGAAAGTAGTTTCCAATTATGTGAGTCTGGATCAAACGGATCAGGAGGCGATATATCACGTCGCGTCCTCCCGAACCTGGAATTATCCCCTCGCTTGGGTATTCCCGCCACCTTATCTAGTTCCCAAGGTGCTCATGCACTTGAACAAGGCGACAGGGTTTTATCTGTTGGTAGTCCTGAGATGGGAACGAGTATTTTGGAGGGCGGACCTAAGAACCCGAGCAGTAGCAGCCCCGTTCACCATACAGAATCTACACCTGAATTTAATAGACATTGCGACAGGTCATCCCCCAGCAGGAACCCAAGACATGGATTGCAGGTGTGGAAATGTGGGGGTGGACAGAGGAGCTAAAGGACTGGAATATAAACCACCTTAATATCCTAAAAAACTCTTGGCGTCCATCGACACCAAAAACTTACAAAGTGGCGTGGAGCCGCTGGCTCAGATGGTGCCGCACTAATAAAGAAAATGCCACTCATCCGTCGGGGTCTGTTCTGGCATAATATTTAGCTGATCTTCATCTTATTGATGGTCTAGCTTACAATACTATATTAGTACACAAGTCGGTCGTGTCGACATTGCGCAGTGTTGAAGATGCGGGCAAATTATCTTCACATGTTCTGGTAAATCATATGCTTAAGTCGATCGCTGCAAATAAAGCAGTCTCTAGAAAAACAAGTGTATGGGATATAGACTATTTATTGAAGCATTTGGAAAAGCAAATTATCGATAAAAACAATGTTTTCCAAACATGTCGACATACAGCCTCCTTGCTCCTTTTATACTCAGGCCGAAGAGTCCATGACTTGACATTATTAGCGGTTGATTCAGAACACTTCACTGTAAATGAAGACTCGATTTGTTTTTGGCCTCTTTACGGATCTAAAACTGATAGTGCAAACTACAGACAGTCGGGATGGAAGATATTTTCAAACAATAGTTCCAGAAATTTAGATCCTGTTTTTTGGGTTAAGCGGACCATTGGTTTATTAAAAGAAAAACGGAAAGAATGTAATTTACATAATCTTTTCATTAATCTAAGAAGAAACCCTAAGCCGGCCTCCAGAACGGTTATTGCTGGTTGGGTAAAAACTGTATTTCGTGAAGCAGGTATTACTGCTCCTTCAGGAAGTATTCGCTCTGCCGTAGCGTCTAAAAACTGGGTTGATAATTTACCTCTTGATCAAATATTGGCCAAAGGAAATTGGCGATCAAGTAATAAATACTTTCTCGCGTTTTTATCGCAGAGAAGTAAAGTCGTCTCGCACAGGTAAATCAACAAGTTTGGCTCAATTATTTAGCCCTACAAACTGCTTTTACTTTACATTTACTTATACTTTATTCTGTAATTAATTTATACTTTATAATTAATTATTTAGTATTTATTATTTAGTAGTTAGTATTATTTAGTATTTATAATTAATTAGTACAAATCAATAAATCTATTAATCTTAGTAAGGTATTTTTTACATTCCTATTTTATTCCATTCCATAGCTCTTCTAATGTATAATATGCCTTCACATTGGCGTTTTTTTCCCACCAGGCGAAACAAACAGGTCTCATATCAGTAAGCTTCAAGTATGCGTACAGTATTTAATGACGGTGTTTTACCTGTAAATAAAACACATATTAAATACTTACCTTACTTGAAGCTTACATTTTTAATACTGCCTGGTGATATTCGACTCAATGATTTGAAATTAAATTAGGCCACTGCTTGTGGCGTCGCCATGGTGGGGTTCTCAAGGTAGCTGTGCGAGCGAGAGGGTACGAGAAGGAAAGAGACAAGACGAGGTCAAGCACGCTAGCGCCATCTCATATCAGTAAGCTTAAAGTAAGGTAAGTATTTAATAAGTTTTATTTACAGGTAAAACACCGTCAATAAATATTCATATTTGAAAACAACAAACCATAGAAATCATGAATTTACTCCTTCTTTTTTTTTATTTATTTATATATGACATCGGCTTATAACCCTTTGCCAGTGTCAAGATAAAAAGGCGGGAAATAGAACTTTCGTTTAAATTTTCAACACCGTATTCCTATATCGTAATATCCAAAGTCTAGTTAAAGTCCAAATACATAGTCAGTACAGTCCATGAGTCATGTCAGTCGATTCAGTAAAGTGGTAGAAGCTTTACTGAAAGTTCCTAGGGAGTTTTGGCGGGAAACACAACATAGCACGTTTTTAGAAGTTGTACCACTTCCCACACTTGTGTACGTTAACGAATATTTAATGGTTAATATTCTACCAATATTACACAATAAGAACCAAAATAACACAAATTTATGAGGAAATACGAATTCCACAACGTCACCCGTTGAACTCCCCGGCAAAACTCCCTCTTTTTTTTTATTTATGAAAACAACAAACCATAGAAATCATTAATTTACTCCTTCTTTTTTTTATTTATTTATATATGACATCGGCTTATAACCCTTTGCCAGTGTCAAGATAAAAAGGCGGGAAATAGAACTTTCGTTTAAATTTTCAACACCGTATTCCTATATCGTAATATCCAAAGTCTAGTTAAAGTCCAAATACATAGTCAGTACAGTCCATGAGTCATGTCAGTCGATTCAGTAAAGTGGTAGAAGCTTTACTGAAAGTTCCTAGGGAGTTTTGGCGGGAAACACAAAATAGCACGTTTTTAGAAGTTGTACCACTTCCCACACTTGTGTACGTTAACGAATATTTAATGGTTAATATTCTACCAATATTACACAATAAGAACCAAAATAACACAAATTTATGAGGAAATACGAATTCCACAACGTCACCCGTTGAACTCCCCGGCAAAACTCCCTCCTTTTTTTTATTTATGGCAATGGCGGTTGCAAAAATTTTGCACCAATCTGCCAGTGTCGAGAATTTATAGATGTTTTTTTCGATTTTATTTATTAACATTATCATTTTACGAATTATAAAAAAAACAAATGTCGAGGATCGAGATTTCTCTAAAGCGTTCTTAACTCTAAGACAATTCTCAAGAAAGTACTTAAGATGTTGTTTTAATTAATAGACGATACTTAAGTACAGCTTTAGGTACGGCGTATCAAGTGAGTGCGAACGTTTTAATAAACGAGACTCGTTACTCAATTACGCTGTCATTGCTGTCAAACTGTTACTTGAGACGCGGTTTCGTGGGTACAGTCAAACCTTGACTTGAGAACGGCTTGCTTGGGAATTGGGATACAGTACATTATTATTTTTGATGTTTTTGGGTCTGTTACAATTATGTAAATTAAAATGTTAATACTTGTGATTAAACAAACTCAGAATTTACACTACATACTCAACACAAAATAAAGTTATAAAAAAAGACGCTTATTGATACTTATTCTTTTTTTTTGGTAATCGCAGTTGCAAAGGTTTTGCACCTTTCTGCCAGTGTCGAGTATTTGTAGAAATATTTTCGATTTTATTTGTTTATTTATAATCAAAAATTAAATAAAAATATTTATTTATATTAAACGAATTACCTATTTGATTTATATTAATTGACTTGATTTGACACTTGACAGCAGAACTTTTTTTCGCAGCCCAAAAAACAATCATCATTATATGATCCTCCACTCTCCATTCCACTCCATCCCTCCCTCCTACAATTCCTCGCCCTATCAACCTTAAATCTGTTCTGTGTTTAGTAAATACTCCTTTTACTTAAACTTTATGTACATACTGTGGTACTGGCCCTAAATGTTTGTGTCTGTTCTAGGTTTTAGATTATTCAACAGACTTCCTCCTGTACAACGTGGTCCGTGCCCTTGTTTATTCATAAAACCCACTCATGAGGCAGAGTTTTCGTCAACACAACATATTGGTGAATCACTAAGGAGCCACTTTAAAGAATAAGAAGAAGAAGGACTTTTTTTCGAATGGCAATGATCCGCATTCCGTTTTACGTCGTTGTTAAAAAATATGGATATTAATATGCTAAACATTATTGAATATTAATATCTTCGTAAAAATTAATGAAAATCATTTTTTTTTTCAATATAAAAAATACAGACTAAACTTTTTTGGTATTTATATTATTAAATATTACATTTTTAAAAAGAAATATTGAAGTAATGTATAATCAATAAATCCGTTCTTTGTAGAAGTGTAAACGAAACGTTATTTTATTCGTTCTTTGTCGTGTAGATAACGCTTAAAAGTTGAGTAAGTGATCTCAATAACGTTATCAACTGAGACGGTCTTGAGATCATACTATGAATTAAAGACCATCTTGAGAAGCTAATCGTTTCTTGAGACTGTCTCAGCCAAGAAAGGTCTTGAGAACGAGTTTGAGAACGGTTTATTAATACGGGCCTTAGATTTATAACGCTGGGACTATATCACCCGGAAGCCGCCTGGCCATGGAAAATTCAGTGCACTGAAAATAGAACTCTGCGCTAATACAATAGAGTTGAAAATGGAAGTTACGAGTGTCGAGCATGTGACAACATATGACATTGCCATTTGTCTCAACACTCATGTGTTCGGTTTTAAACTCTATTGTATTAGCGCAGAGTTCTATTTCCGATGCTCAGAATTTTCTTCAGTCCTCCAAATTTCGGATCATAATATAGTCTCAGCCATAGACGAAAATTTTGTTTCACTTGACACAATGAAAATTGAAACTCGTTCTTTTTATATTTAAGGCGGAAGGTATTAAACCATTTTTAATACCTTCCGCCTTAAATAAAAAAAACTAGTTTTGAAAGTTGATACACGTTCGTCTGTACGATGACGTCACGTTTCGTTCCGCCAGTACATATCCTTTTTTGATACTTGCGCGGAATTTTCAAAATAAAACATTTTTTGATGATTAAATTTCACTATTAAATACTGTACGCGGTCCCAGACTTCCTACAACCGAACGATTGGTTGTGCAAAGTGGATTTGTCCCAGGCCTACTTCAATCTACCAATCGCTCGTTCTCACAGACGATTTCTACGCCTGATTTACGACAAGGAAATTCTTCAAATGACGTGTCTTCCCAAGGCCTCAGCACGGCCCCAAGGGTCTTTGCCTGTTTAAGCAACTGGATTGCTCAAATTCTAAGGGAACAGGGTATACGCGTCATAGTATACCTAGACGATTTCTTGGTGGTCAATCAAAATTACCATATACTAAAATCACATATCCAAATTGTAGTGGAAAGACTTCAATATCTGGGCCTTCAAATCAATTTCGAAAAGTCAACGCTGACTCCGTCCAAATGTCTGACCTTTCTGGGTTTTCAATGGGACCCATGGCGCAATGTAAAATCTCTTCCGTTAGAGAAGGTGATAAACCTAAAAAGAAAGATTTCCGTAATCCTTCAAACTCAAAAAATACACCTAAAAGAGTTGCAAAGTCTTGTCGGACTCCTCAATTTTGCTCGGTTTGTGATTCCGAGGGGACGACTATACTTTCGAGACACTCTCATATTCTTAAACGTTGCCATGAAGAGCCCGCTTACTGCCGTGCATCAGTTGCCAAACACAGTAGAAATGGAACTGCAGTGGTGGATGGCCAATTGCGACCTGTCGTCACAAATTCATTTTCCATCTCCAACAAAATTCTTAACTACGGACGCCTCGGACGTAGCCTGGGGAGCCCAATTGGAGAAAATATCTTTGAGTGTAATGTGGACAGGTCCAGAACAAAATTTGCACAGCAACCAAAAACAAATGTTAGCGGTGTTTAAAGGCACTCCAAAGTCTATGTCACAAGATAAAGAAATCCACTGTCCTCCTACAGTGCGACAACAAGACTGTTGTGTCTTATTTAAAAAACGAGGGGGAGACCAGGTCATTACCGTTGCTCCAGTTGAAAAAAGAAATATTTCACCTTTTAGATTTACACCACATAGAACTACAGGTACACCACTTACCGGGAAGGTACAACAGTCATGCAGATCTTTTATCTCGACATCTGAGTCTTCCGGAATGGCATTTACTGCCTCATTGCACAGAGAACCTGTTCAAGATATTCGGGACACCGATGATCGATTTCTTTGCAAGCGAAACGTCGAAAGTAGTTTTCAATTATGTGAGTCTGGATCAAACGGATCAGGAGGCGATATATCACGATGCGTTCTCCCGAACCTGAATTATCCCCTCGCTTGGGTGTTCTTTTTTTTTTTTTTTTTCTTGTTCCCCCAACCATTAGCCGGGACAATTGTTTACTTTGTTTATTTTTGTGTTTGTATTTTTATTTACTAGTTACAGCCAGCCTTTCTTAATTCTATTTTACAATTCCAATCTTGATCTGACATTCTAACATTTTACAATCCCAATTTAACATTTTTGCTTTTACATCTTCACTTTCTTAAATCTATTTCGTATTTTTAACAATTATTTTTACTACATCCTTGCATATTACATACCTTATTTGTTTCACTTTTTATTTGTAAACACTTTTACCTACTTATCTACATTATTTATATATTACATTCATTTTAATTCCGCAATTTTACATTCTATCCTACACATCTACTATTACAATTTTTTATTCTACTGTCTTATTTTCTTCTACATACATTGTTACTTACTACTACATTTGCTCGTCGCTTCTCACATTTTGTTTTACTACATTAACTTTATCTTCTAATTACAATTCAATTTTGTTATCTTTTTCTTTTTGTTTTTTTTCTAACTTAATTTAACATTCTTGCTTTTACACCTTCATTTTCTTATCTATTCAGTATTTCAAACATTTCTTTTTTTACTACATCCTTACATATCACATGTCTTATTTGTTTCACTTTTATTTGTATACATTTTTATATATTTACTATTTCATTCATTTTCCTATTTATTTCATGTTTTACATTTTTCTTCATATTACTTTACATTATTCCTATATTTTACTTGGTTTCCATTTCAATTCCAATTTCAGTTACAATTTTAATTTCAATTTTGATCTCCATTCTTATACACTCGTTCAGGTCGAGGTGTCCGCCCCGACAATACGTATGCTCAGGATTTATACTACATATAAATCCCTTGCATACCTTGTAAGACTCCATGGCGCGCGCGTATGCACATAGTGCCAGTTTTTGGTTACTGTGGCTATGTATGCTAACTAATGCTTACCATAATCATACATATGCCTAGGTCCCTCCAACAGTGTCGTACTATCCACCCGTTTTTTATTTCTATTGAGTGCAATTTAATATCATCCAATTAGATCCTGACAGCACTGACACTACTGTTCTTCTGGACTATTCGCTTGGGTGTTCCCGCCACCTTATCTAGTTCCCAGAACTTGAACAAGGCGACAGGGTTGTTTGACAGGTCCCGAACCTGGAATTATCCCCTCGCTTGGGTGTTCCCGTCACCTTATCTAGTTCCCAAGGTGCTCATGCACTTGAACAAGGCGACAGGGTTTTATCTGTTGGTAGCCCCGAGATGGGAACGAGTATTTTGGAGGGCGGACCTAAGAACCCGAGCAGTAGCAGCCCCGTTCACCATACAGAATCTACACCTGAATTTAATAGACATTGCGACAGGTCATCCCCCAGCAGGAACCCAAGACATGGAATTGCAGGTGTGGAAATGTGGGGGTGGACAGAGGAGCTAAAGGACTGGAATATAAACCACCTTAATCTCCTAAAAACTCTTGGCGTCCATCGACACTAAAAACTTATAAAGTGGCGTGGAACCGCTGGCTCAGATGGTGCCGCACTAATAAAGAAAATGCCACTCATCCGTCGGGATCCTGTTCTGGCAAAATATTTAGCTGATCTTCATCTTATTTATGGTCTAGCTTACAATACTATATTAGTACACAAGTCGGTCGTGTCGACATTGTGCAGTGTTGAAGATGCGGGCAAATTATCTCCACCTGTTCTGGTAAATCATATGCTTAAGTCGATCGCTGTAATTAAACCAGTCTCTAGAAAAACAAGTGTGTGGGATATAGACTATTTATTGAAGCATTTGGAAAAGCAAATTATCGATAAAAATAATGTTTTCCAAACTTGTCGACATACAGCCACCTTGCTCCTTTTATGCTCAGGCCGAAGAGTCCATGACTGGACATTATTAGCGGTTGATTCAGAACACTTCACTGTAAATGAAGACTCGATTTGTTTTTGGCCTCTTTACGAATCTAAAACTGATAGTGCGAACTACAGACAGTCGGGATGAAAGATGTTTTCAAACAATAGTTCCAGAAATTTAGATCCTGTTTTTTGGGTTAAGCTGACCATTGGTTTATTAAAAGAAAAACGGAAAGAATGTAATTTACATAATCTTTTCATTAATCTAAGAGGAAATCCTAAGCCTGCCTCCAGAACGGGTATTGCTGGTTGGGTAAAAACTGTATTTCGTGAAGCAGGTATTACTGCCCCTCCAGAAAGTATTCGCTCTGCCGTAGCGTCTAAAAACTGGGTTGATAATTTACCTCTTGATCAAATATTGGCTAAAGGAAACTGGCGATCAAGTAATCTTTCTCGCGTTTTTATCGCAGAGAAGTAAATTCGTCTCGCACAGGTAAATCAACAAGTTTGGCTCAATTATTTAGCCCTACAAACTGATTTTATATTTACTTATACTTTATTCTGTAATTAATTTATACTTTATAATTAATTATTTAGTATTTATTATTTAGTAGTTAGTATTATTTAGTATTTATAATTAATTAGTACAAATCAATAAATCTATTGGTCTTAGTAAGGTATTTTTTACATTCCTATTTTCTAAGCTCTTCTAATGTATAATATGCCTTCACATTGGCGTCTTTTTCCCACCAGGCGAAACAAACAGGTCTCATATCAGTAAGCTTCAAGTATGCGTACAGTATTTAATGACGGTGTTTTACCTGTAAATAAAACACATATTAAATACTTACCTTACTTGAAGCTTACATTTTTAATACTGCCTGGTGATATTCGACTCAATGATTTGAAATTAAATTAGGCCTAAAATAATTAAATGAAATTAATTAAAAATAATTAGGCTTGTGGCGTCGCCATGGTGGGGCTCTCAAGGTAGCTGTGCGAGCGAGAGGGTACGAGAAGGTAAGAGACAAGACGAAGTCGAGCACGCTAGCGCCATCTCATCTCAGTAAGCTTCAAGTAAGGTAAGTATTTAATATGTGTTTTATTTACAGGTAAAACTAGGTCATTAGTATATTAAAAATAAAGTATAAATATTATTATGCGCCTACTTTAAACTATAAAGTTTTACTGACGGGTAGAACTTGGAAGAAAACGTAATATGTCTGTATTTTTATAAATAAAATATCAAGTATAACCAATATTAGGTAAGCTATAATATGACTTTGTTTTAAAAATATTGCTGGGATTATTGAAAATTCGTTTCTTTTATTATTAATAGAGAAAATTTTCAATCTTAAATCTTAGCATGCACAATAAAATCACTACACAATATATTTCTTTTATTGAAATAAATGTAATCTTAGGTCTCTTTTCATGAAATCGAGAAGATAAGGAAAATTTTTAAACAAATACTCACCGATATTTTATGAGTTCAAGCATGTCTAATCTATATTAGTGTATTCATCCACTATTGGTTATATACATGAATTTATTTTATCAAAATCATTGTTTCATCATAATAAATATTGACTTCGAGTTCACTTCACTAAAAATTAAAAAAGTGTTATGCAAATATCAGAATTATGTATTAGTTGTAATTAATTAGAGAATCAAACTTAGAGAATTTTGAAGTTTAAAAATAATCTTATTCATCTATTTCTGCAGCATAGGCGATGTGTGAAAGAGTACACATGTTATAAAAGCGAGCAGTGCTCTGAATTCTCATAGGCGTGCCGGATTCCGGAGCTTATAGTCCCAGCCAGCCAGTTAGTTGTAGTATGTAGGTAGTTATCTTTTTTTTATTATTATTGTGAGCTGGATGCTGAGTCCTTTGCTATTAGTAATTATCACTGATGATAAGTACTTATTACTACGTAATAGGCTACTTGAACTTGTTATAATGTACATATATATATATATATATATATATATATATATATATATATATATATATATATATATATATATATATATATATATGTACATTATTTTGAAACCTAAAAACTTACAAAAGAAATTATTTACAAATACCGTTCTTAAAAACCGCCGAAAACACAATTCGCCATGTTAGTTGATAGATTATCTGTACTGTGACGTCATACTAGTACTATTTGTTATCTGTGCTTTTGTCCGTAGTAGTAAAAAGATGGTGTTACGTTCCGTTACGTTTTGCCATAAATAAATTTCTAAGATGTGGAGTCGAGGTTTTTACTTCATGTATAATATTGGTAGAATATTATCAATTAAATGTTCGTTAACGTGCACAAGTGTGAGCAAGTGGTGCAACTTCAAAAAACGTGCTATTTTGTGTTTCCTCCAAAACTACCTAGGAACTTTAGGTAAAGCTTAGAAGCTTTACTGAATCGACTGACTTGACTCATTGACTGCACTGACTATTTATTTGGACTTTGACTAGACTTTAGACTTAACGATTTAGGAATACGGTGTTGAAAATTCAAACGAAAGTTATATTTCCCACCTTTTTAACTTGACACTGGCAAATGGTTTTAAGCATGGAGAATAGAAGTAAGGAGTACCATCTCTCTAAGGCAGAAAAGCTAAAAAGTGTCCGACAAAAGTAATTAAATAATAGTTCCAAAACTGGCCATAATGGCGCTAGAGTGGCAAGGGTGTGTGATATGAAGTTAGCAATAAGAGATGAAGTAAAGTGAGTTGAGTTTAGTTATTTAAAATTTTTGACGACTTTAGTAGATTAAAAGTAGTTAATTCAGTTAATCATGAAATTTGTAATTACTCGTATAGTCGAAAATATTTTTATATATAAAACCGAAGAAGATGCTAAGATTTAATTATACGTTTAAATTTTGCCGCTTTATTCCCGTCTGCGTCTGTAGCGCCCCCTATTTAAGGCTATTTTACGGACACTTTTCATGTATGGAGATGGTACCCCTTAATTCTATTCCATTGCCATTTATAAATTTAAATAAATAAATTATAGTTTATAAAAACTAAAAAAACACGCTTTTATAGAAAAACTAACTAAAAAATAAAATTTAATAAATTTAGATTAAGAATAGTGTAAGTGAAAAATAAATGTTTATTATTGTAAAAAAGCGTGGGGTGCAGTGTCTTCACACGTTTATTTGTATGTAACCGACTCCAGTGGATTTGATTTTGATCCACTTCAAACGGTCAGATTTCGTTTAAAGTGATTTTTAAGATATTATCAAAGTGAAGATCCTTCTCATATCTGCCAATAAAATGCTTATAACTATTGACACTATGCACCCCACGCTTTTTACAATAATAAACATTTATTTTTCATTATTTTTTGCTTTTTTGTACGATTTGCCAAAGAGTAAGCCTGGAACTGCACGCATGAGTAGTTCGCGCACCAGTTCTATCTCTCTTACTCTCATGCAAAGGATGCGGAAAGAAATTGATGAGTCCTGGCGAATTTAATCAGGATAATCGGATATTTTAATCGAATTATTGCATTGTCATCGGTCTTTGATAGGTGTGCAAAGTTTAAATTAAATCTGATCGTTCAAAGTAGACCAAGTTCGAGCCCAAAGGAGTCGGTTACAAACAAACAAACAAACAAGCAGGCATGCAAACATACAGGTGAAACTAAAGGTACAGTTACACATGCTCATAAAATGTCATGCTTATTAGCATGCTTAAAACAAGCGTGCTCTTTAAAGTGACACATTTTCTTTTGTTTATCATGCGTTTTTTAAGCAAACTTTTAAATAAGCGTGCTTATTTAAAAGACGATTGAACACATGTGCAGTTTACGTTAGCTTCTAGCAAGTCCTCTACCAGTGTTCTAGTGCAGGTAGTGAAAATGGAAAACCAAGTGGCCCTCTCCGGAGAATTGAATAAAATCATCCTTTTGATTGCAATACAATCTGCCAAAAAACTGTTGTCAAAAAAGAAAAAGAGACGGAATAGGACGATTTGGGTTCGTGATTGGCTAAGTAGAAGAGAAAACATCGGAGCAAGTACTCGATTATTAGTAGAAATGCGAGAAGAAGATATTGACGGTTACAAAAATTATTTACGCATGTTACTGCATCAGTTTGACGAGTTACTATCTAAAATTGAAAACGCTATAAAGAAACAAGATACACACATGCGAAATGCCATTCCTCCAAAAGTGAAATTGAAAGTGACATTAAGGTATCTAGCAACAGGAGATTCGACACATTAGAAGCACTTCACAGAGTTGCAAGATCTACTATAGCTCTATTTCTACCTGAAGTGTGTAATGCAATATACAATACTCTGAAGGACTATATGCAGGTAAGAAAGTAAACCAGACATTTTTAGAATAGATCAAGTATTTATTGTTTTAAATCTGGTTTCACAAAAATTACATTCTTAGCTTTAACACATTTTCCATGCTTTGGTCAACAAATCTTGTTCGTGGACGGTAGAATCTTGTTTGAAAGTAGAAGGAAGTGTGTAAGTAATTGTATTTGTGTTTGTAGTAGGAAGTGTGTAAGTCATTGTTTGTGTATTTGTAGTAGGATTTGTGTAAGTGATTGTCTGTGTATTTGTAGTAGGAAGTGTGTAAGTCATTGTTTGTGTATTTGTAGTAGGATTTGTGTGATTGTTTGTGTGTTTGTAGTAGAAGGTGTATAAGTCATTGTTTGTGTGTTTGTAGTAGGATTTGTGTAAGTGATTGTTCGTGTATTTGTAGTAGGAAGTGAGTAAGTCATTTGCTGTGTAAGTGTACTGGGAGGTATGAATGTCACTGTTTGTGTAAGGGGAGATAAATTCGGGTACTGGTATTGACGTCTTGCTGCAATCAAAATTGTTTTGATCTCATTTTGTACATTTAAAGCATCATACAATGGCAGAGCTCACAACTGAGCTGCAACATTTTGATCAAAATAATAAAATTCGTCGTATTCAGACTGTCTATTTATAGCAGAACTAATATTTTCTAAATGATCAAGTGCATAGGTAATGCGTCGTGTTGATGAGTTATTAGATGAACGCGATTGTGGTCAATTTTCTGTAGTTGAACTAGGGGACTAGGGGTGATAACAAGTTGGCCGACTGCGGCGTCAACGGGTTTGAAACAGCATCACTCAGTTGTGAATCCTGCGATGTCTCTTCTGTGTTCTGTATCTGTAATAAAACAAATTTTCAGTTAAGTTTATAATATACCTACTACATGTATTAATTAGGTTTTTTTTCAGATTCCCTGTTATGAAGATTGGAAACGCATTGAACATGGATTTAGAACTAAATGGATTTTTCCAGGTTGTGTGGGAGCGATGGACAGTAAACATATAAATATACTCGCACTTGATGATACTTCTGACTACTATACTACAAGGGTGCCCATAGTATTATACTTCTGGCATTAGTTGATGATGATTATTGTTTTTCGTACTGTTATGACCCGTCCCTGTTAGGGTTGTTGCTGACGTGACGTCGAATCAGCATATCCCGTGTTTAGTCTGGTCTAGACTCTAGCTGTGAGTCTCAGTTGGTCTTCAGTCCTCGGTCGTGACGGTTCTGCCTAAGGGTCCTTTCATATATTATTGTATTTTCCTTTAATAAAAGTGGTTGTGGAAAGAAACCTTTTTTTTAAAAAGCCTAATCCGAAGGGACCCCTAACATATTTGGTGGCAGCGGTGGGATCGGATATCCCCAGTGTCGTTTAATCCTGGAAAGTTATCGTAAAAAAGTGAAAATCTAAAAATTCGTCAAAAAAAAAAAAAAAAAAAAATCTTTAGTGAAAGTGCAGTGAGGAAACCAACTCATTTCCAATATCCATAAAGTCATTAAGAGCAAAAGCCAAAGTGAAAAGTGAAAATCCCAAGTGCATAGCGTTAAAATCCTAAAAGTTATAACCGTGTGAACGAGTTCACACCTCTCATCCTATCCGGCCGGGCGCGGGCATGCATCGAGTCGCCGTGCAGCTTATCTTCGCCGCCCACGCGTTGATATCACTGTGAGTCTTTGGTCACTGTTTACATTTAGTAGCCTTCTAAGGTTACCTAGATTTAGGGTTCGGTACTCCACTAAGATAATCCATATTTGTAATTTAATTTGTTATCATTCTCATTAATACTATTTTTCAATATGTCGAAAAGTGAACTATTAAATCTTAACATTCCTATGTCCGAATCGGAAGCTGGTCCATCTGACACAGCTAAAAACCCTCCTGTTTCTCCCAAAGCAACGACCCGAAAGGGAACCGCTTCGGGTACGAGTGCCATGATGGTCGAACTGGATCTAAATACACTATTTAAATTTATCAAACCATTTGATGGTTCCCGGGAGTGTGTAAATTCATTTATTATAAATTGTAATAACGCGTATGACTTGGCCACTGAAGTACAAAAGCCAATCCTATTTCGTTATATCTTTAGCCAGTTGCAAGGTAAAGCCGAAATTGCTTGCGCTATCAAAGAATTCAAAAAGTGGGACCAATTAAAAGAATTCCTGCGAAACCAATTTTGTGAACGTAAGCATTATGCTCACATACTTATGGACTTGCAAGAAAGTAAACAGGGTCTTAATGAAAACGTAACACAATATTCTTTACGCGTAGAAACCTATCTTTCACAGCTTCTGACTGAGGTAACCCTGTCCAATTGCACACTAAAGGAAATCCCTGGTCGTTCAGCGGCCATGGAGGATTTAGCACTTCATCATTTTCTTATTGGCTTACATCCCCGTATCTCAAATATTGTGCGTTGCAGAAATCCGCGAAATTTAAATGACGCTATTAATATTGCGATCTCTGAGGAGCGCATACAACAAAGTCTTTACAAACGACCTCAGTTGGGAGAATCGAAGTTAAATAATAATCAAAGTAACTTGAGACCCAGACCGTTTTTCCCACGATCATATGGACAACCAAACACGTCACGTAATCAGCCTTCTTATCAGCCGAGATTTAATTCTCCAAATAGTAACCTTAATAACAACAATAATAATAATTATTCAGACAGAACCCAATCGGTGTTTTGTCGATATTGTAAAACTACGGGCCATGATATTAAAGATTGCGCGAAAAGGGAATACAATAACAGCCGATTTAATAATAAATTCCGGCAACAACCGAATCGAATGCATTTGGTTATGAATGAACATGATGATCAACACGTCGATGACTCATTCCAATCGGATAATAATAATTTAAACTAAATTCCGTCTCGCTCTCGTGTCGTGCGGGACTAATTAAATCTGAAATCGACACGAAAACTTTCTCTCGCGTTATACGACAGGGTAACCAGCCCCAAAATTGAAACGCTAAAAAATCGTCTCGCGTTATACGACAGGGTAACCAGCCCCAAAATGGAAACGCTAAAAAATCGTCTCGCGTTATACGACAGGGTAACCAGCCCCAAAATGGAAACGCTAAAAAATCGTCTCGCGTTATACGACAGGGTAACCAGCCCCAAAATGGAAACGCTAATAAATCGTCTCGCGTTATACGACAGGGTAACCAGCCCCAAAATGGAAACGCTAATAAATCGTCTCGCGTTATACGACAGGGTAATCAGCCCCAAAATGGAAACGCTAATAAATCTCTCAGCATCATACAACAAGGTAATCAGCCCCAAAATGGAAACGCTAATAAATCGTCTCGCGTTATACGACAGGGTAACCAGCCCCAAAATGGAAACGCTAATAAATCGTCTCGCGTTATACGACAGGGTAATCAGCCCCAAAATGGAAACGCTAATAAATCTCTCAGCATCATACAACAAGGTAATCAGCCCCAAAACGGAGATGCATTCTTCAGAGTCACGCAGCAGGGTAACCAGCCCCAAACCGAAGACTCCCTCGTAGTTGAACCTGAAAAAAAAGAAATTTACGAAATTAATATTGATACAACTAAGCGACGCTTACCTCACATATTAGTAGAATCTTCAGTTTCAGATATCCCTTTATCCTTGTTAGTCGACTCGGGCTCGTCGATCTGCTTAATAAAAGAAACCTGTATATTAAATAGTCAAAAATTAATTAAAGAACCTGTAAAACTTAAGGGCATAGATCCAGGCGACGAACCGACTTCTACAGAGGGTCACTTACAACTTAGGCTAAAATTAAATGACAAAAATCCGTTAGTATTTAAATTTCATGTAATAAAAGAGATTAGCTTACCTTACGATGGTATTATAGGCACAGATTTCTTAACAAAGTTCGGCTGCAAAATAGATTACACGAATGATATATTAAAAATAGGAAAATCCGAAATTAAATTACTTTTCACCGAACCGTTCTTTATTGTTCCACCTCGAAGTGAAGCTGTAATTCAATGCTCAATACAGAAAACTAATTTAAAAGAGGGTGTTATAGTTGATCAACATCTTTCGGAAGATTTACTTATATCTAATTGCATCGTTAAAATCAAAAATAATAATCGCGTTAATTTAACTATTGCCAACACCTCTGAAAATTATGCACATATTAAAGGAGATCTAAAACTCCATGTTGAACCTTTAAATTTTCCTCTACATCCGGTAAATACGTGTAGTTTATTTACCTCAGAAAGATCCGAAGCAGTAATAAAAGAACTTCGGACAGATCATTTAAATAAAGAAGAACTCAATGCTCTTGTTGATCTTTGTAGTCAATATCCGGATATCTTTCACATGCCTAGTGATCAGCTCACACATACGTCTGCAATCGAACATACCATCAGAACAAATAACGAAATTCAAATACATACCAAGTCATATAGGTTTCCTGAATGTCACAAGCAAACAAGTTGAAAAACAAATAAATCAAATGCTTGAACATAACATAATAGAGCCGTCATCCTCTCCTTGGAGCTCACCCATATGGGTAGTTCCCAAAAAAATTGACTCAAGCGGACAACGCAAATGGCGAATAGTGATAGATTATAGAAAGCTTAATGACATAAGTGTAGGCGAAACTTATCCGATACCTCAAATTTCTGAAATTCTAGACCAGTTAGGTAAAAGTAAATATTTTACAACACTAGATCTTGCTTCTGGATTCCACCAAATTCGTATTTCAGCTGATGATGCACCCAAAACTGCATTTTCAGTCCCTCAAGGTCACTTTCAATTTAATCGTATGCCATTTGGCCTCAGAAACGCACCTAGTACATTTCAAAAACTAATGAATACTTGCCTGTCAGGACTACAGGGAAGTCGATGTTTTGTTTATTTGGACGATATTGTAATCTATTCCTTTGATCTCGACACACACATAGATAACCTCAAAGCCGTATTTGATAGACTTCGAAAGTTTAATCTTAAATTACAACCGGAAAAATGTCAGTTCCTTCGTAAAGAGGTAGTTTATTTAGGGCACATAATAGGCGAAGACGGCGTAAGGCCAAACCCAGAAAAAACAGAGGCTGTAGCTAAGTTTCCTATACCCAAGTCCCCTAAGGACATTAAATCCTTCCTAGGCCTTGTTTCCTATTATAGAAGATTCATTCCTAATTTCTCTAAAATAGCAAAATCACTTACCAGTTTGTTGAAAAAGGATGTTCCGTTCATCTGGAAAGAGGAACAACAACTTGCTTTTGAATCTCTTAAGGAAAATCTTATAAGTGCTCCGGTATTAGCTTATCCTGATTTTAACAAACCTTTCCTGTTAACTTGTGATGCATCCAATTACGCCATTTCTGCAATTTTGTCCCAAGGTCCTATTGGTCAAGATCGTCCCATAGCTTATTCCTCTAGAACTTTAAATAAAGCCGAAACCAATTATTCAGTAACTGAAAAGGAATGTCTCGCGATAGTTTTCGGAACAAAAGTTTTCCGGCCTTACCTGTTTGGTCGCCGTTTTACAATAATTACAGACCATAAACCGCTGAATTGGCTGTTCAGCTGTAAAGATCCGGGCTCAAGGTTAATTCGCTGGAGACTAAAACTTGAAGAATTTGATTATGATATTCAATATAAAAAAGGTAAAATAAATACAAATGCCGACGCTCTTTCCCGGTACCCCGTGAACCCAATCCAAGCCGAAAACCCATCTCCTTCAGCACCAGAACCCCAGGAGGAACAACCGTACTCACCAGATAGAGATCTTTTAGATTTGTTAGTGACACCGCCATCCTTTGATCCCTAGAGAGACCTCTTGGATCTCTTGCCCGATCCAATCCCTGTAGAAAATACTGAATCTCCATCAGAACTTTTGAATACTCCTCCTGATCCATTTGATCCACCCGGCCTCGAAGATGCCGTGGCTAATGAGCCTAACGATCAGCCTATCGTTGAACCAGATTTTGAAGTACCATCCGAGCCAACTCCTTCCACTAGCGCGAATCCAGATGCTCCTGTAGATGATTATCCTACCTTCTTAAAGTCCATGTCAGATAAAAGTAAAACATTTAATACTGTAATCGAAGAATATAACGAAAGTTTATTAAAATGTCCGGCTAAAGTAATCCTTGTACCAACATCTATTGACCTTGATGAATCCAACCTTTATCTTGAAGAAATGCTGAATGATTCTGAAACAAATCAAACAATATTAAATTCTGAAAGAGAGCTTTTTGGCTTCCATAAAATAGAACGTAATAATAAAATATGTTATTTGTTATTTTACAAAATTCATCATTTTGATGAAGCATCCTATCCAGAAATATTTGAAACCTTAAAGAGGATTCGTAACGAATTATTAATTTTCGGAAATAGCAACGAAATAGGTATATCAGATATGAAAAATCCTTTTGAAAAACATTCATTTATTAAAATATTTAATATTTTAACTTACCTTTTTCATAATACGCAGATTAAAATTAAAATATATCATAATAAAATTATTTTCCCTGTCCCGACTGAAATAAAGAAAATATTACACGATAATCATGATGTCCCGATTGCTGGCCATTTAGGTTCTGCTCGTATGTATAACAGGATAAAAGAAATTTACTATTGGAAAGGGATGCGTAGCGACATAGAAACATATGTTAAACAATGTAAATCCTGCCAAGAAAATAAAGCACTCCGACAAATAAATCGTGCCCCCATGCAAATAACTAGTACTTCAACAGAACCTTGTCAACGTATAGCTCTTGATATTGTCGGGCCACTTCCAGAATCTGGTCCCGGTAAATTGAAATATTTCATATATATATATATATATATATATATATATATATATATATATATATATATATATATATATATATATATATATATATATATATATATATATATATATATATATATATATATATATATATATATATATATATATATATATAATATATATATAATATAATATTTCATATATATTTCAATTTACCGGGACCAGATTCTGGAAGTGGCCCGACAATATCAAGAGCTATACGTTGACAAGGTTCTGTTGAAGTACTAGTTATTTGCATGGGGGCACGATTTATTTGTCGGAGTGCTTTATTTTCTTGGCAGGATTTACATTGTTTAACATATGTTTCTATGTCGCTACGCATCCCTTTCCAATAGTAAATTTCTTTTATCCTGTTATACATACGAGCAGAACCTAAATGGCCAGCAATCGGGACATCATGATTATCGTGTAATATTTTCTTTATTTCAGTCGGGACAGGGAAAATAATTTTATTATGATATATTTTAATTTTAATCTGCGTATTATGAAAAAGGTAAGTTAAAATATTAAATATTTTAATAAATGAATGTTTTTCAAAAGGATTTTTCATATCTGATATACCTATTTCGTTGCTATTTCCGAAAATTAATAATTCGTTACGAATCCTCTTTAAGGTTTCAAATATTTCTGGATAGGATGCTTCATCAAAATGATGAATTTTGTAAAATAACAAATAACATATTTTATTATTACGTTCTATTTTATGGAAGCCAAAAAGCTCTCTTTCAGAATTTAATATTGTTTGATTTGTTTCAGAATCATTCAGCATTTCTTCAAGATAAAGGTTGGATTCATCAAGGTCAATAGATGTTGGTACAAGGATTACTTTAGCCGGACATTTTAATAAACTTTCGTTATATTCTTCGATTACAGTATTAAATGTTTTACTTTTATCTGACATGGACTTTAAGAAGGTAGTATTTAACTACCGTTTATCGAGAGCTAGACGAATAGTTGAAAATGCGTTTGGTATTTTAGTAACAAGATTTCGAGTTCTGTAGGATGCTATAGATATGGCAACCAAAAATGTTGATAATATTACATTAGCAGCCTGCTCTCTACACAATTGGCTTCGGAAAACATCTGATATGTACATCACGCAAAGATGCGTCGACTTTGAAGATATACAACATCGTATTGTGGTACCAGGCTCTTGAAGGGCAAAACTGCTGAGAGCTTTAGAAAGCTTACCACCTACACGCTACAGTAACCACGCTTCTCGACGGGCAGAAGCAATAAGAGACGCCTATGCACAGCTTTTTGAAACTACAGAGGCGGTACCGTGGCAAGATCATATGATATAAATTCACTGTCATAATTTCATTCTTATACCTATATGATATAAATTAAAAAGTAGAAAAAGAATTACTTATAATATTAATGTGCTTATAATTCTGTCATAATATAAAATAATAAAACAAGAAAAAGCAACTAATAAATATTCTACAACCCATTAAATATTATGTTTTACTGATAATTAAGTGCATTTTTACTTAATAAAAACTGAAACTCACCAATTTCAAAGAAATAGGTTCCCTGTACTCGCCAGTGTCTCTCAGGAAAGAATCCATTTCGTGAAACCATGATGTGGATGGATTGTACACAGTGGCAAGTTAGCAACACCAGAACCGGATCGCTTTGAGCTCTCAATTTTTTTTAATTCGCTGTGGTAAACAGACCAAGTTTTTAATTTTCAAAGTCAAAGTAGAATCATTCATGTTGGTTAACAAATTTTTGTATTGTGGTGATCGCGGATTCCATAAGCATTCATTGTTCCAATATAAAATCACAAATTTTAACGTTTTTTCATCGCCCTAACGAGACATTTTTAGCGCGAAATTGTGCACGCGCACCTGCTGCGAACGGCTGATCGATACTAGCATGCTCAATAAGCAATTAAGCAAACTTCAAACCTGTTCAGACGTGCTAATAGCACGCCCCCTTCCACCCGCGCTGCAGGTAGCATGCCCAAAAATCGCACGACTGTCGATTTCTGAGCAAACTCGAAATGAGCATGCTCATTATTAGCAATGTTTCGACACACATGCTACTAAGTAGCAACTGCTCAATAGTGGCATACTTTCGTGCTAGTAATGAGCATGTGTAACTGTATCTTTATAAAAGCGTTATAAAAAAATATTCTTTGACTTATGTCATTCCAACGTCATTCATTGTCCATGATTCTACTTTGATTAAAATGGAAATCCAAATTAATAAAAGTAGTAATTTTCGACAAAATAGTGTATATATTATGCAGAGAAAAAAAAACGCCTGAAAAGTCCTTAAAACGAAATATAATACGATAATTAAAGCTTAACATATTTATTTGTCGATAATAATACGAACCCGTAGCAAAATATTTAGGATGTGGTATCTTGTGATTTTGTTATTATTATCGTTTTTAGCTTATATAGGAACAATTAGGTTAATACCACAATTAGGTGACCTGTTTATAAAAGCAGGTCTATATGGAGTTGATTTGTGTAAGGTATCAAAAGACAAAATGTATGTGTATTTCCTGAAATACAGATTTGAAACAGGGGTATAAATATAATAAATAATCAACATTAATTTTCATGTTACTAATTTTAATTTCAGTCCAGAAGCATTGGGAGTCGTATCAGGATGTGTTTTTTTAGTTGTGAGCTTTTTGTTTATTCCAATAGTTTTTGGGAGCAGTTTAATGGATAGAGAAACTTTCCCTCACAGCGAGGTATACACCATAGTATCAAATGTGTATCTTTACATAATGTATTTAATCATTTAGTAAACATTTATTTGGTTTCAGTTCGCAGAATTATTAGCGGCATTGTTGTCAATATGCTGTATGTTGTTACTGGGATTTGCAGACGATGTTTTAGATTTGAGATGGAGGTATAAACTTCTTTTACCAACTGTAGCTTCCTTGCCGCTCTTGGTTGTTTATTATGTCAATTTTAACTCTACAACTTTTATAGTGCCTTTACCACTTAGGCAATTTTTTGGAGTCTCAGTAAATATAGGTAAGTATATGCATTAAATTCCTTTGATTGTAATATTTTGATTAAAATTAAAAGAAATATAATACCAAATTGTATTTTAATAACTAAACAGTTAATTGAAAATGTTTTTGTACTATTGAAATGTAACAAAATATATTTATTTATTTCTAAATGAAACTTTAGTTTAACAACAAATATTTTAATGTGTCAATTTATTTTCAGGTCCTATCTATTATATCTATATGGGGATGTTGGCAGTTTTCTGTACTAATGCCATTAATATATTGGCTGGCATAAATGGCCTGGAAGTTGGACAGTCAGTTATCATTGCAATTTCTATAGTTATATTTAATGTTATAGAGTTAAGAGGGGATCAATTTAAGGCACATTGCTTTTCTCTATATATAATGCTTCCATATATTGCCACAGCATTAGCCTTGCTACGATACAATTGGTAAGTATAAGTGTAACTAAGTCTTGACAAACAAATATTAAAAAATAAGATTAAAATGATAATTATGAAATTATATTATTTCAGGTATCCATCAAAAGTTTTTGTTGGGGATACATTTTGTTACGTATCAGGGATGACCTTTGCAGTTGTGGGCATACTGAGTCATTTCAGTAAAACTGTTTTATTATTTTTCTTGCCACAAATTATTAACTTTCTGTACTCAATACCACAGCTGTTTCACATTATTCCTTGTCCTAGACATCGTTTGCCGAAATATAGTGCTGAAACTGATTTATTGCAAGCCAGTAAAACAGTTATATCAAAAGATGATTTGAACTTTTTAAATGCAATAATTTTAAAAGTTTTACTAGTGTTACGTTTAGTAGAGAAACATGAAGATAGTCACAACATTGTAATCAATAATATGACCTTAATCAATTTATTTTTGATCAAATTAGGTCCTATGTCTGAAGTTCATGTAACTTCTTCATTGTTAATTTTTCAAGTTTTTTGTTCCTGTATAGCATTCCTTATTAGATATCCATTGGCCTCATATTTCTATGATGTTTGAATATTGAACTAATGATATTAATTATGTTATATAAAATATTTTTTGTTTTAGAAAATAAGTAATGCAAATGATATGCAATGTGAAAAGTGAGACTTACTAAATAAAGATATTTTAATAGTAATTACATGATTTTAAGTATACAGGGTGTGGTGTAATTAATGGATAATCCTTCACCTGCAGCTGGAGAATATCATTAATAATATAATCATATAATTTTTTTTACAAATACAACCGAAAATATTTTTTTTTCTTTCAAATCATTTTTTCTTTGTTTGATCACTCATATCGTAAGAAAAATGTATGGGGACTTGACTGACCAACTTACAAATAATTAGCCTATTCAATTGAGATTGTAAAAAGGTATAACAGATGGTATTTGATCCTTTGGTTTCATTAAAATTTTATTTTAAAATTATTTTATTCATTTATGAATTAAATTTAAAGGAGTTGAAAGAAAACAAGGTTATCTTTGCACAGTTTATTATTCACTTTTATAACAAGTGTTCAAAATGACCACCCCGAGCTCCAATGCAGGCCCTGCACCTTCTAATAAACGATTGTTTTATTTGTTGCGCGTGGCCTGCCTCCTTAATTTCTCGAGCAGTGGCAAATATTCTTTCGCGTAAATCTTCCACTGATGTGACTGGTTTTTTGTACACCTTCTTTATACAACCCCAATAAAAAAAATCCAGAGGGTTAAGGTCTGGTGATCTTGGAGGCCAAAGAAAATATCCCAAACGGCCAATCCATCTTTGGGGGAATGTCGCGTCTAAATATTCGCGAACGTTCGGGCATAATGTGCAGGACAGCCATCGTGCTGCAGCCACGTCCCTTCTATTCTCCAAGGTCACGTCCTCCAAAAGTCCAGGGAGATCATTTTGTAAAAAATTTAGATATCTCTCGGCGGTTAACGTGTCTGGCAGCTCTAACGGGCCGATGACTTCACCATTAAGGATACCAGACCACAGATTTATTTTAAATTGGTACTGGGATCTATCTTCTCTAATTAAATGTGGGTTAGTCAGCTGCCAACTGTGCAAATTATGCATATTAAAATAGCCGTCTTTTTTACAAGAAGATTCGTCACTCCATAGTATTTTGTCAAAAAAATTTGGGTTTCTTATTTTTCGTAACATTCTTTGACAAAATGCTAATCTTAAAGGGTAGTCCCTTGGCAGATGACTTTGTACACGTTTATAATGAAAGGGATGAAGCTTCTCGCGTTTTAAAATCCTGTTTACAGTTCTTGTTGATATGCCTATAAGGCTTGATATTTTTCGCACGGAGGTGGTTGGATCAGCTTCAACCTCAGCAAGGACTATGTCGTTATCATGTTGGCGTGGCCTCCCGCCGCTAGTACCACCGACACCAGTTCCAGGAATTCTGCCTTCCTTGTACGCATTATGCACTCTTGAAAATACCCGGTAATCAGGATGGCGGGCATTAGGAAACCTTGCTCGATAGAGTTCTGCGGCTTGACTTGCATTACCACCACACTGACCGTAAATAAAATGCATTTCTGCATATTCCGCGGGTGTGTATACAAATAGAGGCATTGCACTCGATGCGCGGTATGTCCAGGTTAAATGTCCAAATCACTAGCAATAAACAAGTCCGAGGTTAGAGCACAAGATCAATATTTGTATCACGGAATTACCAAGTCCATGTCACTGAGCAAAATCAAGTCCGAGGTCACAGCACTTTATCAATAATAATAAATTCTTTCTTACTAACAAAACGTATCTCTTGGAAGTAGTATGGTAGCACACTGACTCTAGCAACCCTCTAAAACTAGTATCACTACGACAAACAATTATGTTAGTCTTCTGTGTGTCTCTTTCACCCATTGCATGAAAGAGTGGGACAACTTTTCCGTCTTTTGTATTTCGTCGTCGGAGCAGGTAATAAAGCAGGTACAAAAAGTTGGGTCTGGGTCTTTCGGTGGGAATTTTTCTACGAGTTGAATAGCTTTACTTTGTCCTTATTATAAAATGTATAATGTGATAGTGAAAAAGATATTATAAATATAAAAAAAAGAAATAATTAAAATATTTTCTGAGACGTATGTTTTTAGGAAAATAGGCCTTCATCAAAGTCATTAGGTAATCACTTTGAAATCTAAGGGTTAAATACCATGTGTTATACCTTTTTACAATCTCAATTAAATATTCTAATTATTTGTAAGCTGTTCAGTCAAGTCCCCATACATTTTTTTTATGATATGTGCGATCAAACACAAAGAAAAAAAGATTTGAAAGAAAAAAACTTATTTTCGGTAGCATTTGTAAAAATAAAATAGGCAACAGCACAAAAATAACATGATACATTTGATAATACAACTATTCAAGTATAATAAATAAAAACCTGATAGAGATAATTCATGTTTTTGCGACTGTGACAACAAAATTAGTGAGCAAGGGTAAAAATTTTATAATTTAAAAAAAATGGCCGATAACTAAAAAGCCATGATACTTTTACTAAACATGAATTGTATTTTTCTGATCCGTTATGTATTCTCCAGCTGCAGGTGAAGGATTATCCATTAGTTACGCCACACCCTGTATATAGTTATAGATATTTTAAGATTATAAAGATATATCTGTTATATTTTAAATAAAATGTGAGAATTTTAAATATTAAAACTTCTATGTCTAATATATATACTAAATTTATTAATAACACTAAATGCAGACAGGTAAATGTGTCATAGATTCAACCTTTTGAATTTATTATCTACACATTAATTACTATATAATTATTTTAAAATTTTCAATGTAAAATTAAAAAGGACTTGGGAAAAACATTTTAATCGTATATCTGAGAGTATACTTTGTTTATTATTTGTAAACTTAGTACATTATTTCGATGTAGGATGTTCAATCAAATGCTGTGGAGTACATAAATAATGTATTGACTTATTGTTAGAAACTTAAACACTTACTTACACACTTACTACTTACACAAAAAACTTACAAAGATATGAAAACTGGAACTGTGAATTGAGTTAAGCGCACTTTTCCTATAAGTCATAGGAACTATGCTGCCTGCCTAGTAACAATGACAATCAATCTTTTCACGCATAGAGGCCCATTGTATTGCTGTCTTTGTTAGTTTTTTACCTGATGATCCTTTTTTCGAACAAACTTGTCGCAACAAGTTAATCGCATGAAACATTTAGAGCACAACAATTTTAAATTTGAACACTTTTATTACATTATTACCATGGAGTTATGATATTTTTTTTACTAAAAACAACCTGTTGTTCTTCTGAAAATCCTTATTAGTGGCCCAATAACGTTTGTGTAAAGAATTTTGGTAGAATAAGATCATTATGACGAAGTTTTATAACTTTTTATAACAATACTTAAAAATTTTGAATTCTGACCTTGATATTGATCTCGCTCCTGTAACTTAATATTGCTAGTAAAGTACACATTGTAATACCTTTTTAGAAACTACACACTAGACAATTTATTAAGATAATGGGCTGCTATAGCTCCATACTTTTTTTTTCACAGTAAATGATCAAAGTTGACATTAAGAAAAAAATAGTTTAAAAAAAAGCATAAAAAGATGATTTTGAAAATTGTTTACGTTAAAAACGCCTAAAATTGTATTAAAATTAAATAATACACGTCTTCAGGAGTATAATACTAAAAAAATCACACAGAAATACCTAAATTTGATGAAATGGCAACGGAATGAACGAAAAAAATAGCGAAATTTATAAAAAGTATAAAATGCTGGCTAAAACCCTGGCAAGAAAATACGATTTTCTTACAGTTTCACATCCGGACCAACTCCAGTTTACGGGTCATCCATTATTTACGACAGACCCTGTATAATAGAAATTTTAGTTAAATGCGAGCGAGCAGAGTGAGCGAGCAAAATTTTTTCTAATTTTACTAGGTAAATTTTGTTACGAAAATCCCTATATGAAAGACTGTAAGTATACTTGGAAAAATAAACATAACTTTGCATCTTAAAAAAAAACAAAAGAGTAAAACAGAAGGAACTACCTTCTGTTTGTTCCGAAATGTTAAATTATGTTCTGTTTATTAAAACTAAAACACCAAGCGAGAAACATTTTTATCCCATTTTGCATGTTATATAAAATCTGTTTAGCCCTTTGATTTAAAACAAAGATTTCAAAACTAAAGTTAGGCTATGACGTGCACTTGATTGAACAAATAATCATACAAGAAAAAGTTACGCCATCTTGGTTTTCACCATACTTAAAATGTCAGCCATCTTGATTTCACCATACCTACCTCAAATGTCAAAATTGCCCCAAAAACTCCAAAAGTGGGGCCATTTAAGTTGGGACAGTTTTTGCCTCAACATGCCTCGTCTATAATATGTACGTTTATGGTTTAACCATAATATAGTATGGAGTGAAGGGGAAAGGAGAACTATCTCTGTATGGGGGCAACTTGAAAATAGCAGTTGAAAAAATCGTCCACGAGCTATAAGGCTATAGAATGAATATTTTAGTTGAGTAATTAATTACTAACCAATAACTAACTTTCAAATAACTCCATCTCTTATTGCTAACTATCATAGGTACCCTCTTCTGACTCCAGCGCCATTATAGCCTGTTTTGGAACTGTTATTTTACGATTATTTACTGATATTTTTCATGTATGGACACAGTTCTCCTTTCCTATACATTCCATACCATATGGGAAAGAAGAAAGATTATGTACTTAACTTCAATCTGATTCACAAACAAAAGTTGACGTAGGTATATTGACGTGAAGTTAATCCTAGGATCGATAGTTGAAATGTATTGAAATCTCAAGATTCAAAAGAGAGATCAATCTCAGATATTTAGCTATCTGAGATTGATAATTAATTTGGGCGTTTAATGTAGTATAAAATTTGTAGTTATTTTCAACTTTAAACATTTATGATTTTAGCACTTGCCTGAACACAATGATTTTAAATCTAGCAATATCCCGCGAATAAATTCTTACGGTCTACAACCTGCAAGCAAATCTCCCACTCCTCCCTGCGCGGACTCCCCAAAACCTATTACTATATATATATATATATATATATATATATAAACATATAGTATATACGCATGCTTGTGAATGAAAATGAAAATGCTCTCACATTTGCTTGCAGGTTGTGGGTATTTATTCGCGGGTTTTGCTAAATTAAATATTAAATTAATTGCATGTTATGGATTTCTGCAAAGTAAAGCCTGATTCTATTAACTAAGTCATTGCTTGCAAGTGATTTATAAGCTAAGATTTCTAATAAGTACATAGTACAAAAATGACATAATATGTATCAGTTTCAATTCTCATTTTTCTCATTTCATTGTTTGGAGCACCATTTGACTTAAAGATACAGAAATAAAAATTATTTGCAAAAGTTAATTATAGATGAGTAGTTCCAAAGTTTAAAAGGAAAAAAAAAATATAAGAAATATAAAACAATATAAACTATTGGAATCATTACACTTACATTCAATATAATAAATCTGATTTATTTACATATTATTCAGTATAAAATTTTCATCATTACAAGCCATACACCTTAATTCAGCCATATATCATACAAAATGTTATCTTCAGAATCGTTTTCATTAATTATTCTAAGAGTTTTTAAAGTCTGCAAGTAGAAAGTCAACTCTGAGGTAACAACACCATGCTGCGGGCTCCCATTAGCAACAATATTCATCTTGCTTAGTTGCTCCTTTAATTTCTCCTTAAAACTATCATGAACTGCAATATATATATGTCTGATTTGTTCAGGTGGTAGAATATCAATTAAAGCTTCATGTAATTTGACTAAATGTTTAGATATATTTCGGAATGTTTGCGATGGAACCGGAGGCTTTGCATCCCAGCCGTCCAGCTGAGAGCCAAGCATGCAACTCACAATTTTACATATTTTACTTTCAATTTCCTTTTTGTGACCTGCTATATCACTCTCAATGCTCTTAAATCCGTTTAAAGACAATTCTTTCGTATGCAACTTCTCCAAGTGTGTTATAATTAAAGGAAGCAACCACAGTATAACTTGCAAAGATCTGGAAACCAAGGCTAGATTTGAGGTAGATATTGTCTTTAGGCCTGCACTCTGTATTGCCCCGGCACCCAGCACTAGCTGACAACAGCGGGAGTTGAACAATCTTATCAACTCCAGCATGCAATGTACTAGATATTGAACTATGTCAGGGGATTGTTTGGTCGCATCACAATATTCTAAAAGTATTTTTATCAAAAGCTGTACAGTAGCAACAACAGCATAGCTCTCCTTGTTTATAATAAGAAATTTAGCAATAGGTTTATCACTCTCGTATTGAATTTTGTGGGATATTTCTTTACACTCACATATTTTGTTAATAACACTTTGCAACTCGAAAGGTACATCTGCTACTTTCCATCTTTCGGTATTTAAGGACGATGTGAGAAGTGCCCTTCTTTCTGCATGGAGATTTTGAATATACTTCATAGCGTAACTTCTCAATGCCAATTTCATTGCATTGCTACTGTGTCCTGTGACTTTCTCACATTCCAATGAAAAGGTGTCTATTAACTCTGATAGTTTAGACAATTGTGTCAAGTCTAAAACAGCATTTTCTCTATCATTTTTGGTGACTATAAGGTTGGCACACCTTTCATTGCTGTAATCTGAGAGTGACACTATAATTTTCTTTAATTTTTCTTCAAACAAGCTCAGTTCCTCTTGAGTCCATACCTCCTCACATTCTATTCCAGTAATATCGTTCATTTGGCTGACTTCTAATATTAAATTATATAAACACAAAAACCTTTTAAATAAATTAATAATGTTAGGAGTAACTTTCTGTAAAAATATTATACCCTCATTACATAACAACCAAGTGTCAGTGTTGGAACCCCTTAACACAACTTCATTACCACCTTCTCTTTCTGATATTATTTCTATCACACACTGTTTGACGGTGGTTTGTATGGATGTCATTGCTTCCGTTTTGAAGATGTCTAAAAAATCCAATTCTTTCAATCTAAGGATGCCTGATACAATAGATGTTATACAGTCCCTGTCAGGCAAATCACTGTCATCTGCTAAAGGTCGATTAAGATCAGATATAATATATCTTGAAAATTCATTGTTTAGCATTTTATGAATGAGTCGTTTCATTTCTGTTAACTGAGGGGACAGATGACGAAAGGCTTGTATGCCAGATAGTCGTGTTGAGAGCACTTTTTGAGTGGAACTGATCAAGTCCAGTGCTGCCACATAGTCAGAAGTGCTCAGCAGCAGCTGTAACATTGGCTGGGTTTGCTGCACAGTTGCCATCAATTTAAAAACCTCATGGACATTATTTAGGTTATGATTTATTTTTGTTAAACTTACTAATTGCAAAGGACTTTCAGTCAGGTTCTGTTTAACATTTTTTATACTTCTTCTAGTGCTCTGAACGGTTTTTACTGCTTTAGCCATTTGCTCCATTATGGTATCATGAGAAAGCATAGCATGGAAAAATGCATCAGACTTTTGTGCAACTTGTTTAGATATTTTCATTTCTATTACATCTAGGTAAGTGCTCAAAGTTTCTTGTAGATGCCTGATTGTACCATTTATATCTTTAGAGTTCAATAGGCCTGAAAACACTTGGGAAAATATTTTAGGATTATTGAGTGCTAGAGACTGCTCATAAAATATACTTGGCACTTCACAAACAGTCTCAACAACTGGTGTTTTAGTTTTAACAGGCACATTATCTTTAAGTTGACAGTGTCTTCTATATCTTTTAGCTAATTTCTTACAGTAAGCCTCAAAATGCTGAAGCGATATTTCTGGTAAATAAGGACTAGGATATATTTCTACTTTATCAGCAAAGCTATCTCCCCATGTTTTTGTGAAAAAATTGCTTTGTTTTCCTCTATTGGGATCATTTAATACTGCTGGTAAGTTCTGTGATGAGGAGTAAAAGGTCCAATTATCCGATTCGCTAGTACTAAACAGGTGATGTTGTCGTACGTGGTACTTGAAACCCGCTTTGCGTAAATCACCAAACTGTAGAGCGGAGCATATTCCATTTTGACCATATTGACACAAAACAATAGATCCTTCTCTGTGACTGTGTTTTTCAAAGATGTGGCTGTAACAAGAATAAATCACGTTGACAAATACAAGTTTTATTACAGGAACAAATACTTCCTTAAATAGTTCTAAACACATATTTTATGAATTAACCTTTCGAATTCCGTGGCAGTGTTGAATAGCAGGTTAGGGCAATGCACACAGTTTTGCCAAGCTGGTGTCTTATTACATAAGGGAGACTTGTCCTCCATAACATTTTTATATTCTTCTTTGTTATTCTATAAATATTATTAACATTCTAATTTATTTAGATTTTTTTTTGAAATTCATAATACTGAAGCAATTTTTTCCTTGAATAGAATTTAAATTGACAAATGACACCTCTGTAACATTGACATATGACCCTTTTTTTTTTCAAAATTTGTAGTAGGTAACTTTTCAACAAGATAGCGTAGTGCAAAGTTAAAATCAACTTATAACATTCGATTAATTATTATTTTCAAACATTGTTGAATCTTAATAGGTAGGTACTGTATTAAGACTTAAGAGCGTACATTAATAATTTATCTGTGCGACATGCGAAACGCTCTTACTATGGCGACATATTTAAAACCTAACTAAGAGCATGTCACGACTCAGCATTTAATATCTTAGGAGTGTTCCATAAATATCAACTTGCAATAAAAAAAAATATTACTTCAAAGGAATTGTCTGATTTCTTCAAATTAAATAAAGGCATTGCATGCCTTATTTTTTAAATTGACATTGTTATTATTATTTTAGAACAAAATCATCATATTTTGTTCACGTTTCTTTAATGAAATAGGTGGGTGACGGCAATCACTTACCATCACGGGAATGGTAGGTAAGTGATTGCCCGTAAGACTCAAGGAGTTACAGTGCGTTTCAGGCTCTTAATATCCCCAAATCCCCCTTGGGAACCCACTAACAACGTAAGCTTTATTTCAAGCCAGCTTTCTGTGAGGCGGTGTTATTTATTCGGTCTGCATATAATTTGGACGAATACGTTAACTTTAAAGAGATAAAGTTGTGTTAACTTGTGCACTCGGCTTCCGGACGTTGATAAAATTGATATTTTCTAAACGTCATACGCACACTTATGATTTTTTATAATATTTAGCCAAAATATCAGTGGCGAAGCGTCTAAAGAACTCCATTCTTATCGGCTTCCCTTTCAGATTACCTCAAGAAGACCTCTAGCCAAAACTAGTATACGGAAAATAATAATATATTATACAAGTCAGGTCGAATATTGGAATCACAGATCTCTTTAAAACCCGATATATTTGGAGTTATCGTGGGAGATCATAGGAACCTTATCTCGTTAAAAATAAAGTTGAAATTCAAACTTGTTTTTAACAGCCGGCTGGCCAACTAAAGAACAATATTATTAATATGATTTGTCCGATGACAGTTAGAAGTAATTAAGGGCTATTTTACTGTGACATTAACCCGCTAGTTTGTAGCATTAACTAATGAGGAGCCGTTATTACATAATATCACGTGCATCATGAGACGAATTAATTTTTAAAAAAGTAGCTCGACGGTACCTCAACCGGCGCGTCCTTGGATGTAAAATCATGATTATTGTTAATAATAGATAGATAAACTCACATTAAGGAATACAATCAGTAGACTAAAACTAAACTTATAATCTAAATGTGGGCTAGGGCGGCCTTATCGCTATAAGCGATCTCTTCCAGACAACTTAGCAGCACAGGAGAGGTAAAATAACTAAATAAGCAGGGTGATACGAAAAGTTTAGTGAAAATATGTGATTTACACTGGCGCTACAAAAGTCAAGAATAACTATCTAGAAAGTTATGCAATACTTACATAATAAATATAATCTATATGCTATACAAATAATATACAAATACAATTGTTCAAATAATAAATAGGTACTTATAGTTAATTTACCGAGCGACTTTCTTCAGAAGATAGTTATGCAGTTTGGATTTGAAGCAAGCAAGTGACTTTGACTCTCGAATGTCACGTAGGTCATTCCTCATGAGCGCAGCTTTATAATGAAAGAACCACTGAAGTAACCAGAATTTGTAAATGGCACATGAAGTTTCCTACTATATCCAGAGCGTAATGCACGGATTTGGTCAGTGCTCCGATAGTGAGAGAGTTCTATTTTCAGTGCTCTGAATTCTCACCGGCGTGCTGGATTCCGGAGCATATAGACCCAGCCTTAGAGCGTCCGTATAATGTACTTGAGATCTGAAAAAGTCTCATTGGTACACGCCACAACCTGGGAATCGAACCTGCACTCTCTCGAGTGCGAATCAAACGGTCTACCCACTAGGCTCAGAGCTATCAATTAATACACAAAAAAAACGTATTATTATTAAGTGCGTATTTCGTATTTTGAAATACACCTAATTGTAGGTAGGTATAAGAATACCGTATATATAACTATAGGAACAGGAACCGTAGTTATAACTATAAGAATATGTGGAAATAGTGGAAGCCCCAAAGAGAGATCTCCGACCGAGCGAGGTGGTATGCCCGGTCTGGCCGAAGCCTACTGTAGCAGTTTTCCGGATGTTGTCTATATAGCGCCGAACTACAGAACCTTCGATAGCGCGATTCAGGATTGAGGCGCTAATTGGTCCGCCACAAATAGTTACCTAAGTACAATTTCTCTCGGACACGACAGAACGCTTGTAACGACCTTGACCATCATACATAACCATCGGTAACGGAAAACGGTAGGATTGTGGTATGATTTAGAGTAGACGTGATCTTTTCAGCGTGGTCAGAAGACATGGATACAAGATGTTATCTCTATGCCTTCTGGCAATTGTGCCTATGTCAGTCACGCGTAAGTGCGAGTTGAGAAAGATTTTCTCTGTTGTCGGTTTGGTATTCAGATGGGTGGCTGGGGACTATGCGATCCAGAATCCGGCGGGCCCGGGAAAATTCAGATGGCTGAAAATAGAACAATAGATTTGAAAATCGAAGTGTCGAGAGTCGAGCTGTCATAAATGACGTGATTTGTACAGCGCCACCTAGTTGTTAATGCGACAACTAGGTCAAATCGCATACAAATTCCTAGTAAAGGCCAAACGCGCTCGCGATCGAATGCGAAAAGAAAAACTCACACTTAGCACTGTTGTATTTGAGCAGAATTATTTTTTCAATGCAATTTTTTCAATCAAATTTCATTGAGTTTTCCCGGCCTACCGGATTCCGGACATTATAGTCCCAGCCTAAATATCTAAACTAGCCATTCTGTTATTATTGGAAGTTGGAACACGCTAATTTTACTATGGAACAATCCACAGCCACCAAAGATAAAATTATGTTAGATTGCATCTGGACTACGAGACATCTGCAGGTGTGATGCAGGAGGTGGGGTAAATACTTTTAAGTTACTAGTATTATAAATGTGAAAGTTTGTGAGGATGGACGGTCGGATTAAACAAAAACTATTAAGCGGATATTGATGAAATTAAGTATAATAATTAAAAATAGCCTTTATTCTACCACAATACAATACATTCATTACGAGTATATCAGCATTTTGTTTTTAATTTAAAATTATTATTACCTAACATTTAACATTTCTATTAATATGCTTTTAAATTGAGTTGTAAATTATTATTTTTCTTGTATTATTAAATTATTCTAATTCTAAGATATAGAAACCGCCGCTTTGGCGCAGGTCTCCCCCAGTTTCATCCAGATATATCTGTGTCTCGCTTTACTTCTCCCGTCTGATCCGCATCTTTCTTTAAGTACGTCATCCCATGGTTTCCTTGGCTCATATTTTTTTAAATATATCTTCCTATCATTTCCTTCCTCTTTTCCTCTGTCCTTCTTGGTTTCCATTCTGTTATTCTACTGGCCCATCGCTCATTGTCCATTCTAATCACATGTCCTGCCCATTTAAATTTTAAAGTATTAATTTTTTCTTATGCGTAACGCCTATACGGAATAACACATAGGCTACTTTTTATCCCGAAAAAGTACAGTGATCCCGTAGGATACTGTATATACGTGGATGGAGCCGCGGGAAAAAGCTAGCATTCATAGTAAATATAATTAACAATTTTATGAATATCTCCTCTTCTTCATGAATTTTAATTAAAATAATTACGGAAAATGAAATGTGAATGAAAATTGTACATTTGCATTTTATAGTATATAGGTTTGTTTTAAATTGCGGGTAAAAAAGTTCAATATTTTCTTCTTTTATACATTTTTTGCAATTTTTCCACATTAAAAAAAAATATCTCAGCAACATGGCTCTGTAAAATATCTCAGCAACATGGCTCTGTAAAATATCTCAGCAACATAGCTCTGTAAAATTTTGCAGTCGGTCTCGGTGGGTTACAGTAAATTGTCAAGGTGGGTTCGATTTATGTGATGTTCCCTCGGCTCTTTAGCCAATTTGTAGGTGTTTTCTCACAAAAGACTTCCTGCTTACCTTCATCATAATTCAGATAATAAAATATATCTTCTTATACAGAAAAAATGTTTACATAAAATCGTCTTTTCGGTTGGTTGTTAAATTGATTGCCATAAAACCTTTTTCATATATTTTTTCCTATAAAGTTATATCATTATATTTTATTCCATTCGTACTTATTAAAATATTTTTATAATAATTATAAGGCGATATTATATTACCTACTTCAACGATCTATGAGGATACTGTTGGATATAGTTAGAGCATAATATTACCTACCTATTCGTGTTTTAACTCATAGTTTTGGAATTCTCATCACCAGTTAGTTTCAATATTCTTTAAAAACCGGCCAAGTGCGAATCGGACCCGCGCACGAAGGGTTCTACGGAACGGCATAAAAAATCAAGATTGTTGTATGGGAGCCCCCCTTTAACATTTATTTTATTCTGTTTTTAGTATTTGTTATAGCGGCAACAGAGATACATCACATGTGAAAATTTCAACTGTCTGACTATCACAGTTTCATGAGCCTGGCGACAGACGGACAGACAGACGGACGGACAGCGGAGTAATATGGTCCCGTTTTACCCTTTGGGTAGGAAATCCTAAAAAATGACCTAATAGTTACATTACGTTTTGCAAATCGATCAACTACTTTAAAATCTATTTACCTCTTAAATTAAGTGTGCTATAAGAACACCTGATTTTAAACTAAAATTTTAGATGTACAACATTTTCTTACTGACGCAGAAGATAAGTCGAGGAAAGTTGAAATGTAAATATTATTACTTTTGAGAAACTAGAGCTAGATAAGTTAAACGGTAAGTGTCAACTTACTGCAGCTATCTTCTTTCTTTTTCTTTTGTCTTTTGTTTATAAAAATGTTAACATGAACTTTATATTCTTTACAGCCATATTTGTCATATGGCTGCGAGATTACCTGAACTTTGTTGAGTTCAATGTTAATCATTATAATGTTACTAGATGGTGCCCGCAACTTCGCGCACATAAGAGAAAATCTCGCTGGAACTGAACTACTTTACTTTGACGCTATAAATAGTAGCCTATGTCCTTCCCCGTGGTCTACTCTTTAACTGCGCCAAATTGCATCAAAATCGGTCCAGTGGCTTCGGAATCTATTCAATGCAAACAAACAATCAAATATTTCCTCTTTTATATACCGGGTGACTTTTAATTCCGTCTGAAGAACAAAATGGTAGTGTATGGAATCAACAATGAAACTAGACTAAAAACTTATCATTGTGTTTTTAATGATAATGTAATTTTATAATGATTTTTCATCCCCTGTGGTTTAAGGTCCGTGCCTCGAATTTGGCTGTGGTGGGGCGACGGCAGCAGCGGTATAGTGGCAGCGCGGGCAACGCAGAATCGTTCTCGAAACCAGCAGAACTATAGCCACGCGTCAAGGCGTCTAATCACTAGATCATGGACGCTCTTATAATAAAGCAAGACATCTCCTAGAAAATGAAATATATTTACATACCTATAATCACCTTAGGATAGGTAAAATATGATATATATATTTATTTATTTATTTATTCTATTATTTTTTCATACACGCTGTACAATACATAACCACTTCTTGTTTAATATTATTTGTATGTAATATTCTTACCCCCTTACTAATAAAAAGATTTACATAACCGATAACATAAACAACGTTGCTGTCTTTGTCTGATACGTTGGAAAAGTCGCTTAACAGACAAAGACGTTAAGCGACAGCAACGTTGTTTAATTTATCCATTGTGTAAATCTTTTTATTAGTAAGGGGGTTATATTATACAGTTTAAACATTCATTGGACACAAATATAATAATGAAAATGTTTAATGCCCAACTAAGTGGGCACGGGACAGCTATTATAATATAGTATAAATAAACCTAATCGTTTTTGCAACTAGCACAGGTTCTGTAGATTTTTTGAGTCGTAATAACCAAATTGACACAAAAACCTGTAGAGGGTTGGTGATAGGGTTCATACAAAATCCACCATTGTCCTTTTATTTAAATTTGATTTAGGCGATTATTCCATCCTCTTTAGGGATGTGTTTGCAAATTTAACATAAATTGGCTGTTTTTTTGGCGAATCCTACAAAACTAACAAATGTCTTAAATATAGTACAGTAAAGTATACTTCATTATCTGTAAAATTATAAAAAAATATTTAAAAAGAATAAATGTTAGTAGGTATATAAAAAACAATAGACGTAAATATTATAGACGAGACATGTTGAGGCAAAAAGTTTCTCCAGTTAATTGGCCCCAATTTTGAGATTTTTGGGGCCATTTTGACATTTGAAGTATGGTGAAAACAAGATGGCTGACATTTGAAGTATGATGAAAACCAAGATGGCGTAATGTATGAAGATTTGTTCTGTCAAATGTACGTCATAGCCTATCTGGAGTTTTGAAATCTTTGGCAACAATTTTCTAGAACATCTTCACCCAAAATTTACAAAAAGAGATCGTGCCTCGTGTTTATAATAATTTTTCTGCTCTTCTGTAAGTATCTTATTTTGTTTGTTTAAAAATAAACAAAGGTAGCGTATATAATCACCTTAAAATTATCAAAAATAATCATATAGATAATCAAACAATATTAAAAATTTATAAAGAAAAGCATAAAAAAGTCTCCTTATCATTTTCCCGTGTTCTGGTATTGATAATATATTAAAGGTTTATTTTATTTCGTCACTGTCTGGTTTTATTGCAGAAAACATTTCTTCAGCACTCGATCGCTGTCAAACAACACATTTCGCTCCTGCAAAGGTATCCTAAGCTACCACTGGATCCTAACTTCTTGGTGGCTATGTACATAACTAGCAGATGTTTTGTGCAAATAAAACAAATGTTGATTTACAATTATCTATGTACTTTATTTATTACGTTTATTTAATAATTATTATTAGTTTAAGTATGTACATAATTTGCAAGTTACACTTTAACTTAAAAATGTTTAATTTCAATTATTAATTAAGTACTTAACTATTTTGTTTCCAATGGCGCGGGCACGATGTCTTTAAATCACTCTTTTTGGCAGTGGTAACAAGCACATGAAACAGCAGATTTAAATATTAAATTTCGTTCCCCATCCAAACAGAGCACCTTTACCGGAAGCTGTAATAGAAAGGTTTTTTATTGATTTGAGCATACCTAATATAAAATAAGTACTTACTACTACTTCAACGTATTTAGGTATACTAAGGCGATCCGAAGAAATAATTTGAAAGAAGAATTATTCTATCCAAAACAGTTCGTTGCAAAATAGTTCTTAATCCATGGTAACAAGGTCGTCAATAGAAGTCAACATTTCTAAATAGCCATATTTTTAAAATGGCTGCCGGGAAACTTCTGTCAAAAATGATCTCCGCGAAGATGTGTAGTAGTTGACATTATTTGTAAGACTATTTGACATTGAACTATAAAAACGTTTCTACTTTAGCTGTCAAAAGAGGCCATTTTGTGAGCTATCTAGCTCATTCTAGAGAAGAAAAGACATGTTGTTTCTCATAACGACGATGCATCGACCTTGCTGCCTTAATATAAGAACTATTTTGTTCTGAATGGTATTAATATTTCTTCTATACTTCATTTTGTCGATTCTTCCTTCGGTGTTCTGATTAATTTTAAAGAAATAAAAAGAATCCCAAAAATATTTATCTGACCGGAATTTCGGAATTTTCGAACAAAGCTAAAATTATAACTACATACGCATACCCTGCTAATCGGACTGGCAAAATTATTGATATATTGTTGCACAACGAAAGAAAAAAAACATAATATAGGTACAGCTTATACTAGCATATAGGTAAAATGCGCAGTTTCTCAGGGATAAGATAAGCTTAGGGATAGATCGATTTTTCTGCCTCAATACTACTTGACTATCCTAATACTAAATTGCATAGTAATACTTGCAGCCGTTTCCGAGAAACCGATTATATATAATTTACAAGATTTCCATTCTTAGGTAAAATAACTTACATCATGATCAATCATACTTACGTCCACGGAGTCCATCATGTTACAGCATTGTCCTAGAGAAGTGACAGGGTGCCGCTTGAAGCCCAGCATTATACTCGGAACAGACCACGATTCACAAAAGCCTCGGCAAGCGTTTGTTGTGATATTGAATTCAACGCAGTCCGGGATGCTTATGGTTCTGGTGTGACCTAAAAAATACTTTTGTAAATAAAAAAATATTGCGATCCCTGCGTTCATTTCCGCATACCTCATCATCACATCGAAAAAAGCACACTATCTGTCATAGTTTTCTCATAGCGTAATGAATCCTTTGGCCCACGTATCGTATTTAAAACCAATAAACAAACCAATTCGATGACAACCAGGCTTCTTCCATGACTGTCCAGATAAGAAGGGACTTAATAATAAGATTATCCCCAAAAGCCTTAGAACCATTTTGGCTTGAGTATCTGTTACAGTGACGGAGTAAATGTTTTGCACGTATTTATATTTCCTGTATATTCGTGTTGTCATGAATAGTCAACATTTTTTTAACCATCTTTTAGGAAATGTCAGATTTCTTTACGCGTAGTCGCTAATCTAGGGGCACAGTAGGCCCCGCCAAGACAAGCCAAGCGAAGCGATGTTTTCCATTATCAATCACAATGGACTTATACAATGTAACACCTGATAATTTTTTTTTTTATGTTAAAGATAGGTAGTTACTAACACAAATACTTACAAAAAACCTAGTTATAGTTTTTGATCTAAAGATTTACTAATAAGTACATTTAAACAAATAATATTTACCTACTTACCAAGGTAGAATAATTTAATAAATTGAACCTAGCCGGGTAGGCACTAGCTATACTTTCGTATAGGTTACCTATATAGTTTCATAAATATTTGCTTTATTTACAGATTTCAATTTTTAAGTAGGTAACATTGCTTACTTCATCACTACATAGTTTAAAACGGTCACTTTTCCTGTCTGTCCCTATGTATGTTTAGATCTTTAAAACTACGCAATTGATTTTAATGCGGGTTTTTTAATAGATAGAGTGATTCAAGAGGAAGGTTTTTATGTATATAACATGCATAATATAGTAGAGACACACTGATAATTTTAGAGGTTTCTAATGTCGTAAATAAACATAATTTTTTGCGCTTACATTGAAAACGCTGGCTGAACCCTACGAGATAGATCAAAATAATGTATAATATATAAACTCCCTATACCGATTTCGGGGACGATGGCCGCGGTTTCATTAAAACCAGGCCAGTTACGCAGGAGTAATTTTATAGTGCCCAAGTGTGTGCGCAGTACACAAGAGCACTCTATCTTCCTTTACTGTCGTAACACAGCGGGACGAATAACCGACACGAGTGGCGAAAGATCAGGCGAAGGTCCGACTTTTTACATGCCTATACGACGCATGGACCATTTTTCTTGTCAGATAATCAGGTGATCAGCTTGCATTGTCCTAACCGAACTTGGAAACAACATTTTTTGATGTTCCAATGCGGGCATCGAACCCACGACCTCCGAGTCGAGAGCCAAGCTCTTAGCACTAGACCATAGAGGCTGTTCAAAAAAATGTCCTACAGTATTGTAGTACACCTTAAAAAGGTCTACAAAAAGTCCACGATGGTATATGTCTATCTTTTAGGGATAACCCACAATAACCTTTTTTTATTCTCTACTTTTTACGAGAAATAATGACTTATTTACGAAGCGATTTTAAGCAATACAGCATTCATCCTTATCCTTACCTTAAATACATTGTGCATTGAATATAGATCAATATGGCCCTTTACAGCATGTAATTTAAATGAATATTTTCGAAGATATTACAGATTTAAAATGCAGGGACATAGCGGTTGGAACGGCCGGGGACTGGGGAGGCCGGTGGCGTACACAGTTGATCCTTATCAAATTAAATACGTTACTCATTTTATGCATTTTATACACCTTTATACCACCTCGTGTGTTCTATTTTCAGCTCTATTGTATTAGCTTGTATTAGTGCAGAGTTCTATTTTGAGTGCTCTGAATTTCCCCCGGCCTTACGGATTCTGGACAATAGAGTCCCGGCCTTAGATATTTGTATCATGTATGATACTACAGTTATATTATTAAAAAAGATGTCGAACAGTACAAATTACAAAATGTTCAAAACATCTGAACCTAATTCTTCTATTTGTACAAAATCTTCGCGTCCCATTAAATAAAAGCAGTAAAGTGTTATGGGTTGAAAAATTTGCGAGTTGTTTGTACTCACTGCACTACTGGCTTGACGTCAAACAGATGCCCACAGCCCATTATACGTATATCTGTATCATCAAAGCAATAACAAGTGCTTAAGTATATTTAATTATTTTAGGATGATAAATGTTTTCAAAGAAATAAGGAATTGAAATACACAGTATAGTTAAGCTAACCATCATGGAGTCCAAAATTAAATAAACTCCATTAATTACGGCGACGTGGCCCGCCACATTTGCTCCATGTCTTGTTCCTAGGCCCTAGTGGCACGCAAGTCAGTATATAATATTATGTATGTAGATTGCAGAGTGTAGACCTATTTACGTGTAGACTATATACGCTAACCTTAGAGCATCGAACCAAACGGAAACGAAATGACTGCTAATTTCTATGTGAAAAAGTAGAAAATGTCTGCCACTTCGGGGGGGGGGGGGGGGGGGGACGACGACGACGACGACGACGACGACGAAGCACGCACATAAATAGTGATTACACACTAATGCATTTTCCATCACGTCGTTACGCACACACACGAAATTAATGTCAAACACAAACATAAAATATATAAACTAATCTTATTATCTATCTCTATCGCCTCAGGCGAGGGACAATGGCGTGAGGTGAGGGGCGAGGAAACGAGCAGGCGCGACTTCGCTCCAGCGCTTAAATCGGGACGGACGGGCTCTCTAGTGCATTAGATCGGGGGTCTCCAAACTTTCCAGCCTTAGGGCCATACTGATTACTCCAGTAAGTTCCGAGGGCCAAAACCATATTATCATTGTTGCCGGTGGTAAAAAGTGAAATAGTCCACTGATGAAAAAAAAAGTCCGAAAAAGTACGCAACGTTTAAAAAAGGCTGCAAATCGGACTAAAGTCCGCAAAACGGCAACACTGCATATTATTAATTTTCCTGTCATTATCTGTAATTTCTAGATTAGTCGTAGAGTACGAGCCATGAGGAGTAACGTGACACGACATCTGGTGGACACAAGCGGAAATAGGTAGTACCTTCTATCGCTAACAGATGGCGCTAATAGCACGTAGAGAATAATCTCGTTGGTTCGAGAAAGTTCTGGTGTCTTCCACTCACTTCTAGATGGCAGTAATTGGAATATATAAGAAGGCTAGTGGCGCAACCACAAGTCAGTTCCTATGACATTGTTGTGAAATAAAATAGTGCGTACATCCTTAAAACGTGTTTGTGCGTGTTTAAGTTTAAGACATCTTTGTAACAGTATTTTGATTTGAATTGTTGCTTTTGTGTGTGATTTAGTAGTATGGAAAAGAAGCGAAAAATTGATAGTGAATGCAGAAAATTCAAAGATCAGTGGAACATTCAGTATTTCGTAATTGAGTCCAGTAACAAGGCGCTATGTTTGATTCGCAATGAAAGCATAGCCGTTCTCAAGGAATATAACATTAAACGTCATTATAAAACAAAACATTTTCAAAATTACTCAAAATATACAGGAAGTTTGCGGACAGAAAAATTCGAAGCTATGAAGCGCGGATTGAAATCGCAATCTTCATTTACAAAACTCAAAACTGAACAAGAGGCTGCAACTCGTGCCAGCTTTCGTGTGGCTCTTGAAATTGCAAAACGTGGAAAACCATTCACTGATGGAGAAATGATCAAAGAATGCATAATTGCAGTAGCCGAAGAAATGTGCCCTGAAAAGGTAAATTTATTAAAAACTGTCAGTATGTCAGCAAACACTGTGGCTCGAAGGGTAGAAAACATCGCTGAAAATATATCCTCTCAACTGTTCGACAAAAATGGACATGTTGAGTGGTTTTCTGCGGCCTTGGATGAGTCAACGGATGTGTCAGATACTGCTCAGGTGTTGATTTATATTCGAGGAGTAGATAAAAGCTATGAAGTGCATGAAGAACTTCTTGATATGTATAGTATTCATTCACAACTACTGGTACAGATATTTTTAAAGGAGTTGAAATGTCCATTAATCAAAAGAACCTTCGATGGAAAACCTTGAAATGTATTACAACTGATGGAGGCAAAAACATGAGTGGGAAAGATAAAGGAGTGGTCGCTCTTGTGTCAAAGGCTGTAGAAAATGACGGTGGTTCAAAACCATTAGTCTTACATTGTATCATTCATCTACAGTCTTTGTGCGGAAAATGTTTGGATATGTCTGAAGTTCTGAAACCAGTCATATCAACTGTTAATTTTATCAGATCTTTTGGACTGAATCACCGACAATTCCGACAATTTATTGAAGAGATTGGAGAAAATGACTTACCTTATCATACTGCCGTACGTTGGCTTAGTCGTGGGAAAGTCCTTCAGCGCTTTTTTGAACACCGAGCAGTGATCGAATTTTTTTTGAATGAAAAGCATCGCCCTCTTACTGAATTACAAAACAACGCATGGCTGTGGAAGTTAGCATTCTATGTTGATTTGACAAAACATGTGAACGAACTGAATTTGAGATTGCAAGGAGAAAACCAGCATCTTCCTGATTTATACACTAATATCAAATCATTCCGGAAGAAATTGATACTATTTCAATCACAACTACGAAGTAAATGTTTTTCACATTTTAAAACTTGTGAAATATTCAGCCATACCACTGAGACTGAGTTTCCTATCGATTTTGCAATCGAAACTTTGAGTGCTTTGAAAATAAATTTTGATACTCGTTTCTCGGTCTTTGATTGATTATTAATCAATGCGAATCAAATTAAGATTTTTCAGAATCCTTTTGATTCTGACATTGAAACCCTGGCCCCGGAACTTCAAATGGAAATGATTGATCTACAGTGCAGTGATATAATCAAGAACAAATATCAAAACTCATCTTTGTTGGAATTTTATAAGGGTCTTCCACTGACACAATTTGATAATTTGCATAAATTTGCTCGTGGGCTGTTTTCTGTTTTTGGTACTACTTATTTGTGTGAGAAGACCTTCTCCAAAATGAAGTACACAAAAAATGTTTACAGATCTAAATTAACTGATGAGCATCTTAAATCTCTTTTAATAATTGGTACAAGTAAAATTAGTCCACAACTACAAACTATTGTCAGTGAAAAATCTCAATTACATAAATCTCATTAGTATTTCATATGTCATTATGCTTGTTATAAGTTATGTTTTTATTTAAAATGTATAAAATGTTAGTTGGATTCATTTCAATAATTTGTTAGTTATTATATACTGAAGTTAAATTTTCTGCATATTATACATGTCGTTACTCATTACAATTCTGTGTTTTTTATCCAACTTATCACAAAAAAAAATTACAATAAGCCTACAACAATGTTATGAGTAGTTAGCCCATGACCATATCAATGTAGATGTCATATTAATAATTATTCAACATAAAATTAGAATACTTCAGTAAACTAAATTTAATTTGCTATAAAAAATATGTTCTCTAAAAGGAGTTTTCAAGTATGCTAGCTCTCCGCGGGCCGGACAAAATCTGTCCGCGGGCCGGATGTGGCCCTCGGGCCGTAGTTAGGAGACCCCTGCATTAGATTATTGCGTTTTCTTTGTTAGAATAACTTATGATTGTTAATTCGATTGCTAATAAATTAATTTTGGATTCGTACCTTTTTTTTTAAATTAAATCACAAGTAGTATTTATTAGATCAGAAGTGCGATTTCATAACACGCTATTTAAATCGTTCGCCGTCTTAGTTTCTTTTTTTTCTTTGTGTAAAATGTATTCGCTGTTTTTCATTAAGTTTTAAAAGCGGAAGTTATTTTTGTTAAACTTATCTTGTAATATATAACGACCGGTTATTTCTTATACTTAGTTGTAAAAAGAAGCGCGATCGTTATATTTTTCAGTTTTTAAAATTCATAAAAGGGTAGATCGTAATTTTTTTTTGTTGTAGTTTTTCGGATATAGAATTCCTATTCGAAATTTTTGTTTAAAGCGGTTTAGTTTAATAACTTTGTCGTTATGTCGGGTCGTGAGTCTCGATCGAGAAGCCTCGATAAATGTCGTAGGCGCCGTAATAAAAGAGGTGATTCCCGTGATGCTCGTAGGGCTAGTTTTAAACAACGCAACCGTTGTGCTGACTCGTCTCGACGTCGTTGTAGGTCTCCTTTCTCGCGCGACGGCTCCTGTGCCTCGCGTGAGGACTCTCAACGCGACCCATTTGAGATGATTATTAAAAGGCTAGATGCACTAGAGGAGCGGATGTCTGTAGGGAAAACATCAACGTCTAATTCCGCGCGAAGCTTTACACCTCCGTTGGCCGTAGCGGCGCCGGCACCGGGACGGATCGTGGCATCTAACACCAGTACGGAGAATAGTTCTGTAGCTGGACTGTCTAAAGGAAATACTAGTATGGACACCGCGGATAGGATTGTTGGTGCACTTTCGTCGTTAGTTCTAGGGCGATCTAAGCACTATTTTATATCAAATTTTGATCCAAATGTGCACGATTTCGACCAATGGTGTGCTGAAGTAGATCGCGGCCGTGAATTGAATCGTTGGGACGATGGGGAATGTTTAGGACGTATAGGCGGTTGTCTACGTGGGGACGCTAGAGCTTGGCTTAATGAATGGGTTACTGATGACCGCACGTGGTCAAATTTTAAGACGGACTTTCGTTCATTATGTCCACGCGAACTTGACGTTGCGTCTATATTATATGACGTTATGACTACCGGTTCAAATAAATTCACCAGATACCACCTATGCAGAATATGCGCGGAAGTCTCTTTTGCGGCTAAATATTGTTAGGGGGCTTACGGATGAGAAGTAGCTATTGTTGTTCGTGGTATTGCCGATCCCCAAGTTAAGTCTAATGCAAAACTACTGTCAAAGAATTTGGTAGAATTCTTATCGGTGTACGTTAAACCCAAACATATTACACTTGCCACTAACAATCCTGCTCGTTCGTCTGCTGGTATTCCTTCGAGACCAACCAAACGCATCGCATTTAAATGTGACCACTTGACTTGCTTTGCGTGGCAGAATGTTTGAAAGTATGTCGTTCCAAAACTGGATTACTGAGTTGGGCTGTTCCATTCATTTTGTAACGCCAGAAATGCATCGGGAAAACGGACAAGTCGAAAGGTACTGTAGGACGGTTCTTAATATGTTACGCGTCGAAGTCAACCATAAAGGTTTAAACTGGTCTGAAGCTTTATGGAAAGTCCAACTCATCCTAAATATCACTAAGCAAGCGACGACACAATCATCATCCCTTCAAATATTAACTGGCATCGACGGGACCACACCTGTCATAAGATCCTTGGTAAGGGATGTGGCCCTGAGTAACACTAATCCTAACCGGGAAGGATTAATGACGTTGAGGAGGCAAAGAACTTCTGAGCTTCTTGCTGCTAATCAACAGCGCCAGGATGCTTATGTAAATAAAGGTCGTCGACAGCCTCGTAATTTAGCTGTTGGCAGTTTTGTTTTTGTTATCAAGGGATCGCAGAGCAAGGGCAAATTTGATTCCGGCATGCGAGGTCCTTACAAGATCTTGCGTGTGCTTCCACATCATCGCTATGAACTTGAGCTGGTAGCTGGCTCATATGGGAAGAAAACTCAGACCGCTGCAGAGCACATGGTGCAGTGGCGCGGCGAGTGACACCGGATGTGTGTGAAGCATTTTTCGCGAGTGGTGAGTGCTATGCCTCGACCAGTGGCAACAACTCCTGTGCTATGCCCCGACCAGTGGCAACAACTCCTGTGCTATGCCCCGACCAGTGGAAACAACTCCTGTGCTGTGCCCCGACCAGTGGCAACAACTCCTGTGCTATGCCCCGACCAGTGGCAACAACTCCTGTGCTATGCCCCGACCAGTGGCAACAACTCCTGCGCTATGCCCCGACCAGTGGCAACAACTCCTGTGCTATGCCCCGACCAGTGGCAACAACCCTTGTGCTATGTCCCGACCAGTGGCAACAACCCCTGTGCTGTGCCCCGACCAGTGGCAACATATATTTTTTATGCTCCGATTTTTATACTCCATTGTAGCATTCAATCTATCTTGAATTCTTTTTAGCAATGAGTGGTGACGGAAATGTCTTTTTTGATGATTGAGGTCCGGAACTCCATCAGCACAATTGACATTTTATTTGCTGCTTAAACTGCCGGTTAAGACTCTATCGCTGCATGGCACGTCGGCTGTCATTTTCGGCAGCCACTTTAATAATAAATGTAACAATGACTATTTTGCTCATCTACCTTTCTCATGTGTTTTAGGTGACGAGGATGCTAAGGACGGGTGAAGATCAGGCTGACGAGGACGTTCAGCCAACAGGAACGGCCGTCTTACAATAATAACCTGGTCACCCCGTCGAAAACCGGTGCGACGGAGGCATGAGGCGAGGGACAATGGCGTGAGGTGAGGGGCAAGGAAACAAGCAGGCGCCACTTTGCTCCAGCGCTTAAATCGGGACGGACGGGTTCTCTAGTGCATTACAGTATTGCGTTTTGTTAGAATAACTTATGATTGTTAACGATTGCTAATAAATTAAATTTGGATTCGTATCTTTTCTTTAAAATTAAATCACAAGTAGTATTTATTAGACTAACATAACTAACACATATACAAACACACAAAGGAAACAATCTGTCAGTGTACGACATAATATGTAATTTTAATTCAAGCAACGTTAGTGTTTTTTCATTTTGAAACAGTAATAACAAGAACGAAGATGAAATACAAGTTTTATTAGGTCCTTACATATGAAATTGACGTTTTGTAGTACTGGCCACTTTGCTCTCATATATATCTTCTTTGGTTAGGAATTAAAAAAAACAATTTCAATTTTATACCGCTATTTACTCATGCGTTTGTGTTTCAAAAACCATAATTCATTTGTTTTTTCCTCTTTTGGTTTTTTCTTTGCGTCACTCTGTTTACAAAATGGAAAACTTGAAATATCGTATTATTTTCGAGTACGAGTTGCACCGTGGCACCAGTGCTGCAGAAACGGCTCGAAGGATTAATGATGTGTAACTACGCCATACAATGTCAAAAATACGGTGTCGGAAAAGAAAACACAGTGCGTTTTTGGTTCCAACGTGTTCGTTCTGGAAATTTTGACCTGCAGAAGAAGCCCCGTGGACGGCCGGAGACCAAAGTTGATAATGAAGAATTGAAGGCTATTGTGGAAGTGGATCCATCGCAAACCACGTCCGAGTTAGCTGCAGGCTGTGGTTTTAGTGATAAAACTGTTTTAATCCACTTGAAGCAAATTGGGAAGGTGAAAAAGCTTGAAAGGTGGGTACCTCATGAATTGAGTGCAGCAAACCGACAAACGCGCGTCGACTGCTGCGTTACATTACTCAACCGGCACAATATTGAAGGGATTTTAAATCGAATCATTACCTGTGAAGAAAGTGGATCCTGTACGATAATCGGAAACGCTCATCGCAATGATTCAGCCAGCCTGCCAGCCCTGGCGAACCAGCCAAAGCCTGCCCCAAGCGAAAATTTACTCAAAAAAAGTTACTTGTGAGCGTTTGGTGGACTAGTGCCGGTGTCATTCACTACAGTTTTTTTAAATCTGGCCAGATGATTACGGCAGATGTCTATTGCCAGCAACTGCAAATCATGATGGAAAGCTAGCTGCTAAAAAACCTAGGTTGGACATTCGCTCTAGGCCGCTTCTGCTTCAGGACAACGCTAGACCACACACTATACAACAGATGGCTACCAAATTAGAGGAGCTTCAATTGGAATGTCTAAGACATCCACCGTACTCCTCGGACCTTGCTCCAACAGATTACCATTTTTTTCGAAATTTGAATAACTTCTTGCAGGGGAAAAAATTCAACTCCGATGGTCCAAAGCGCCTTCAAAGATTTTATTGATTCCTGACCGAATTGTTTTTTTAGTAAAATAATCAATGAACTACCTATGAGATGGCAAAAGTGCATAGATAGCAATGGTATACTTTGATTAAATAAATATATTATGTTTAAAAAAAACGACTTTATGTTCCTCCTTTACAAAACACCAATTTCGTATGGTATATCCTAATATAAATGACTACTTTTAATTATTACCCTAAGTTAGGATCTTGTATGATTCAGTGGCAACACTTATTGTCCGAGAATGTTTTTGAATTTTTGCTTTTTTATTGCATTATTTATTAATATTTAGACAAAATAATACTTACAGATGGAAAGTAACGTTGTCCTTTTGTTTATCAGATGTTCCGATATTTACAGTAAAAAACACAGCAAGTCGGCATTTTTAGCTCCGGTTCGGTTAGGCGGGAGCCTTACTGTGATTTGCCAAATACGTCAATAACGCGTGGCAACTAGTTTTATATAACCGGTGTGACCGGCGGTCTCGTACCTTTGGCAGCGGGGAACGCCTGACAATGGCTACTTCGGTTGGATTAATGCTCTAATAATCTGCTAACTGACCCGTGTTTACGTAGTAACTATTTATTAATCAGTGCCCGGGCCCACTTTGTTGGGCGCTAAACATTTTGTCTTGTAATAGTTTAACCTACACCTACTACCTATACCTACAATCTACTCCTACAATCTACACCTACACATACTAGCAATCTACCTGCATACACACAGTAGATACCTACTCACACCTACTACCTAAACTTACAACCTTCTTCTACACCTACTACCTATGGGAGTAAAATCGAAATCACGATGTTTGACGGTCACACGGTGATGTCATACGATGTTAGCTGAAGATGTCACATTTTTAAGTTCTCCGTGCAGAAAATTTAAAAAAGTAATAAAATCTTCAAAAAGTAAACAAATCAAAAATTATTTTTAAAAAGAAAACAAAATATAGAGTACAAAATATAAAAAGGTTATAGAACTAAGCTATGTACATACTACAGAGTGTTTTTTATATTTTGAGTGCACTTACTTTTTGCATTGCACACCAAATTTTACTTTTTAGAGTAAACTCCAGTCGTGCTTACACACCCACTTTTTTTTCTAGTAATAAATATAGCCTTTATGTAAAGGGAATAATGTAGCATTCTAATGGTGAATTATTTTTCGAAATCGGTAGTTTTGGCGTGATTCGGGATAAACATACAAAAATATAAAAATACAAATCTTACTTCATTATAATATTAATATAAAGAAGTAGGTATGTATAGATATAGATTACCATAATATTACCTATTTAACACTTATCAGGTTGCTTAGCAACCTGTCGTGGTAAACAAATGAACTTATCAAATATTTTGAAAATGGAAATGGAACTTGATTATAAAATTCTTAATTTATATAAAACCAGGCAATATGATGCTTGCCTCAAACTTTGCGAAATATCTTTGAATGATAAAAGCGATCGACTGGTTGAGTTTATACGAATGCGCATTATGACGATCCAGGCCAAGATTGCTGGAAATGGGTATGAGGAAGTGGATTATTTTGCACAGCAAGATGATTTGAACCCCTCGGCGGTTGCAAAAACTCCTAGACAAGGGACAGCATTTCAGAAAGAATCATCCGCCACTCATCACATAGGCGCAAAAGTAAGTTCAACTTAAATTGTGTAGCTATTGTATTCAGGAATTTTAGAATTTATTACTTAAAAATAATACTTATGCGCAATTAGCTGCAACTTTATTTATAAACCTATTATGTACACCCGCAACAATATAGGTTACACGGCTTCGTTAGGCTTATACAAGTAGGTAGGTACTGAATGTTTTTATAACCTCAGGAAAGATCGACAACAGCTACGGTGAAGTCCAGGGGTGCAAACACCGCGCGCGCCCGCACAGCCCACTCGGCGCTGTTCACGGCATCGCGCGCCTCCCGAGCTGCGACCGCAATGGCAGACGGCAGCGGTCACTTCACGCTTGATGCACCGGTTACACTGAGGTTCTTGAACAAGGACGACAATATGTTTGTACCTGCTGCGAAAACATTATTCGAATACATTTACTACTGTGAAGGAAATATACGCAAGGTAATCTGAATCTATTGAATAAGTTAACTTTAAACGGGCACCTAATTGATGACCGTAATTGTAATCATAATAAAATTTTGTTTTGATGTATTTTTTTCCCAGGCAATGGAAGTAGTTTTCCAAGCGCAGAAAGCAGACGAATCTGCCGATTGGTGGTGGAATTTTTCTCTTGCTCGCTGCTATTACACTCTTGGTATGCACAGGAATGTAGAAGAATGCTTACGGCCAGCTCTTAAGTATAGCAAGCACATATCCATTTATCTCAGACTAATAGCGATGTACGTTGGTATTGACCAACCATTATCAGCTCTCGACGTTTGCAAGCAGGGCCTTTCAGTGTTCCACGATTCAGCCCCATTGCTATTAGAGGAAGCGAGAATCCATGAGCGAATGGGTAACCAAGCAGTTGCTGTAAAATATTATCGCATGGTCGCAGTGGAAGACCCGTCTAACATGGAAGCAGTTGCTAATATCGCAATGTACAATTTTTACAACGACCAACCTGAAATCGCTCTAAGATATTACAGGTAATTTTGATGCCATCCATTTGCCAGGAACTCGTATATAAATTGTAATATTTACGATCTACGTAAAATTTCAGGAGGCTTTTAGTTACTTGTCCTGTGGGTCCAGAGATTTATAACAACTTGGGTTTATGCTGCTTGTATTGCAATCAATGGGATTTGACAGTAGCTTGTTTTAGACAAGCACTGTTTTACTCAACTGATCCAGAAGTGCGTTCGGATATTTGGTTTAATTTGGCACACGTCGCTTTGGTAAGTTTATAGTGGAGGTAGATTATTTGCAGGTTGGTACAATGGTGATCGTAAGAATTGTTTATTAAACGTTTAATAATATTTTCTTTTTTTAGTCTACGGGTGATATTCTACTGGCGAGACGGTGTTTGTTGTGCAGTGTCTCTATCTCTGAACATGGACCCTCGAGGCGGGCGTTACACTCAATAGACATGCGTTTACAAGCTCAAAAAACGGTTTAAATAATCTCATTATAGATACTCTAATAAAAACAACTGTGAGTAAGTAAATAAATATTTTTAGCTACATAAAGTATTTTTAATACCACAGATTATAAGAAATTCAAAACCAGGGTGTACTACGAGGTGTACTAAGGTACAATGTACCTAAGTATTTATTATTTATAAATTAACTGACTATAAGTAATTTATACTAATGATATATCAATGACTAAATTAAAATTATTAATATAAACTTAAAGTTATATTTCGTACCCAACTTAAACCACCACTACATTAGTGCGGAGTGGCTTAATAAGTAACAATAGGCTGGAGTAAAAACACGACAATACTTATTATTTATGCATAAATTCTAGATATTCTTCAATAGCTGGCTCAAAAGATTCAATACGACGGAGTTCATCATATTTTAGAGCAGCCAGGGAGTCTAAGGTTGGCTCCTGGTGTGTTCGCTGTAAAACTTTTATTTCTGGTTTAATTTCATTCTCACATTCTATGCTTGATACAAATCGGCGTTTTATCTACAAAATGAAAATAATCATGTTACCTATTTCCTAAATTCGAAAAAAGTTTATAGAAAAGTAGATAATAATTTGTACCTGTTCAAGAGTAGACGGAGGACAACCAATTTGTTCCCATGTATCAACGCCTTTACATATCGAGAGGGGCTTAAAATAGTTAATACTCTTTTCTTTTTGAGAAACACTAGTACCAAAGCCAGCGCTGTACAACAGGTCCTTGGCTTTCTTCAGCAGCTGCGGCTCTTTGGAGGAGTAGAAAACCAGATGCGCATTGTACAACAACGCTACACTTCTCAGCGTAGTGCACACAATTTTTTTGACGTCACTGTCTAAAACATTAAGCAGTTCTTGTTATGACAATTTTTATGGTTCAGTACCCAAAGGGTAGACAGTTGAAATTTTCACAGAAGGTGTATTTCTGTTATTAATAATGGCAGCAGGTAGATGCTTTAAATATTCACAGAATATTTTAGTTGAAAAATAGATACTGAAATTGAAATAAATACTTAAATATTGTATGGGATACAACAAACGTGATTTTTTGTCGTTTTGTACGGAACCCTTCCTGTGCGAGTCCGACTCGCACTTGGCCGGTTTTAATTTGTTACTTTCTTTATGATTATTAGTAACGAAAAGCTAGGCTCTGATATGATAGGTAGGTACCTACCAAATTTTATAGAAAGCTTGGTTTACTTATAAGCATTTAAAAGACCGGCAACGCCTGGCACCTCTGGATTTCGCGGTTGTCCATGGGCGGCGGTAGTCGATTGCTTACAGAGTAACAGGCAATCAGCAACTAGTTTTCCGGTCTTAGGTACCTAATACTACATAAAAATTTGGGTATTTACCATAGTTTTTAAATAGGTCATATTTTCCTCCTATAATAATTAAAGCTGGTAGTTTTGCCTCAAAATTATCTATTATTGATTTAATACAAGTGTCTAAAATATTCCATAATGTTTTTATTTTGCTTAAATCTATCATGATGCAGTAAGTAAAATTATCGCCTGTAGGGATAGCCTTGAGAACCGTGCTCAGCATTTCCAGCTTTCCACCATGTTCCCACACATGACATATTGTTTTTTCCATTCCCTGTTTCGGAGAAGTCTTTCTCCCGTAAGAATATTCCAGAACCAAAGTTTCTTTGACAGTATCATGCATATCAAGAAAGTTGTGTATCAAAGTGCTTTTACCCTAAAAATTAATTTCAATTATTATAATAATACAAACATTGAGAGAATTGAGAATCGTCAGAAAGGTACTAGGATGAAAGCACCAATTATTTTTACCCACAATGGCGAGTTTTCTGGGTCCATTATTTAATAAATGCCTGATTTTAATTTCATAAAATAGTTTATGTTCATCCATATTTTATAAAATAAGCATATCTAAAAAATTAAACTTGTCACAATTTATTAGCACTCTCATCACCAATTATTATTAGCACCGCACTACCCAATTATCAGCACTGTGATAGTGGTAATGAAATTAGGTAGTTAATATGAAATAAAACAATGTTCAGAGAATAATGTCTAAAGTCGTGTACTTTTTACTTTTTACTTTTAACCTTGCCGTTATTTAAAAATACTTAATCAACAGTAGAATGTGAGAAAAAAATATCCCCACTTCACAATAGCGTTCGGAACCGTACGATAATTATTATCGTACACATACGATAATTTTGTGCCTACGTACGATGTACGATAGCATATTATTATCGTAAACAGATTGTACGATAATTTCCATCATGATGCAAAATTTGAGAATTTATAATATTATTTCACTGGAACGCCGATAGTCTAAATCGCATTATTCTATTTTGTCCAATAAAATCTTGGGAAAATACCGGGAAATACAAGTTCTCTATTCCTAGTGGTTCTTAGGATCCGCTCTGATAAGTTACACCACTGCCGAGACTGTAACTTTACTCAGCGCCTGCTGTACACGCTTTCTTATTGGTTAGCATCTACCAATGCGAACAAGAGAATATAAGTTCGATATTTCGAATAAGTTCATACTTCATACGTATCGTTACATATTTTGTAAAGTAAGGCCAACCAGACGAGATAAAGAATGTAAACAAATTTTCAGGGGTTCAAAACATTTTTATTTGAATAAATTATTATAAAGTTCGAATTTTAATCGCTGTCGTCTGTACTAGACAAAGATGATTCGTCGGAAGAGTCCGAGTCAGCTGTGTTTATGATAAAACTATCTATTGTATTATCAATCATGTTGTCAATATTGCTATAAAATATGTATCACTTCGAACGCAATCCAAAAAGGAATGAACTTGTTCACAATTGTTTGGCGGACCAAATGTTGACAACTGCGGCACTGGCCGCTTTCCTGTACCACGAAACACGCTACGACAGCTGTCGTCGACCAACTGACGTCATTATTGCATACGAGTGATAAGGACAGATATAATATTAACTCACTTTCATAATGCAACTCAGTAGCGGTCCGTTTATTTACGTTTTTTATCTCGTCTCGTTGGCCTTACTTTAGTAGTAGTACTTATCATCTATGTATTTTGTGTAGAAAAGTTGGCAGTCATTTCGTTATATTATTACGGTTATATGCATGGAAACAGTCAAATTTTGTCCGTGAATTTTAAACTTGGCGCGTTTATTGAACTTGAAGTGGAAAGGGAATCGGTTCAGGTCTGTACCACGCGTAAAAGTTCAGTGTTCTGTTGATTTGAAAGCGGTGGTTTAAAAAAGATAAACTACAGAGTACTTGTATATATATCAATATTACAATTAATATGATTTATTTATTTATGATAGACATTATCCTAAAAAATACGATAATTTCGATCCATGTACGATAATTTTACGCCCGGTACGATAGTCAGTCCGCTTCAAGTTAATAACGCTGCTTCACATGTATGGGAAGACACCCTTTAAATATATATTTATTATTATTGTATAATGCCATAAAGGAAATCTATAAAGGTATCAAATTTCATCTAATTATATTCGTAATTAAATAAGTTACAAGGACGCACAGACAGACAGAGCGAAACTATAAGGGCGAGGCAACAACACTGCGTTGCGACGACGTTAAATCGTTTATGGCGATGCGTCGTCGCAGCGTAGTGTTGTGGCTTCGCCCAATGGGTTCCTTTTATTATGTGGAACCCTAAAAATCAAGAATATTTTAAAAGGACGTACACGAAGGGTGCTATTTTCCTCCTAATCTAATACCTACTTGATAGATATTAAAAAAAGTTTTAAGCTTACCACAGATTTACTACCGACTATAAATACACTATAGGAGGAGTTTTCAGATGATTGTGAAATATCCTTTTCATAAGTTTCAGTAGCAATATCTAAAATATACATATTTATAAACAGTGCACGCATAAAATGTTTATAGAAAGTTGTATCACTGATTGGTAATATGTAGCTAGTACATGAGTTGTATAATTTTTGGTTGGCATGGTAACGTTATAAGGGCCTTAAACGCCTTACTCACCGTCCAGCTTGCAAATCCAGCACCAGTACTAATGGCCGTCATTAGTGTCAAAAATGTCAATCATTTTAAGCCCACGTTCCCAAGAGCGTTTTTTGTGCTCTCGACAAAAAAAAACTGCACTGTAACAAGCTGAAAATAGATGTGTCAAGCTGTACATTATTTTTAGCTCTATTGTATTAGCGCACAGTTTTATTTACAGTGCAGTTTTTTCTGTCGCTAACACAAAATTGCAGCAAATCGGGTGTGCAGGCAATCAAAGACAGTTGGGGTAGCGCGGAGTCTAGACTCGGCTATTTTGACGATAGGCTAACAGAAGTAGAAAAGAAGTTGGCCCTTATAAGTCAATTGCAACAAGACCTCGATGCTGCTCAAGTAACGGTCGCACGTCTTAAGCAAGAAAACGAAAACCGAGATCAAGAGTCACGAATGAATAATGTTGAAATCTCCGGGGTACCTTTGATTAAAGGCGATAAAATCAATTTAAATTTAAATTCAAATTAAAATGATTAAAAACCTTGTCACCATACTGTATTCCATATACAACAAGGTCGGCTTTATTATAGAACCTGTGGATATCGATCACATACACCGTGTACCTCGTTTTGGTAGGCCAAGCGTCAATTCTACCACAGACAGTGTTGCGGATAATAAACCATGGGCAGTAATAGCAAAAATAGTTTATTCAGCGTATTCGCAAAGATGGCTTTCTGGCAGTGGTTCGCGCTCGTCGTGGTCTTACTACTGCAGACATAGGCCTTCCGGGCCCATCACTTAACCTGTATGTGAGCGACCATCTTACTCCGAATAAAAAACTTCTTCTGAAGCGAGCCAGACAGCTGAAGAAGGACTTAAACTATTCTTACTTATGGGTTCGTGATTGTAAGATTATGATGCGAAAAAACGATAAATCAAAAGCTATATAATATATCTCTAAAGATATTGATCTAGACAAATAATTGAAGTGACTATTCTTACTTAAAATTCTAAATATTTATCGCTCTTCTTATGCCAATATTACTCAATACAACTGTAATAATAATTGTAGTTATTATTTTTGTTCTTATATTGAGTTTTTTATATGTACAAGTTTTAGTTCTAGCTTATGTAGTTATTATTTTTGTTCTTACATATGTACAGGCTTTAGCTTATGTTACAAAATATTCTTAATTTTTCATACTTGTTTAAAAAACATTAGATTTTTCATTAGTGATTTGTGATTATCATCAAGGTATCTTTTTCGTATTCTTGACCACTTTAAAATATATTTATATGGCATCGGCTTATAACCATTTGCCAGTGTCAAGTTAAAAAGGCGGGAAATAGAACTTTCGTTTCAATTTTCAACACCGTATTCCTATATCGTCAAGTCTAAAGTCTAGTCAAAGTCCAAATATATAGTCAGTGAAGTCTATGAGTCATGTCAGTCGATTCCTAGGTCCTAGTGAGTTTTGGCGGGAAACACAAAATAGCACGTTTTTAGAAGTTGTACCACTTGCCCACACTTGTGCACGATAACGAATATTTAATGGGTAATATTCTACCAATATTACACATTAAGAACCGAAATAACACAAATTTATGAAGTTTTACAAATTCCACAACATCACCCATTGAACTCCCCGGCAAAACTCCACTTTAAAATATCAAAATAAATAAATTATTATCAATGCCAACACTAATTAATGGCTATTACCAAAATGTTAGGTGCTTACGAACAAAATCTCATACATTTCTATCTATAGTCGCTCAGAGTGAATATGACTTTATTTGCAATATCAGAAAGTTGGCTCATAGCTGATTTCTATGATCGAGAATATTTTGACAGTAGTGTTGTAGTTTATCGATGCGATCGTCCCGAAGCGAGCGTGGTCTCTCGCGGTGGTGGTGTGATTATCGCTATAAGATCCGCATTACGCCCTTTTAAACGTAACTGGCCTACCCCATCCCCTACCGCCTCAGAATGTATTTGGACCTCTATACCCCTGAATAACCGCAATAAATCTTCACTAAATATTGGCTGTATTTACATTCCCCATGGTCCTAGACATCGTGATGCCCTTGGTACATTTTTTGATATAACAAACCAACTTATAGTGGATTATCCCAATGACATTTTACTAGTCACAGATTTCAATATCTCTGACGCTGAATGGAATTGCTCATATAAAAATATTTCCTTAACCGTAAATAACAATAGGTCAGTACAACTGTTGAATGAATTTATGGCTTTTACAAATTTAAAACAACATAATTTCGTTAAAAATATTAACGATCGAATTCTTGATCTAATATTCAGCAATACAAACTGTGAAGTAACATGTTGTGACGATCCTTTAACTTCAGAAGATGCCCATCATAAATCTCTGTTAATTACCATATCAGTAGATTTAAATGATTATCTCAAACCAAATAATAATACCGCATATAATTTTAATCTAGCAAATTTTGATAACATAAATGATGAGCTTTTCAAAATAAATTGGAATTTATTTTTTAAAAAACTGTCCATGGAAGAATGTATTTTTAAACTTTATAACGTATTAAATAATCAATTAAATAATTTTTTTCCTAAACGCGTAGTGCGATCTTCCACTAAATCCTGTTACACAAAACCTCTAAGAAAATTACTTAATGAAAAAAGAAAATATCATAAGCGCTGGAAGCTTTACAATAACCCTTTAGATTTTGAAACTTTTAAATTATTAAGAAAACGTTCAAAATTAATGGAACTAGAAAATTATAAAAATATATAGTTGACTCTGAAAACATGATTAAGACGAATCCGAAATGCCTATGGTCATATGTAAAGTCGAACTTTAATTTTGGTGAACTGCCACAAAAAATGCATTATAAGGATAAATATGTCACTAATGGAAGAGATATATGTGACTTGTTTAATGAACACTTTCATTCGGTTTTTGAACCCACAACAGTGAACGCTCCGCTCATAAACAATCTACAGCCGCCTAGTAATCCCCTGTTTGACATTAGAACTATTGATATCACCGAAAAATTGGTAAATAAATTTCTAAAATCAGTTGATCCTAAAAAAGGAGCTGGAACTAATGGTGTACATCCGAGTCTCGTAAGAAAATGTGCATCTGCACTAACAACTCCTCTAACTATTTTGTATAAAAAATCTATATCAGAAGGTCGTGTTCCTTTGGCATGGAAAAGGGCCTGGATAACTCCAATTCCCAAGGGTTCTTTAAGCGATGATATATAAAAATACAGACCCATCTCTAAGACCTGTGTATTTGTAAAGATTTTAGAAGACATTATTGCTCAACAACTATTTGCTGTTGTCCGTCCATTTATTTCTCCGCAACAACACGGTTTCTATAGATGACGTAGCGTTGAGAGTAATCTTTTATCTTTTACGGAAATGATCCGCGATGCCTTTTATAAAAAATATCAAGAAGACGCCGTGTACACTAACTTTGCCAAGGCTTTCGACAAAACTTCTCACTACACCTTATTATTAAAACTTTGTAATCTTGGTGTCCATGGCGATCTGTTTCGCTGGTTAAGTTCTTACGTAAATAACAGGTGTCAGGTTGTTGTTTTTTGTAGGAAAATAACCTCTGGTGTGCAGAGGTCACATTTAGCACCACTACTATTTGTTCTATACATAAATGACCTAAGTAATGTTTTAAAAAATAGCTACACCCTTCTTTATGCCGACGATACAAAAATATTTAGAGTTATCCATAACTCTAAATATGTAATACACTCTAATTATAATATTAAATACTCTAATTATAATATATAACACACACCACTGTGAACTTCTTCAAAATGATATAACGGTTTTTGAAAATGAATGTGTGAAAAATAACCTTTTCCTTAATCCTGATAAATGCAATTTATAATTACTTTTAGCCTCAAACATAAACTGATTTTATTTAAATATAAACTTGGTGATAAATATTTAAAAAGAACATCAGAGATTCGCGATCTGGGTGTCTTGATGGACTCTAAATTTACATTTGTTTCACACATTAATGAAATATTAGCTAAGGCCTATAAACAAATGGGTTTTATTCTGCGTATCTCTAAGCCTTTTAAAAATTATTTTACCTACAAGATACTATATTATAGCTATATCCGCAGTCACTTAGAGTTCGCTAGTACGGTGTGGTCTCCGCAATACAAAACTCACTCTGAGAGATTGGAAACACAACAGAAAATTTTTTTGAAGTGTTTGGAATTTAGAATGGGTAACTTATACAGGGTGGCCAAAAAGTCGTGGATCAAACGAAACAGGGAGATAAAGGAGGTAATTTCCAACAAAAAATCTTTCTCCAGCATGGCTATAACTTCATTGCACGAAAAGATATGAACTATTTTTGTTTTTTCAATGAAAGTACCGAGTTTTTTTACAATTTAATCAGTAAAAAGTTAAAATGATTAAAAATAATTAAAAAAAAGCTGTTGTATTATGACTCGATTTTGTGTCAATACTACAAAAAATGTATTGCAGCTCTTGGTATCAAACTTAACGAGAAATTAATGTTTTTCCGTAAATTTTGATGCGTTTCAAAAAATTACTTCTCACTTTAAGAGCACCATTTGAAAAAAAAACGTATTACGGAAAGGTGACCCTGTATTATAAAAACTTGCCGGCTTAATGCTGATTAAAATGAGGTACAACACTTTACTTTTTGATCTTTAGTTTTGGTTTTATGATCGTTTTTTCATACCAAGGTGCAAATTTCATTAAATGAGCCTTATTTTTAAATTTAACGATTTATCTTTTCTAGGAAACGAAAGGGTCATACAATACAAACAACTCTGTAAAACACTCGATACAAAGGAATTGTGCCTCTCTTTCACACTAACCATTTAATCCTTTGTCGAAAAAGGTCAGAATACCCGTCTTAGTACCTGAACTAAGACGGGTATTCTGACCTTTTTAGACCGGTAGAATGCCGGGCGAAGCAGAGCGGGAGGGGTGGAAGCGCGTGAGTATCTTTCTTTGTTTAGTGTCTCACTCACTTTCTGGATGTGACTACGCACACTTATTATTTTGCACGGTATTTTTTGTGATTAGTTGTGACCCGCGCTTCGTTTCTGGACTTGTGATTGATTGCCTACCTGTGACCTACGCTTTGTTTATGGACTTGTGATATTGCCTACCTGTGACCAGCGCTGTGTGAATCGGATTTTCTGATCACTTCGGATTGGCTAGATAAGCTAAAATGGCTGCTGCGAGGAGAGCATACACCCAACGGGAGTATGCAGAAATGCATTACCTCTATGGTTTTTGCGACGGTAATGCTCGCGCTGCTGCCAGAGAATATCGACAACGCTACCCTAACCGAGACCGTTTCCCGGACTACAGGGTCTTTATGCGCGTGCATAATGCGTACATGGAGGGAACCTTACCCGGGGAGCATGCTGCGAGAACAGGAAGACCAGTAGTACGATTTGATAATGAAGAGCAAATACTGAGACAGTTAAGATTGGACCCTGGTATTAGCCAACGCCAAATATCACGAAATCTCGGGATCCCACGATCGACGGTGCAGCTTATCATTAAAAGAAATAAATTTCACGCTTACCACGTGCAAAGGGTGCAAGCTTTACTGCCAGCTGACTATGAACCTAGAGTGAGGTTTTGTAGAGAGATGCTTAGAAGACACAGAGAGGATCCGCAGTTCTTCAACAAAGTGTTATGGACTGATGAGTCAAATTTTAGAACAATGGGAGTTTTTAACATCCACAATTTACATTATTACTCCAGAGTGAACCCACATATCATCAGAAATGATCGATTCCAGCATCTGTTTGGGATAAACATGTGGGGTGGAATAATTGACCAGCAGCTTGTGCTACATGAAATGCCACCAAGGCTGAATGGTGCTATGTATTTGAATTTTTTACAAAATAATTTGAACCAAATACTGAACGAAGCTGAGATTCCTGAAGATAGAGTGGCAGAAATGTGGCTGCAACAAGACGGCGCCCCGCCTCATTACACTAGAGCAGTTCGAGAACATTTGAACGAGCGTTTCCCTAACCGGTGGATTGGTCGAGGTGGACCTATTGCATGGCCACCCCGGTCGCCCGACCTTAATCACATGGACTTTTTTGTTTGGGGCTATTTTAAAGAAATAGTGTATCATGGATTTGCTAAGTTACAAATTCAAAGTAACAGAGGTGCATTCCGCCGATTACGAGCAAATTTTATTAGGCGGTGCAGATTGTGCGTTATGGTCAGAGGTAGGAACTTTAAACATTTAATGTAAAAATTTGTATTTAATAAAAGTACTAAGGCACAATCGTTGTTTTTATTTCATAATGGCTTCTGAAATTACTATGTAATATGTATGAGAAAAAATCTAATTTTTCCTTTGAATTTATCATTTTATGAAATTTGCACCTTGATATGAAAAAAGATTATAAAACCAAAACTAAAGATCAAAAAGTAAAGTATTGTACCTCATTTTAATCAGCATTAAACCGGCAAGTTTTTATAATACAGGGTCACCTTTCCGTAATACGTTTTTTTTTTCAAATGGTGCTCTTAAAGTGAGAAGTAATTATTTGAAACGCATCAAAATTTACGGAAAAACATTAATTGCTCTTTAAGTTTGATACCAACAGCTGCAATACATTTTTTGTAGTATTGATACAAAATCGAGTCATAATACAACAGCTTTTTTTTAATTATTTTTAATCATTTTAACTTTTTACTGATTAAATTGTAAAAAAACTCGGTACTTTCATTGAAAAAACAAAATAGTTCATATCTTTTCGTGTAATGAAGTTATAGCCATGCTGGAGAAAGATTTTTTGTTGGAAATTACCTCCTTTATCTCCCTGTTTCGTTTGATCCACGACTTTTTGGCCACTCTGTATACTGATTACAAATCTTCAATTTCGAGATATAACATACCTCCCTTGGCAAAGCGCCGTGTAGTTTGTGATGTTGTGTTCGTATACAAAATAATTCATAACATTGTAGATACACCTGAGCTACTTAGAAGTATTGAGATTCGTGTGCCCCGGAAACAAGAAAGAAATGTTAGAAAAAGAAACCTTTTTAGTGTACCGCAATCCAGGACTTCTAATGCTAATAATGCTTTTATTAGAAGGTCTTGCAATATATATATGATAAGTATTTTGATGATTTAGATCTGTTTCATAGCTCTTTAAGTAAAATGAAACAAAAAGCAAATTAAAAAATTAGAAACATTGTTATAAGCTGATCCGAATGAATGTGTTGTAGCTTTAAGTTTTATATATTTATTACTTCTTTCTATAGAACTCTAGGTTTACGTTTCTTAATTATGTATTACTTTATAAAAATATTTTGTATTAAATAACTGTTTGTTCCTAAATAAATAGAAAAAAAAATCGGAAAACTTGTAGGAACGTAGCCTTACTGCGACATACTCACAGTCCAGCCTGCAAATCCAGCACCTGTACTAAAGGCCGTCATTAGTATCAAAAGTGTCTTATAATTTTTGCCTGCAAGTCCGCTTTCGGGCCGCGGCCTTGGGTTTTCAGGCTGGACCATGAGTACGGCGGAGTACGGACGTTTTTATGCTAAAAATAGCACCCGTACTTTTGTATGCCAAGGAGTAATTTTGCGAGGCATATATTATAATTGATAAATAAAATGTATGCCTTGTATAATGCATAACATTATTGTTATGCAATCATTTTATGCACTATAGCATATATATTGTCGAAACTATGGGTCCTTGGGGTCCCAGTGCCATTCATCTTTTTAGGGATTTGGCCAAAATACTGGTCGACAAAACTAATGACCCTAAGGCTGGCGCTTACCTCGGCCAACGTATTAGTTTAGCCATACAGCAAGGCAATGCTGCCAGCCTCTTAGGCACTCTACCCGCAGCCTCCGACCTAGATTCAGTTATTTTATTATTAAGTAATATCATAGTAATAAGTACTAAATAAATCTATTTAAAATTTGTAAAGAATCTCAAATTTTAATTTCATTTATTACATAAATGGGATTATTTTATTTTAGATAACTGTTTTGTTAAATTTTATTACACATTTTGATAAATCCTGATGAATCTCCTTATTGTAAAATCGATTCATCCAAAGTAAAAATCGATTTACATGGATTACACATAATATTACACTGCATGACATCATTATATGACACATGTCAAAATTTTTAGTCACTAGTCGTGCACTAGTCACTTTGGTCTTTGCAGCTAATGTTTTTTCTTAGTTTTTGTTCTATTGTCGATTGTCGTGTGTTTTTTGAGGAATTTCTCTATATCATTGAACTGGCTATTTATGTTTCTAAGACGCATTTTGACGAAATTGTAGCAATTTGCTATTGCTAGCATAATTTGTTTATCTTGTGACTCGATTCCAACATATCAACGTTATGGCCTACTGACTGTAAGTGGAAGACATTGCCTTTTATTTGCATCACGACTAATTCAACTTATAGTACGTTTAAGTCGTTTGTCCTTACATTTCGAGCTCAGTAATATTTCTTGTGTAAAACTATTGATATTTGGGGCACCATTGTTCTAAAAGCTCAAAAGAGAAAGGCGCCTAATGCGCGGTCCGTATGAACGTCTTTAACCTACTTAGATACGATATTACAATCATGAGCCCTTATTTAATATTTGTCTACTTTCTGATTATTAAAAAATAATTTCCTAAACTTTTGGATTATTGAGTCCCCCGATTAAAAAGAGTTAGTTTTCTGCTAAACAATTTGTTGGAAAAAATTGACACTTAAAACAAAGTAACATTCTCTATAATATAGAATGTCTATTCCTAATTATTCAAGGAATTTATCAATAAAAGGTGGATGTTTTTTAAGAATTATCTGGATGAAATAAAAACTAAAGGTATTTCAACATCATCAGTAATTGCTTAGTTTTTAGCATTTAATAAAATGTATGTTGTTAGGTTGCAGACTTGCAGCCAAACTGTAAGCACATTGCCAATAATATTATGACTTTTAAAGGGATAAAAGATACTCAATCCTTTACTTAAATAAGTTGTGAAAAGTAATATATTGTGCAATCATTTTTATAATAATATTTTGATGTTAAGAAAATACAACTTCTGCATCTTAACTGTAAACTCATTTTGTTTTGATTTATTTCCTTTATTTGGAACAAACAACAGTTACATGTTCTTATCTTAACTTTTAGAAGTAGAAGACACACAAACCTGCACTATTATTTGCAGAATCTTGCTACTATTATAACTGAAAGTTTGTGAGGATGGACTCGCTACTACTGATTTGTTACTACAGATTTAGCCCAGCCCTTAACACTTAATTAAGCCCAGTTCTTAACAACTATTAGTGATCACATTCTTGTTTCTGTCTGCACAGTGTCACATTTACACACGCATCTATTGCTCATAATTCATGAGTGAGTGAGACAGCGTACAGACCGAAACAGGATTATGATCACAAATAATTACAAGAACTGTGCTTACGCAGGCAAAGCTGGGGGCAAAAGCTACTAACTACTTAATATTAAAAAAAACAATGCCTGGTTTCTGAGGTGAATTTGTCAGTAGTCGTATCTATTCAGTGCTATTGGTTTGATAACTTGTTTTGGAACAAAAAAGATGACAATATACCAGTATATAGTGACTTTTTATTCCATCTGGAGGAGCAAATGGTAGGTATCAACTAAATAATCTATACACAGTTGTATTTTGAGTCAAGGCTCTAGTATTTAAAATTTGGAAAATCTTAGAAAATATAAATTTTTGTCACCCTATAGTAGTGCTGGTAAGTATTAGTCGGCAACATGGGTCACTAGGGTGACGATTATTTGACATTGAAATGTTTTTATTATTTTTAATGATTTTAAAATAAAACAATTTTTCACTGTGTTAAAAAAAAAAAGTAAACTAAGTATGCCATAGTCTTATCAATTCCATAACTTGTAATTGACATTACTTTTATCTAGAGCTTATGTAAAATCTTCAGAAACTGGGCATAAGATGTGTATATTTTAAAATAATATTTTCATTTTATTTGCAGGTGGAAAATATATCTAGCCTTTGAAGGTATGTTGAATCTCTCTTGCGTCATTTTGTAGGTTCAATACATTATAATTTATAACATAAAAATTACTGGTACTCTGTGGCTTAGTGATTAGCGTGTCGGCGCTTAAGCCTGAGGTCACGGCTTCGAATCCCGCCGAAGGGACATAAAGTTTTTCCGTGTTCCTGGGCCTTGGACGTATTAAATATATTTATAATATAATAAAAATCTTAAATATGTGTATAGTATAAAAGTATTAAATAAATTTCCGTTGTCTAGTACCTGTGATACAAGTTCTTTGGATACTTAGTACAGGACCAGATTGACATGGTGTGGAAGCGTCCATAGATATTATTATTGTTATTATATCATAAAATGAGAACTTTTACTTAGATTAGATAATCTTAAAATCAAGAAGTTTGTTTTGTCTATTCTTTCTACTCTGTTCAGATCGAATTTGATCTTAAACATAATCAAAAATATTAAATTCAACCAAATTAATGTGTATCTTTTTATTGCTCGGTAAATAAGTGACATTTGAATACAGTATTTTCCTGTATTTTTTTTACTGCATAAATGAATAGTGCTCTGAAAAATATAACAGTTTACAAAAGGAAAAAAGAAAAATTTGAAGCATTTTTTGAGTCACGTGAAAACGCCCCATATAAAACTCGTACTAGTAGGTGACATCCCACGCTAGTAATGTTGCTACGAAATGTATGGCCATATGCACAAAATTTCTGATATCTCGTAATTTTGCGCGTTTATTGTTTGATACATAGTATAGTAAATCTTTTTGTATTTGATGTAAGTAATCTAATTGTGTAGGTTTTATACACTAATGTTTTAAAAAAATATTGCAACTTGTTTGTGACTTCGAAATGCATATAATTACTAAACTACAAATAAAATCCTAATTCTTTTTACTTTTATCTAGTTGTAATACCTAATTATTTCTTAATTTACTTAAAAAAAACAAAATTTTTACATGTAGGAAAATACCCAATTGGTAGCTTTATATTGCAGTATTGTTTCTTTGCTTATGTGTAGATTAAATCGAGTCTGAACAGTGTATAACTCACTTGACAGAAGCCTATATGTAACATGGTGTTGCAGATGGCGGAAGTGGACCCGGAAACGCTGCTGGAGTGGCTGTTGACAGGGCAGGGGGATGAGCGGGACATGCAGCTCATTGCGTTGGAGCAGCTCTGCATGCTGCTCCTCATGTCTGACAATGTGGACAGGTGCTTTGAAAGGTATGTTCATATTTAAAAAAAAAACTGTTTATATTTTTAAATTATGAATGTAATTTTGAAACCTTTCAAATAGCCATTAGTCTACAGCCATTTTTTTCTGTTTAAAAGTAAGCTAGTTTTATGTTGTATCAGGGAATCTAATTAATAAGCAGGCAATGGGCGACAGATTCCCCAATCCATCACCCGAGTCCGTTTTAGGGCGGGAGCTGGCGCTCAAGGTTAGCGCATCTCTTGACCGAACCATACCTTCAAGAATGGCCGGGAGAGTTAAATCTATTCCAAAGACGACGCATAACTCCGCCCGCTGCTCAGCCCAGGTGGGGCAAGCCTCGAGCGTATGCTGCGCCTTGTCTTGTTCCGGGTAGTGGTGACATTGGGGCGTTGGCTCTCTCCTAGCTGTATAGTGCAGGTAATGACTGTGCAAAGCATCCGCGCCCAGTCAATATCTGCACCATCCGGTAGGTGAGGGCGCCCTTGGAGCGTGCCAACTATTGTTCCATAATCGCCCATATCGCGGCTATCACTATGTGGCCGGCAGTCGGGGATGCCTTTGGTCGTGACAGGTGCGCATTATAATTATGCGGGCCTGGCGGCGCCATCGGGCTGTTAGGTCTGGTGACACCCGCTCTCCACGCTGCTTAAATTATGCTGTATGGTGGTAGATCTCCGCCAACACGATAGCCTCCAAATACCAGGGTGGGGTACCGGCTACTGCCAGAGCTGCGTCGCCGGACACCGGACACAATTAAGCGTAGTGCCATAGCACACTGCTGTCGTCGCCGGAGTGCTTGGTTTTTTATAGCATTTAGATAGTCCGCCCATACGGGACATAGAGGTCTATGGATTGTATGACCCCCGTATAAAGCCGCCTACAGCTGGACCCTCCTATGTTGGGCAGGAGGCGCTCGAGGGCCACAGCTGCTTTCTGCAATCATGGCGCTAACCAGCGGAAATGACTAGCGAAAGAACACCTTAGGTCCAAGACGAGACCCAGATATTTTAGTTCCTTGCCAATGGGCACGTTCATATCGCCAATGCGCAGGGACGCTTCCGCTGGGGGGCGTTTCCGGGGTCCACGGAAAAATATGGCCTCCGTCTTCTCTACGTGATGCCTACTACCTACCGGTACGGGAAGTAACCCAGTGAGAAGAAAAAATAATTGTTCTTTTAAAATATACATATTTTACAATGTAATAATATAATGTCATGTAATAATATACTCAATCTATATAATATTATCAAAAGTCAGGATACATATAAGAACCTTGCAGGTGACCATCCTATTCGCAAGGTGTGCAATCGTCAATAAAATTATTGACCCTATAATAAGCTACAGCGCACAAACGTTCTTTAACTACTTTTTAAAAATTATTAATGGAAATATTTTGAACGTTTCCTGGGACTCTTATTGTATTGGCGTATACCTCAGATTTTTTTATTGGTCCAAACTCAAAAAAATGTTTATGATATCAAGACGATTCATATAAAATTCTTTGAAAGTAAATTGAAAGATTTGAAAGACTTTCAATTCGTTAATTAAGAGAATTAGAGTTCAGTTGTACTAGAGTGACTTCTAAAAGTGACATTTATGTTTTATTCTAAACTAGCGACCCGCCCCAGCTTCGCACGGGTGCATTTGCATATACATAAATCTTCCTCTGGAATCACTCTATCTATTGCTGAGAACTGCATTAAAATCCGTTGAGTAGTATGTAGGTATTAAAGGCATTATTACATTCATAACATTATTCCCTTTTTTTAATGTCTGAAATATCTGACCATTCACAAAGAACATGTAAAAATACCATAAAAGTCGCATTTAATCTGAGATGTCAGGTATGAGCAGGAAGTGTTTGTAAACCCATAAACTACATCAACAGCTCAACAACAACCTTTTATGCCTGCAATCATTAACATTTAAAAAAGTATTATATTAATATAATTATATATTAGGTCCTTACATATGAAATTAGCGCTTTGTCTTACTGGCCACTTTGATCTCAAATATTTCTTCTTTGGTTAGGAATTCCAATTTCAAATTTATACCGCTATTTATGCAATTGTGTTTTGAAAACCGTAATTCATTTGTTTTTTCCTCCTTTGGTTTTTTCTTAGCGTCACTCTGTTTACAAAATGGAAAACTTGAAATATCGTATTATTTTCGAGTACGAGTTCCACTGTGGCACCAGTGCCGCAGAAACAGCTCGAAGGATTAATGATGTGTATGGCGGCGGTGTCGCAAAAGAAAACACAGTGCGTTTTTGGTTCTGTTTTCGTTCTGGAAATTTCGACCTGCAGAACAAGCCCCGTGGACGGCTGGAGACCAAAGTTGATAATGAAGAATTGAAGGCTATTGTGGAAGCGGATCCATCGCAAACCACGAGTTAGCTGCAGGCTGCGGTGTTGTGATAAAACTGTTTTAATCCACTTGAATATAATGTTAAAAGCTAAAATTAACTAAAATCTATTTAAAATATTTACAAACTATAAAAGTAGGTAAGTACTAAAAAAAAAATAACTACTCCAAAACTTAAAATACTACAAAACAAAGAAATCTCCCAGGTCTTTCCCACCAGGCAGAGTACCTAGAAGGCTCAAAGAGTTTCCTCGCTGGATTGCGATACTTAAATTACAGATATTAATAATATACTTATATTACATAACTTTGTAATCTCTTGAAATAAAATTACATCCACTTGAAGCAAATTGGGAAGGTGAAAAAGCTTGAAAGGTGGGTACCTCATGAATTGAGTGCGGCAAACCCACAAACGCGCGTCGACTGCTGCGTTACATTACTCAACCGGCACAATAATGAAGGGATTTTAAATCAAATCATTACCTGTGAAGAAAAGTGGATCCTGTACGATAATCGGAAACGCTTATCGCAATGGCTGAACTCAGGCGAACAACCCAAAGCCTGCTGCCCACGCGAAAATTTATTTAAAAAAAAATTTACTTGTGAGCGTTTGGTGGACTAGTGCCGGTGTCGTTCACTACAGCTTTCTTAAATCTGGCCAGATGATTACAATCAGTCGGGCAGTCTAAAGCGTCTTCAAAGATTTTATTGTTTCATGTCCGAATGATTTTTTTAGTAAAGGAATCAATGAACTACCTATGAGATGGCAAAAGTGCATAAATAGCAATGGTACATACTTTGTATAAATAAATATATTATGTTAAAAAAAATCGACTTAATGCTTCTCCTTTACAAAACGCCAATTTCATAATGTGTAATGACCAATTTTATAATAATATCTACACTAAAATTACAAAGAGTAAGTATTTGTTTGTTTGTTTGTTTTTTATTGCATTGAACAGGCTCCGAAACTACTGGACCGATTTTGATGAAACATTGCCTTCGCAAATTGTACGGTTCCTAAGTGATTTCTTTTTGTGCGCACGAAGTCGCGGGCAACATCTGTTTTTTATAAATCGCAATAAATCTAAGGCTATAAGCCTTAAGTATGAACTATAGAAGAATAATTTGTGGTGTAAAAGTTTCTTTTAACCTTATACAAAGCAATAAGGACGAAATGTGGTGATGACTAATGACTATACATAATCTGCAAAGTGTTCTCTCTTACAGTTGTTGAAAATACTACATATTTGGAATAAAATATTAAAGCACTGGAATGTTACAAAATTTATTTTTAATTTTATATTTTGTAAATAAAGTCTAAATAATATTTAAAATGAAGATATTGGTGTTTTTTTGCAGTTGTCCTCCACGCACATTTCTACCTGCTCTGTGCAAGATCTTTCTAGACGAGTGTGCACCGGACAATGTTCTGGAAGTCACCGCGAGGGCTATCACATACTATTTGGATGTTTCTGGTAAATATTTCATACTAAACTCTATCCTTGTTTCTTAATCATCTTTGCCACTTTTTGTTCTCGTAATTTTTTTTATGTGTATAACAGTATAAGTATTAATAATTAATTTTTTAGCTGAATGTACCAGGAGGATTGTGGCAATTGAAGGAGCTGTGAAAGCTATCTGCAGCCGTCTACTCACAGTGGACCCCAACAACAGAACTAGCAAGGACCTTGCCGAGCAATGCATAAAGGTAGGCGGCATCATGCATAGTTATCACTATATGTGGCTGTGAAGTAGGTAGTGAAATTAAATGTTATTACAGTGCATTTGAAGTTTGATTTAGAATGTTATTTTTAAAATGTTATAGTACAATGTATGAATGAATTCATAGAGAAAGACTAACTGTTGTCCAGGTATTGGAGCTGGTGTGCACGCGCGAGGCGGGCGCGGTGTGGGAGGGCGGCGGTCTGCCGTCCGTGCTGCACTTCATCACGCACCACGGCACCTCCGTGCACAAGGACACACTACACTCCGCCATGGCGGTTGTGTCTAGGTAATTGAAACAGTGTTTGTATTTCGGAGGAAAATATGTATCTATAGTGTATCTCAGCCACGAGAAGATAAAAAATGTAAACAAACATTTTATGAGTCTAGATCAAATTGAAACTAACCTAACCAAGAGCATGTCAGGACATATCTGTAACTATCGTTAACTTTAACAACAAATCAGTCAAATTTTACTTAAAAATTTCTGACCCAATGTTTCTCAATTTGTTAATTCAATAGGCTACTTGACCTTAATGTTAATTTGCACATAAAAAATAATATAACATTATTTTGAAACCTATAAACCTACAAAAAAATAATACACTTTTAAAGAACCTCCGAAAACACTATTCGCCATGTTGGTTGATAGATTATCTGTGCTGTGACATCATACTAGTACTATTTGTAATCTGTGCTATAGTCCGTAGTAGTGAAATGGCGGTGTTACGTTCCGTTTGACGTTTTGACATAAATAACTTTTTAAGATGTCATGAACTATTTATTTACAGAAACGTGTAATTTCCACATCAGTGGAAATTAAAAACAAAAATATAACATATTTTTAAATCAACATTATTTATCAATCTTAAGTTTTTAATTTATGATATCGCTAGAATATATTTTCCTTGTAGTTAGCCAAGTACTAAAGGAAATACTCCTTCGATGTATGAAATGAAATACGAGTCAAGTAATCTGTTTATTGGACTACCCAAGTGAAATTGCTTAATAATTTCAAATAAAATTGAATTTAGGATTGTTTCATTTTCATATTTAACACTTTGATTATAACATTTTATTCATTTTCGAGGTTTTTTAACCGACTTCCAAAAAAGAAGGCGGTGATGCATTTGGCTGTATATTTGTATGTTCAACGATAATTCCGCCGTCTGTGGACCTATTTTCAAAATTCTTTTTTTGATGTAAAGGGTATAATCCCAAGTTGGTATTTTCGTGATATGGTGATTTCGACTTTTTCTGAAGTAGTCTAAGCATATGCTACCAAAAAGTAAGATTTTGCATCAAGGTATATACCCTGGATCCAAAAGTACAGATCAGAACTCCTGACTACTTTAGATACATGTTTGGGGATTTCGGCGTTGTTTAAAGAACTGCAAGCATTAGCCACTATGTCAATTACAATCATCATCATCAATACCATCGTCACACCATACATCAACACATTATGATGACATAGGTTCTCACTACTTATCAGAGTTTTGTGCACCGATATCAATGTGTTCATAATAATATAGATAATAAATTAAACTAAAAAGAGAAATAATAATATTTTTAAACAATAAATTAAAACCGACTTCCAAAGTAAAAATGCACAAATAAATTATGAAATAAAACTTATTTTCTAAATTTTAACTATTTCTCTACTCAATCTTCCTAATTTTAAAGTTTAAAGCCGAATTCAAAAAGGGAATTATTTAGAAAATAAGTTTTATTTCATACTTTTTTATGCATTTTTACTTTGGCAGTCGGTTTTCATTTTTTGTTTAAAAATAATTACTATGATAAGATTTATTCAAAGTGATTGTGAGAAGTTGTTAGGGTTAGGTAGGTTAAACTTTTTAACATACATAGTTATTACTTATTCCACGACGAATATTTTTTTAATATTAATTTATTAATTTTATTTACTAGATAGCATGGTGACGTAATAATATGTATCGTATATACACAGGGTGTGCGGCAAGATGGAGCCAGGAGACGCGCGCGTGGGCGACGCGGTGTCGTCGCTGTCGGCGCTGCTGCGGCACGGGGACGCGCGCGTGGCGGACGCGGCGCTGCGCTGCTTCGCCTCGCTCGCGGACAGGTTCGCGCGCGCGCACGCTGACCCCGCGCCGCTCGCCGAACATGGTATAGTAGGGTCGTTGAATACGGTATATAGGTGCAATGCTTCGTCGCGGAATACGCACTTAAGGTAGCCTTTCAATGCACGTGACGCGAGACCGAAATAGGGTCGCGGAGCCACTGCTTAATATGAATTTATATGGAGCACTAAACAATCCTCGTGACCCACGACGCGCCAATGGTGAGCGTAGCCAGTGATCCTCATTCGCTGGCTTGCTGGTCGCGGGCCGCGGTCTCGCGTCGCGGTCCCCTAGATCGGAAGGCTTCCTTTATTGTAAGTGGTTACTGGCCATAACTAAAGAACTTACACTGACTTCTATAGGTTTTTGTATAAGGAAAAATTGAGTGTAAACCGCCAAGTGACAACATAAATTAAGCTCGCCTTGTACTCCTAATGCTTCAGTAACTATGAACAGTTGGTTATACTTGCATGAAATCTAAAATTAATTTCTGACGCACAGGTTTGATCGAGGAGTTGGTCCGTCGTCTCGGAGCTACAGAGAACACCGAGGACAAGGGCTTAGTGACCTCCGTGTCTACTACTGTCAGCCTGCTGTCCACACTGTGCAGGGGGTCGGCGCAGATCACACATGTACGTTTGCCGCATGTCATTACTTTCTAGAATTTACTTTTTTGCGTATACAATATCAACACACACAGCACAACATAATCGATGTATGTGTTTAATTCAGCTACTGTTTTTTTTTTCAAAATCAGCCTTGAATTCCTGGCTAGGAATATTGATTTATCAAAAATATAATGATGCAATTTTAGTTTTTATCAAAATCGAGTTCGCAACCCCTTTCAGTATTCTTCACTATCCCTTATAGTTTCGAATTTCGCCTAGCATGCTCACTTGAAAAATTCATTCTGTATAACACAACTTTACACATAAACAACTAATATCATACTAATATAATTTTTGCTGCATGGTATAAGCCTTGTTTGTGACGGATGGACGGTGGACGGACTTGTCCACGGATATGAACAAAGCTTTCATCGCCCAAAAAAAATGTGTAAGAGCTATTTGTGGTAGGCGGTAAAAAGTGGTTTACTTTTTTACACTTTTTCTAAAATTAAATATAATGACTTAACCGAGCATGTACATTTACGAATTAGTAAACTATGTAAAAATAAATTATAAAACTTTCAAAAAGGCACGTGACATATACCCTAGGATTAAGAGAAATCCTGACAGGCTAGTGCTTGATGTCATCCCGAAAAATGCATTGTATTAGAGGCAATATTATGCCATGTGCATAAAGCATATAATGCTATCCCAAGTCATATAAAAAAGCTACCGTATAATAAATTTAAACAGGAAATAATTAAATGGTTAAAACTTAAAAACTTCTACTCGGTAGAGGAATTATTTAAACAAAAAAATAATAATCAACTTCAATAATTACTATGACATTAATGACCATTATAATATTATTATTGTGATTATTATTTTTAAATGTGTTTCGTTTGTATATTTATTTTCTGTTACCGATTTATGACATCTATTATATAATCCTGACATGTTATTGTAATTACCGATTCTGCTTTTATACTTGTAATTATAACTTGTATCTGCATGAGCCATTCCCTGCACTGTACGCCATCAGCTTTTCATTGAACATCTGCTGCATCACTCTTGGCAACTTCTATTACAGGGAAGGCTATGCCAAAAGAAGAAGAAGAAATATCTACTCGATTGACATCCTAATAATTTGTTATGTACTGACTACTAATATTTTGCGAATTTTATTATTAATTTGATTGTGTGTGTGATTTTCTGTATTTATTTTTTTGTTATCTCCTAAACTTCCTAACAGTATAACACGTAATTAGTAATGAAATAATTAGAATACAATATTTAATAATGTAATAATTTTGAAAAATTACAACTTAAATTAATGTAATAAATATTTGCATGCTATTTCTATATAGCTAAAAGTGCCAGAGCCTATAAATTTTGTTACCAACTATTGTTACCACTTTTAGAGCAAATAAACGAATTGAATTGAATTGAATTGAGTATATGCCGTGTTCATTGAAGGCGAGAAGCTGGTTTGTCTTTAGGTGTATTGTACAAATTTCTTTGTCGTTTTATATGTAAATTCATATTTATATTACGTCAAGATTAGAATGTATATAAGGTTTAGGATTTGAATTGGAAACAATTAAAAAATACACGTCTACTAATGAAATAGTCGTTTCATTCAGTAGGTATTTTTGGGGATTCCGTTCCTGTTTTCTGGGACAGATTTCCGCAAAGTATTTCTTTTTCACTTTGAATTTATCTTGTAAATTATGAAATCTATAGAAGGGGCTTAATTAGTACGTAAAAGAGTCTATTCTTCCGAACATATACCCATGTCGCGATGGTGGAAACGTAGTGATTGATGATAATTTTAAATGTTCATCATCATCCTTGCAGGACTTGGTGCGGCTGGAGCTGTGCGCGGCGATTGAGGCGGCGGTGCAGGCGGACGAGCGCTGGTGTCTGGAGTGCATGCGGCTGGTCGACCTGCTGCTCGTGCTGCTATGCGAGGGCCGCCACGCCATACAGACGTAAGTAGAGTGCACCTAGTAATCGAATTCATAATTATTATTATTCCTTCCCCATGAGTAATTATAAAAATATGTTAACCAGTGGTGTGGGGTTCCCATAACTCCATTTCTATCGGCTTCACTTCCCACTTACCTTTTGAAGACCCTCATCTAAATCCCTACCTTATACGGGCTAGGACTTGAAGGAGAACTAGCCTTCGCAACTGATGTTTACCTAAAATAACAATCGTTTTTTTCGCAATGGTACTTTTTCCGGTCTTACGTAGAACGTAGACTGTCTGTATTGCAAATGTATCCAAGTCCATTCAAATCTATACCCACAAACTTTCGAATCCATAATCATACTTTAATTTCACAGCAACACAAACCGCGGTCTCGGGCCGGTCGCGACCACCGCCGCCGGCGAGGGCTCGAGCGGTCGCGGCGACAAGTCGCACCGGCAGTTGATCGACTGCATCCGCGGCAAGGACACGGACGCGCTCGTGGCTGCGGTCAACTGCGGCGCCGTCGACGTTAACTTCACTGATGACGTCGGACAAACGCTACTAAATTGGGCCGCAGCCTTCGGGACGCGGGAGATGGTCGAGTTCCTGTGCGAGAAAGGTAGGTTTTGACCCGATAACACAGCTGTAATGATATGCAAAAGTTAGGTATGATGACATAAATAATTTTCAGTTTGATCAGTAATAGTTCTCACTACTGTAAACGATGTAAAGCCAAGAGCACATTCAACTTTAAATACAACAAAGGTGCAAACTATAGTATACTTAGACCTAGAAAATAAGAAGAGAATTGGCTTCTGAGCTATGACGTCACGCCGTAGTCGGTACCTCCATACTTTATATTTTCATTTATGTTAGCCATCGCTTTTATTATTTTCTAATAACTCCTATAGGCGCGGACGTAAACCGCGGTCAGAGAAGCTCTTCGCTGCACTACGCTGCATGTTTCGGACGGCCGGCTATCGCTAAAGTGCTGCTGCGGTACGGTGCCAACGCAGATCTACGGGACGAAGACGGCAAGACTCCTCTCGATAAAGCCAGAGAGAGACATGATCAGGGTAAATATAGTTTCAATAGCAATTGACATCATGGCTGTAGTATCCATCCTCATCATCAGCGGCAGTCTATCTACGTGCGCTTTTCCAGGAGTTATCTGCCGCGCTTAAAACTCTGGAATGTATTGTCGCCAGCGGTATTTCCGGACCACTACGGTCCTCAAACATTGAAGAAAATAGCGTATTCTTGTTTTAGAGGCCGGCAATGCACTCGTTACCTCTGGTGTTTCCCGTCCATGGGTGACGGTAATCGTTCTCCATCAGGCGATCAGTTGTCTCGTTTTCACCCTATTTTACATTAAAAAAAAAGACAAGAATTTAAACATGTTAGATGATTATTCATTGAAATTGTTTAAGTGGAATCTTGTTATTAACAATAAGTTTACCATAATATTGTATTGGCTACAACTTTAAGTCTTTAAAATAGAATAAACAAATAAATAAATTATACCAGGACACAGAGAGGTGGCGGCCATACTGCAATGCCCGGGCGAGTGGCTGGTGGTGAGCAATCAGGAGTCGCCCGCTTCCTCCAATGACGACGACTTCCCCGACACCGGCGACAAGGAGATGGCGGCTGTTTACTTAGAGTGAGTGTTTCTGTGTGTTAAAGATGATGATGGAATAAAGTACTATCAGGGAATCTAAATAAGCAGGTAGAGTGCTCTCGCAATTTATTTGTATTATGATGATTATATGCAGTAACAATAAAATAGTCAATGATATGTCAGTTTGACATTAATACCATCATCATTGAAAACTTTTCCTCGGTTTATAATACCACAAGCTTGATAGATTATTCAGATTTAGTAAGAGAAGGCAGGAAGGACTTAATACCAGTAAACATGCTGACTAATATCACTGAAGAAAATTTCAGAATTACAAAAAAAAAACATTAATATAAATAAAAATTCTGGCCGAAACAGAATCCCGCCGATCTTTGTCTCTCGTTGCGCAAATTCCATTTCCAAGCCATTGACACTTACTTAAAATAAATCCCTAAGCAGTGGGCATTTTCCAACAGTTTAGAAGCAGGCCAATATTGTTCCTAAGACAGGTAATATACAAAATTATAGACCAATAGCCTTGCTATCCATGTTTGCTAAAATATTTGAATCCCTGGTTTGTCCATATTTGAACAATATCTCAATACAGTCCTAAATCCTGAACAACATGGCTTTCGCATCAGAATGTCCACCATAATAAACCTCGGTTTATATATAGATGATTTATGTAATGCAGTTGATAACAATCAAGGAATATATTCTTTTTACATGGATTTTAGTAAAGCTTTCGATAGAGTGGACCATAAGTAAGAAGTTAAGGAAACTAAGAAAGGTGGGAATTCATGGTAAAATGTTAAGATGGTTTTGTACATACTTGGATTATAGAACTTTGAAAGTAATTCTAAATGGTTGCGAATCGAAACACATTATTGCAACTTCTAGAGTGCCCCCAAATTCGCACTTGGGACCTATACTATTTTTAGTTTTTATTAATGACTTAGCTGATGTTATCAAATATTCAAAATTTTTATTTTTCGCAGATGACCTTAAAATTTATAAAGTGATGATAAGTGACCTAGACGTTATAAAACTGCAGCTAGATCTAGATCAAATACATGTTTGGTCCGAAATTAATAAACAACCATTAAATGTAAGAAAATGTAATTTTATTAAATTCACAAAAAAACGAAACTATTCATAATCATCTTACAACCTTAACAATGTTAATCTTGATCAAGTGTCCCAAGTGCGAGACCTAGGAATAATTATTAATAAAATTTTAACATTTATATTGACACCGTAGTGACCAAATCTCTTAAAATGTTGGGTTTTATTTGAACTGAAAAGAAACTGTAAAGTCTTTAGAACGTCATCACCTTTTAAATTATTGTACTTTACCCTTGTCAGAACTGTGTCAGAGTATTGTTCTCCTATCTGGAGTCCACACTACTGATGCCATGTAAATAGAATAGAAGCGGTTCAACGAAAGTTCTTATTCTTCTTGACAGTTCATCAAAACAAGTTACACGTTCTTACTTATTATTTTGATATTAATTAATATAAAAAGACTTGAATATCGTAGGTGAATCACTGATCAGGTGTTTCTTTTTTAAATTTTAAATAACTTGTACAACTATTCGGAATGTTTGTCAAGCATAATATTTTCTGTCCTGAGGCCTAACTCTAGGGAACGGGATGAGTTTTTTGTAGAGGGTTTCAGAAGTAATTTAGGCCATCACAGAATACTGCCAAGAATATGTCGAGAACTTAACAAGCTGTATTAAGAGTTCGATGTTGACTTTGCCGCTTACAAACTTGTTCCGTTTAAGCGCGCGCTAGCAGAGATACCCAACCCACTGTAAAGCGATATTTAACAATGCATGGTGAGTCTGCCTTCAATTGGGCCTGCGGCTTAACTTGTCATGTATCTGCAGTATTACGTGTAATATGCCTTTATTAGATGTAGATGTTAGACATTATAAAAAAGTAAATAAATAAATCATATTATAATAATAATACGCGAAGTAAAAACTTTCAGTACAGTTTTACGAGAATTGTGGGAACGGTGAAGTATGATGTTTGGCACAGTTAAAGTAAGTTACAATGGCTGAAGGAATTCGTCCGCAAATAAATAAAATTTTGTAAAAAATAATATGTACAGTTTTTGCATTATCTGAAATGCAATGGACGGTACTCTGCGTTTTAAATCTCTTTTTAACTACAATATAATTTTTTTCCTTCTCTTATTCAGTTAGTGGACAGTATAATTATACTATACTATATAGACATCCGAATTCGGCTGTCAGTTACTGGTTGAGATTAAAAAACCGAGTATATGATATCCTAATTATGTCTGCCGCAGGCGTCTAGTGCCCGTATTCTGCGCGCGGTACGTGGGCGCGGGCGGCGCAGGCGTGCGGCGCGCGTGTTTGTCACTCGTGCGCAAGATGGTGCACTACGCGCCCGCGTCGCGCCTGCGCGTTCTCTCCACACCCCGCACCGCCGCACTGCTCACACGCCTTGTCGCGCAGGTGTTAGATACGCAGGTAACATCGATACATTGTTCTGTAGAAACAGGGGGCTAAGGCAAAGTTCAGTAAAAAAATGATACGAAAATTATAAAATGTATGGAATGCCACGTGACTTAGCGAAATTGGTATGGCGTTGCCGACTGGGTCAGTTAGAAATGACCGTGCATTGACGTGATGCGTTTGGCGTGCGATTCGTGGCGGCTGAACTGCAGATTGGATCAAGTCTACAGTGTCATGCCGATTTGACGATAGGCAGTACAGTGTACGGCTATTGCTTTATCGTTTTTAACATTGTTACTTTGTAGGGCGGGCTCGTATAATTTCTGTTTTATTGTAAGATTTTTTATCTAACATTTTGGTGATCAATTATTATTATTGAGGACTTTATATAAGTAAATTGATTAAATAAACGCGCACGTACGTACATAATATGTGTTGCGTGTACTTGTACGTACGGGAATGCGCGTAGTACGCACTGACGCGTGTGTGTGACTCAGGATGAGTGGTGCCGGCGCGGGCAGCGGTACCTGCGCAGCCGCTATATCCGGCCGCCCGCGGTAACGTTCCGATGGTGTGATCGTTCTGGTGTGCCTCTCATTGCATCCCGCGACACCTCCCAAACGCTGGATATACGGAGCCGTTGTACTATCAGGGAATCTAATTAATTAGCAGGTAGAGTGTTCTCATAATTTATGTGTATTATAATGACGGCATGTAGTCACAATACAATTGTAAATGACATGTCAGTTTGATATCATAACGTAACATAATACAAACAAATTATAACAACAGTCTACTTGCTTATGAATTAAATTCCCTAATAGTACTACCCCACCGACTAGAGCAACTATATTTGTCTCTATCTTTTAGTCAAGAGTCAGTTGCTGTATATGATTGTATTCCAGTCGGAATCCGTGTCAATCCAGTGTTTAGAGCGTTTGGTTTGTGGTAGCCGCACTACGCACTATACACTGGTCGTACGTCGCTATTAGAGTTTACCTTGTCTTTAGTATTTGTAACATTATATGTATATATACTCATGTAGTGCACTGCACAACGACGAAACTAATAAGACTATGAGATGGCTTTTTTTCATACCACATTAACAACTAACTGTATGTTCAAGTGAGTTTTGAAATCATCATAATATTTTAAAACATTTTGTTACTGTGAAAACATCACACCATCGAAATTACCCGCATCAGACTATCCTATTGTTTGTACCTTGTAAATGGTCCGGGATTTTGCGAGTTTAAATTGTATGTAAAGAACATTAGAAAAGCTTTGTTTATTGCAGACGGTCTGAATTAAATCGGTTGGAATTAAATAATTATTACTGTTTTTTATCAATGACATTATGAAAAATATATATTTGATAGATTTTAAAGTGTTTTCGTCTATAACCGTTTTTTACAATAAACAAAGCGGTTTAGACCTTAATTAACAGACATGCTGACGATAGATTTGTATTTTCATAGTAAATAAAAGAAACATTAACGCATATGAGTATTAAATACCTAATTTACATATTATAACGTCCCAGGACGACGACGACGGTCATCTAACAGTGTTGGGCATAGCCGAGGAGCTGATGGTGAAGGCCTCGGACATATACCTGGAGCAGTTCGCGCGCCTCGGAGTGTTCAGCAAAGTGGAGGCGCTGGCAGCCACGCAGTTCACCTCCGCGGACGACAGTGGCGGACAGTCAGGTGAATACTGTCTGTCATTACTATTTTGTGAATGGGTGCGTTCTTTGGGAAAAATTTTTTTGGCGCATGGGCATGATGTGTAAGATGTGCGCGTGCAAATTTGAAAACTGTAATCGTAAACGGCTGCAAGTATTATCATGAAATTTAGTATGCAGGAAGTTTTTCGGGAGAAAAATCGATTTCTAAGCTATATATTATACCCAATATTACCCAAAATTTATTTATCTATATATATAAAACCAATAGATGTTAAAACTACTGTTAAACTAGTTTTAACATCTTTTGTATATTATGTAGTAGTAAAAGTAAAAAATATCGCAATGTATTGGGTCTATATCAATTGTGCTAGGCACGGTATATGTGTGGCTCTAGTCGGTGATGTGAATCCAAAAGTTTATCTCCTACCAAAAATTGAACGTGCTCAAGGAACTACGCTAAAGCTCATTTTTACTTTGCTGCAGGCCGGCTGGCGAGCGGCGCGCTCGGCGGCGGCGGTGCGGGCGACGCGACGGCGCTGCTCGCGGGCGGTGCGTACGTGTGGGCCGAGTGGTCGCTGTGCCGAGGCCGCGACGCGCTGTACGTGTGGAGCGACGCGGCCGCCATCGAGCTCAGCACCGGCTCCAACGGCTGGTTCCGCTTCCTGCTCGACCACAAGCTCGCCACCATGTACAGCAGCGGCAGCCCCGAGCACCAGACCGACAACACAGGTGACTCGTAGCTATAACACTTGAACTTTATTGCCATAGTGATAAGGTCGAAATGTGGCACACCGGCCTTGTACCTCTAATATAGTAAGGGTGCTTTTTTCATGTGAGCATGGTAAGCAACAGTTTTAGACTTCTACCGTGCCAAATCAATAAAGTGAACCTGTATACAATCGTATGTCGTGTATCTAGTATATAAATGGACGCTTTGTGTAGATGGAGGCTTAGTATAACTTGATAATTAACTGAATAAATATTTTTATTCTTAACATATAATCAAGTAAAAAAAAAACCTATGGTATCAACAAACATTTTTTTTCTTTTTCAGAAAACCGTGGCGAATTTATAGACAAGCTCCAGAGAGCAAGAGCTTCTGTCAAAAATGCTGTACCTCAACCAATATTATCGAAGCCGGGCAATACAAAACTCATACTCGGCAACTGGGTACTGTCGTGTAAAAGGCAAGTATTCATCGTTTCTTAATCTTATTTCCATGAATTATTTCAACTTTGTATATTTTAATTTTTAATGAATTATTATTGATTTTTAGAGAAAAAGAGCTGCATATTCACAACACGGATGGCCAACAGCAAACTACGATATTGAGAGAAGAGCTTCCTGGGTTTATCTTCGAATCAAATAGGGGAACCAAACACTCGTTTACGGCAGAAACATTTTTAGGTAAGTAAATAAGAAATTAAATAACGTTATTGCTATTTTATAGAATTGAGTACATCGCCGACAGATCCGGTGTTCCAACTTTGAGCTTTGTTGCCATAGAATCGAAAATTGGTATACCGAATCTGCCGAATTTTCCGAGTATCTAAGAGATAATATTATGTTTGTATTTTATCAGGTCCAGAGTTGGCCAGTGGCTGGGCGGATCGGCGGCCGCAGGTCACTAGCAGCGCTCCTCAGAGCCGGGGACGACTCTCGGCCAAAACTGAGGCACAAAAAGCGCAGGTCCGTATTAAGCTAATTAAATACTGAAAATGAGAGATTTGAGTCTGTAACGTTAATATTGATTTTAATGTGAATGATTTTAACATACACTCTTATTTGCAAAATTTAAAAATTCTGTAAACTTTTGATCACAACTTAGCTCGTGTAGGTGGGCTCAGTGTTGACAGTGTAAAAATGTAAACGACTTATGACGTCACATGTTGCGTATAGGTCTGCGAGCGCGCGCGCGGGCTGTACGCTCGGCACCTGGCGGGCGCAGCCGGAATGGCACCGCGTGTGCCCGTGGCCCGTCTGCGCGCCGTGCTCGCTACGCTGCAGCGGTTAGCCACGCAGCCCGAGGGTTAGTATTTATTTATTAACCGATCTATCTGGGCGATGGCTAAGTCGGACCTTTGAAGATGTATGTGAGTACGCAGATTATAAAAGGCAACAATAGGTAATCCTCAAGTTACTGATTTAATGTTGCGTAGTTAAACAAAATAAGGTAGATAGTAATAAAATCATTTGAATAATTTCAAAAGTTTTTTCTACTTTTCTAATAATTCTAGGTGATTGGCAGAAAGAATTCAAGGAGTCATTAGATCAACTCGCAGAGCTCATTTGCGGCGAAGAGCTCCTGTCCGCTTACGAACTACAGTCCTCCGGTTTGGCACCGGCATTGCTACAAATACTCGCCCCACAGACTCATGGTTAGTATTTAGACTTTTATAAAATATTGAATGATTATGAGGTACACGGTTTAGAAGCTTATCGAATAAACTAAGTTTAGCTAGCTAAACTCAGTTTATTCGATAAGCTATGTTTATTTATAATTCTAAGTACTAAGTTGAGTTTAAGTAGTGGTAACGTGCATGTTTTCTTGCGGATACAGAGAGCGCGCTGGGGCAGATAGTTGGTGGCTGGCTGAGCGCGGACGAGGGTCGCGTGGGCGCGGCGCTGGCGGCGCGGCTGGTGGGCGTGCTGGAGAGCGCGGAGCGGCTGCCCGTGCTCGCAACCGCCGCCGACGCACCGCACGCGCCGCACGCACTGCACCACCTCACGCGCCGCCTGCGTCTGCGCGTAGAGCGCGCGCACGATGACGCTGCCGACGAGGCCAATAACAACGCGGGCCGCAACCTCAAGGTCGAGGCACTGACCACCGTGCGCCAGCTCGAGCGCTTCCTCGCCAAGTCTGTCGCGCGCCAGTGGTACGACATGGACCGGGCCACGTTCCACTTCGTGCAGAAAATCAAAGCGGAGGCGCCGCTTTCCTTTACATACGATGTAAATAACTCTTCTTATCCTAGATAATAGTTTTGTATGTAATAAGTGTATTTTTTTTACAACAAGTAAAAAAAAGCCAAGATTGCTGTTGTATTCTTAACATCTCGTTTATGATATATAGCGATTAAAGCGATATATAGATAAATGGTAATAGGTATTACCTATGACGCTTGTTCATACTACTTACATTTGTAGGTCTTCGCGTCGCGACACTGCATGACACTGTCGCAGCGCTCGAAACCCGCCCCATACAATTCAGTACTACATTGATCTGTCGCACTGTCGCGGTGGCACTGTTGCTATAGAGCATAGACGCTCGCTTCGACAGCCCGCCTTCATTATTTAACTCGTTTTGCAGCACGACTTTGACGAGAACGGCGTGCTGTACTTCATCGGTAGCAACGGCGGCACGTGCGAGTGGGTCAACCCGGGCGCGCACGCGCTGGTGTCGGTGTGGTCGTCGGACGGGCGGGCACTGCCGTACGGGCGCGCGGAGGATGTACTGTCGCGCGCGCGCGAGCCTCTCAACGTGCACACCAACGATGACAGGCGTGCGTTCGTCGCGCTCGACCTCGGCCTGCAACTCGTGCCGTCCGCCTACACGCTGCGGCACGCGCGCGGATACGGCCGATCCGCGCTACGCAACTGGCTCTTCCAGGTTACTACACTGTTCCAATACACTTTTGTGCTAACGTTATACTATCGCTGATCGATGACCCGTGTGGCAGTTATCGTAATGATTCTGAAATCATTACGACAACGGAACACGGGTGAACACGCCTGCGTAACACGCACACAACAGTGATACGAATCGCTTCTGTTTTCGTGATTGCCTTTCAAGTCAAATCGCGTTTTTTTCGCCATCATGTAGACTTTCAGTAAACATTTGTTATAAAATGATTCTGAATAAAATTTTGTATCTGAATTTGGACGTACAACTAATAAAACGTGTCATAACTGCGCGGAGATAGTTGCGTAATCGCGATAGCGCAGCGGTAGCAATAATGTTAAAGGTACCGCTAATAGGTGTAATTCATTTCAAATTTTGTTTTATGTATTTTTATTTTTTTATTTTATTCGAAAAACTTACAGCATATAAAATATAACAATAAAAAAGCGAAATGCCAATTACAAGTTTTCACTAGTGTATATGTTATGAATGGTTTTGTGTATATTAGATAAATCACAATAAAACTTATCTACGTCCAGATGTCGGCGGACGGCGTGACGTGGACGACGCTGCTGGCGCACAGCGACGAGCAAGCGCTGCAGGAGCCGGGCAGCACGGCCACGTGGCGCGTGCGTGCCGATACGCCCTACCGCTACCTGCGCATACAGCAGAACGGCAAGAACGCCAGCGGACAGAGCCACTATCTGTCGCTCTCCGGCCTCGAGGTCTATGGCAAGGTACACGTATACTCTTTTTTTAAATATAAACTGTTAATCTGCAAGCGCCTTGCTAGCCTTGAGGTTCGAGTGTATAATACATATATTTAACTAATTAGCGTAGATTGGCAATGAGGTAGAGATACAATGTTACACATGAAATAAAATGTTAGAACGAGATGTATAAACGGGGTTAACCGCGTACGTGCTATACTCCAATATATTGACGACGAGGTAGAGATAAAACATACGAAATACAGTGTTAGAACGAGATGTAAAAACGTCTGTAGAGCTTAAAGTTTTCTGGGTTTTCTATAAAATACTGATTGGTAATATAGGTAGTAGGAGTGGTGGAGACTCCCCCGCGGCAAGTGGGCGGTAGCGGCGCGGGCGCAACATGTGGCGGCGCTCGCGCACGGCGCTGGTCACGTGGCGCGCGGGGTGTGTGCGCCGGCGCGCGCGTCACCCGTGGCCCGGATTGGAAGTGGCGCGACCAGGACGGCGCCACCGCCACCGGCACCGTCACCTCCGATCTGCATAACGGATGGGTCGACGTCAGGTACGTTTCATTACACACATGCTACGCTCCCACTGAGCAACCAATAAGATCCGTTAACACCAGTCATGTTGACTATCTAATGTCCATACAATAAGTCCATGGTGGCTGCAGTATCCTCACACACGTCATTCATTGATTGTATTTATCTCAAACCTTCTACTACAGGAATAATCATAATAATAATATCTATGGACGCTTTCACACCACGTCAATCTGGTCCCGTGATAAGTTCTCGAAAAACTTGTGTTACGGGTACCAGACAATGGAAATATATTTATTACTTTTATACTATACATATTATATTTAAGATTTTTTATTATACTATACCCATATGTAATACACATCCATGACCCAGGAATACAGAAAACTTTTTGTTCCTTTCCTCCGCGCTAACCACTGAGCCACAGAGGTCGTTAATTTTTTATTATTCTTATTTAGTTATTTAAATTAGTTATTTTTAAATTAACAAACTTAGTTACACTTAATATAACACAAATGTATATTATTACTTAATTTTATTATTTATTTAGTTACCAAAATAAGTAAATAATAATTATCACCATGTTACACTGTAGGTGGGATCACGGCGGTCGCAACTCGTACCGAATGGGCGCGGAGGGCAAGTTCGATCTGAAGGTGGTAAGCGGCGGCGCGGAGGGCGCGCGCAACGGACGCAAGAGCCACTCTACCCCCAGTCTGCCCGACGCCACTGGGCCGGAGCACCAGGTATGATGATCATGATTATTTTTTTGGTAATAGAGCGCTCTAAATACGACTGATAAAAATTTACATCTGTTTTTTTTTACCATAACCGAACACAAATGTGATAACATTTTTCATTCGAAATCGACATCAAAACTATTTAAGAACCATATTGCATTTTGCTTTACAAACTTGCGACCGTGGAATTTGCTACGGTCGCAAATTGTCATCTATAAATCATAACTCTTAGTCACGATCGAAGCAGTAATACACATTGCGCATTGATTACCTGTTTGTATACACAATATACAAAATAACCCTGTGTATGACGTACCAAGATTAAACTATTTGAGTCTAGTAGCGAGTAAGATAGTAGCTTATACTCGTTTCTATGCAAACTCGCTACTAGACTAAAATACTAACCTAATGCGAGCTAGGCATTAGATATTAGTTAAATGTTAGTGATGTGTTCTGGTACAGGTGTCGGTGGCGTCGACGGAGCAGGCGTCGTCGGCGGACAACATATCGGAGGAGGTGGGTGGCAACATGGGACGGCCGCGCGCGTACGCCGCCGACCTCTCCGCCATCAACAACTCCACGCACCACATCAATACCGGTGTGTATCGACTATCGGCTATAACTCTCCGGCGAATGATACACACTCGATATTTAAGAGTATTTTAGGTAGCGTATCAGGATTCGTGATACTCAACACTTGATAAATATCGTAATCCTATATTACGATGTATCGTTCGCGATGCATATCGAGCGTGTAGCATTCGCCAAGTAAAATGATAGCCAATAATAATTCTGTCCATAGTCTTTGACAAATAAGGAAAGAGAGGAGAAGTGCATACAAATGTCATTTTACTGACTGGGATAAATCAGAATTTATTTATACTCTAATAATATTAGCAGATGTAACATACACCCACGCACACGAACAGATAATATATTATATGAATAGACATTTATATAAGTATCATTTTTTTATAAATGTCGCCTTTTGTAACTTATTACAGATCTTGCTACCATTGTGGAATCCCTCACTCTTGGAGCGGAGACCAATAACTGTATGGACTTGGGCAACTCGTCATATACGAACATGGAGTTAGGACCGACAAGCATCACCGATATTACCAAGCCGTATCCGGCGAAGGAACCGCTGCCGGAATCTACACATGAGGTACGTAACTAATTCTTATAGCAAATAAGCCTAAAGGATTATTGCTAACGCTCCTTTTTATGAGTATCGTGTGAGCTTGTTTTTTGCACATACCTTTTCTATCTAAAAATACCAACTTACAATTAAAAGTCATAAAAGTCAGTAAATAAATGAAAATTTAGTTGTGCGGTTTTTTTTCATTAAAAATCATGTTATTGTGTATCACTTACCGTTATTACCGCGTGCACTCTTGACTAGGTTAGGTTGGCGTGTAGCGGTTACGATATGCGGTAAACCTTAGCTCGCCTACGTGCAAGTTAACACATAGTTACACAGAATAGCATAGTATACCCCATACGGCTTGGTGTAGTAGTAGGGGCGGTAAGCAATCAGTAGTGCGGTTGAGTGCCGCTACACTCAAGTGTGTGTGTCAGGCGGCTGGTGCGGGCGGCGCGGGCGCGGGCTCGGGTGAGGCGGCTCGCAACAACGCGAACGCGCTGCTGTCCAGCGAGCTGCTGCACCTGCCCGCCGAGCTGCTGCACACGCTGCGCAACAACGCCAACCGCCTGCACATACAGGTACACCATATTATGCACGTATATCGCCGTGTACGTACACCAGCGTGCACGTTTACGCACGCTTACGGTTACTAGCGTGAAAATACACACGCAAATAAAATTCCTCTTTTAAAAACTTGCGATTTCAAATAATCGGATTCATTAGGGCACGAATATTTTATCCTTAACAGCCAAATTTTCGACAAAATATTTTTTTATGCTGCAGAATTTTATATTGTCCTTTAAAAATTTTTCAAAGTGTGAAGAAGTTATGAGTTTTATTTGTTGATTTTTTTTAGTGCGAAGAGAACGAGGCGGGTGACAGCCAGTTCGACCACAAGAAGGACGCGCAGGCGGGCGGCACCGGGACCATGAGCGCCAGTGAGCCCGATCTCACGCAGCAGGTAACTAAAGAGAAAGACTGAAACAAATAAGGACTACATACGACCAGTTGATAACGTATGCTGTCGTCATTTGTTTCCGTCTTCCTCTGTATTGAAATGAGTTATAGTATCCTAAACGTGCTTATCATCAGTGCTTGTTTGTGGACACAACGTTGTTCGTGCAATAACACGTTGATCTAGAGGTAACAACCTCCGTGGTCTAGTGGTTAGAGCTTGGCTTTCGACTCGACGGAAGTCGTGGGTTCGATTCCCGCATTGGAACAATGGAAAACATTGGAAACAAAAAAATTTTGTTTCCAAGTTTGGTTAGGAAAATGCAGGCTGATCACATGATTGTCTGGTATATAAGATAGGCATGTAAGAAGTCGGACCTGCGCTGATCTCTTGCCAGTAGTGTCGGTTATCCGTTCCACTGGGTGATGAGAGTAAAGGAAGAGAGAGTGCTCTTGTGTACTGCGCACACACTTGGGCACTATAAAATTACTCCTGCGTAACTGGCCTGGTTTCGATAAAACCGGCTACCGTCACCGAAATCGGTGTGGGGAGTTATTTAATAATAAACACGATCATTGATATGAACTTAGGACTTCTTAGGTTTCGTCCATTAATAGGTGAATTTTATAAAATCAATTATAATATTACAAAAAATATTTTGGTTACATAATAGTATATTGTATGGATTGTGGAACATTTGTTTAACATGGTATTACTAGGGGGCGGCGCGGCTTCTGGAGACGCTGGGCGTGGGTCGCGGAGGCGGCGCGGCGCGCGGCGCGAGTCTCACGGGGGCGCAGCGCCCGCGGCCTAACCACTCCGCCGGGCTCTTCCCCAGGTATGGCGACACTCTTATATGCTTACAATAACTGTCTGTCTCTTTTTCTCTCACCCTCTCTGTCTATTGACTACTACCATACTCTATCTCTCTAGTTTTAGAAATTTAAGCAATATTTGAATGACAAAAAATCACCTTAACTAATATGCGAAAATTCTATGACTATGCTTTGTAGAAATCCAATTTAATCTTAACGTAAACTAAAACGTATTCGACCAAATTAATTTGTTATTGTATGTCTTTACTGCAAGGTAAATAAGTGACATTTAAATTACATAATAGTGTTATATTGTCCTCTTTTTTTACGTTTACATTATATTGAATACGAACAGAGTACATAGTGTTTATTATTTTTATATTTAGTTATTATTTTCATTGTCAGCCTGGTGCGGCTGGCGCTGTCCAGCAACTTCCCGGGCGGGCTGCTGTCGGCGGCGCAGAGCTACCCGTCGCTGGCGCCTAACGCGCAGAACGCACTCACATTGTCGCTCACGTCGACGTCCAGCGAGAGCGAGCAGGTGTGTCATATAATAATATTACTAGATATTCGTTATTCCTTACAGTTTCGGATTTCGCCTACCATGCCCACTGTAGATCAGATCCAAATTATTCTGAACATGATGAAACCAAAAAGATTTAATTCGACCAAATTAATGTGTCATTGTAATTCTTTATTGCACGGTAAATACACACATTTGTAGCATTATGTGTCCTATCGTTCTCTTTATTTACGTTTAAATTCAATTGGATCTGAACTTTAAACACATATGTAGTAGTGAAACTGAACGTTTATGTAAATAAATAGTTCATGACAAAGTTATTTATGTCAAAACGTCAAACGGAACGTAACACCGCCATTTTACTACTATGGACTATAGCACAGATTACAAATAGTACTAGTATGACGTCACAGCACAGATAATCTATCAACCAACATGGCGAATAGTGTTTTCGGCGGTTAAAGTTTTTTGTAGGTTTTTAAGTTTCAAAATAATATACTTTTTTTGTGTAATGAAACAATTATGAAGCGTTTAAGACAGAAATAAAAACACGGTCAAGTATTACAAGTAGCCTATTCACACAATCACAGACGAGAAGACCTAAGTTGATGTTTGTGCGTAGGTATCGCTAGAAGACTTCCTGGAGTCGTGCCGCGCGCCGGCGCTGCTCACAGAATGTGAGGACGATGAGGAGGGCGAGGACGCGCTCGACAGCGACAAGGAGAACGAGCCCACCTACCACGAGGTAGTAAGTACACGCTTCTATAGTCGTTCCCACAATATGTAAACTCTGCTGGCGTCTTTTTCGTGGTCACAGTTTCTTTTAGTGAAAAGGTAAAAAAAACCTATTCCATTGAGCTATGTGAGATACCCATCTTCATCATCATCATCATCATCTTTAGTGTGTAGCATCAAATACGATTAATAGATAGAGAAATCACATGAAAAATTTGTTAACGTAGGGCACACCCTAATTTTGTAAAGTTTCCGCTTTTAGTTTTATTATTGTGACTTGTTATTCTTAGATATGTTATTGATTGTACTGTAGGTTCTTGGTGGAAATTCATGTTTCACAGTAATAACACACAGGACTTCTTGCACTATTTCCACTTTAATAAGTATTTTACATTAATTTTAATATATTTCACGACTGGTTTCGACAAAGACAAAGACTTTGTCGAAACCGGTCGTGTAATATATTAAAATTAATGTAAAATACTTATTAAAGTGGAAATAGTGCAAGAAGCCCTGTGTGTTATTACTGTGAAACTTGTTATTTTGTCTATATTGTATCTATTTAGGTGTCGCGCAACCTGCTGTCGCTGATGGAAGAAGAAGCGTTGGAAGCTGTGTGCGGCGCGGCGGGAGCGGGGGCGGGTGCGGGCGGCGGGCGCGCACGCAAACCCTGGGACGACGACTTCGTGCTCAAGCGTCAGTTCTCCGCGCTCATACCGGCTTTCGACCCGCGCCCCGGACGCACAAACCTCAACCAAACCATCGGTCAGCCTAAATATTAATATTATAGTACGGTACAAAATATTTTTGTCCTTGTAAACTCCATTGCTAATCTGCAGAATATTACTTTACATTGATATTCAGGCATTTCATAAGAACTGCCACGAAAACAAATAGCCGTGTCACAACATTGTCACTCTTGAATGGAATCTTCGCACGACTCAATATCTTCATTGCCAACAATCGCCTGGAAGACATTTTTTCGCTAAAACCGTATAAAATAAGAAGAATTTTAACAGACTCATATTTTTCTTCTGGGTTATACTTAGTATTATGACATAAGGAATGAACCAATCAGATCATTCCGTTTTTATGTAGTGCACTAAGAGTAGTGTGTGGGATATTTTAATTTAATTGAATAAGAATCAATAATTATACAGATATTATTACATAACTATTTGCTTTTTCGGTGGTTTATTTTTATATTATTTTTAATTTTTAATTTTACAATATATTTTTTTAAATAAATTAGTATTAGGTTAACTCATGATTTATGTTATGATTAATTTATGAATAAATTTAAGTTCTTGCTGTACATATTTGACTTTTCACTTTGCTTATTTAGTTATTTATTAGTGAAAACTTGTAATTGGCTCATTGTTTTCTAGTAATTAAAGTTATTGTTATTATTGTTAGCTGTAAGTTTTCCAAATAAAATAATAATAAAATATGCTCGTAGCCCGTAGGTTATGAAATAATGAGTGAAGTATTATAAAATTTTTCAATAGATCTGGACGTGCCATTGAACGACGATTACGACGCGGAGGAGGAGGCGGGTGCGAGCGCCGCGGACAGCAGCAGCAACAGTAGCAGCAATAGCAGTGCTGCGCTGCCGGCGCTGCGGCTGGTGCTGAGTGCGGGTGGCGCGTCGCTGCCGCTCGATCGCCCGCGCTGGACGCTCTACCGCGCCGTGCTAGCGCTGGCTTCGCGCGCGCCAGCGTTGGACAGCACCTACACGTGAGTACTCTACATAAACGTAACTCGTTAAGTCTGCAAAAAAAAGAAAAAACGATTTACCACGCGTATGTAATTCTCTGCAAATTTAGTTTTTGTCTAAATTGAGTCCGTGACTCCTATGATATAGATGCCCCAAAGGGAGATCTCCGACCGAGCGAGGTGCTACGCTCGGTCAGGCCGAAGCCCACTTGTATGAATTTCAGATATCGTATAATATATAGTGCCGATCTTTGAAAACTTCGATAGCGCGATTCAGGATTGTGGCGCTTATTGTTCCGCCGCCACAATATAATTTACAGTTTAGGATTTTGTCTACCATGCTAATAAAAATTACATTATTTTTAAACGACTTCCAAAAAGAGGAGGTGGTTATGGGCCAAAATACTTTTCGATGCCTAAAAACTGGTCTCTTGGAATTAATATTAGATTTTATGGAAAATTATATACTAATTGTCTGAAAACAAACTGAAAAATTATACTAATTTCGAATATATAAAACATGATTGTCTTAACTGGAAACAATATTTGTCCACAAAAATATGTTATTTATTCGAAAATCACGGTAATAACGTTGTCATTCTTAGTAACGCAGTATCTTTTCATACAAAATACTGCTGTCCCTAAGCACGTGTCTCAAGTTATACATAGCAATTTGTCACAATATATCCATAGACGGCGTTTATCTTGAATACCTTTATAAAAAATGTAAGTTTTGAACCTTATTACTATGCCAACAGACATTATTTACGTTAATCATTTAATGCAATAAACAATGATTTTCTCTGTGCCCCCAACAAAGAACAATTTCGTTGCTACCTTACATTGTTATATGAAAATAAACCTTAAAATAAGTGGATAACATCTTTTCGTACTTCATTTGGTTCGACTTGTTGTAACTCAAGCAACGAATTATAGCAGCTGCGCGGGGGGATTACGCTAGCCGAATCGTTCGCATCACAATTGGTGATATAGAGGTGCGTGTATTTATTGCGTGGCCGCTGAGTTACCGCTGTTGAAAGGTACATACTGGCGATATTTACATCATTATTCTATGGGCAAAAAATAAAGGCATAGTCATGTATATATGTTCTGTCAGTGTTAGAATATTTGCATTTTGTTATTTTATTTAGTGATAATTTACAACATAGTCAAATATTTACAACTGCTACACTGCGTTACTTTTCAGTAACGTAGTTGTTGCATCTGTTACACAGTTGTTGTTAATGAAGATTTAATGTTATTAATACGTTATTAAAACTGACATAATCGACGTCTGCATTTAATGGCGTTAACGAACGCCGAAAAACAACGTCGCTATAGGCTAAAATTAAAACTCTAGAATTTTTTTTTTCAGAGCCTACCCTGTAGAAAATGTGTGTCCCTCTGATTATTATAGTATTTTCAGTAATACATAGGACTCTATTTAATTTAAAATTAATTAATTTTACACGTAGGTATTATTCATCAAAAGCAAAAGATAATATGTCGTCAGCTGGCATTCATTTTAAGTTTTTTTGTCACCAATAAAAAAATTGAAGTTTTAAAATTAGGCTTTGGTAACTCAGTAATCTAAATTAATAAGAATATTCTATGAAACTAAGTTATTCTGTGATTTAATTTTATAAGAGGTTAATATAAGTGTTTTAAAACTGACATATTAGTGAGTCGTATTGAAGAATTTTAATAAAGAATCTTAAATTTGTAAAAAAGTAACGCTGTTGTCAAGTTTTTCGACACCTTGATATATTATTTGCCACAAGTATAGTTAACTAATTAAAACTATCGCTGCAGAAGTGTGTATATTATAAATCGAACTACAAAGAATATATATCGTTATAAAAAAATTTATTACTTACATTAAAAGGAAAATAACGTAAATTTTATGCTCGGATGCCCTCATGCATTCGGCTGTATAAATATATAGAAATAGAAACGAGATAAATATATAAAAAAAAGAAATTAACACAACTACAATTAAGCAAAAATATTTTAATAATTATTTGAGAATTACAAAGACCAATCTTATTAATCACAAAATTAAAACACTGAAACAACTTACGTAAATTTCTCGAGCAAATTAAACTAATTAAATTCAAAAAATTATAAATGGAAAAATAATTCTGTTAAGACTTTTTAAATAAACTAAATCACAACACCGCGATGTCTAGACAAAGTCCGCACCGAGTGACAGCCGATGAGAAAATGGACGAGTAAAGGGCGTGCCCGTCTTTTTATAGTCTCATTTCAAGGACTCCGCTTCAGCTCTTATACGGCCTCAAGTGGAGTCAAGCAACGGCATTGAGAGCGCTTGACTGGGTCCGGTCGTAGGGGATGGTGAAATTACAGCCGAGTTATCGTCCTTACTGTCTGAAAAATAACACAACATCTGTTGAATTTTGTCAGCTAAATAACTGTCACTGATATTATTAATTTTAAATGATTTAATTTCACAGAATGAGTTTATTTAGTTTTACTGGCGACACACGCCTTTTCAGTGACATACACAGTTAAGGTAGTAACCAATCTGAACCACATACGACACACGCTATTTCGCGACACACGCTAGACAAGCGACGAACACCATCCGAACCACAAGCGACACACGCTAGTGATACGACACACGCTATTTCGGACTGTTAGCGACAAACGATATAACGAAGCTGAATGCAATCCAGCAGTTTACTTACCGTCGAAGAACGACAAACACGTCTCTGGACACCACTCGCCCTTCCACGGCACCATGTACTGTGCCGCAGCTTGGGTCGTTTTTCGTAGCGCCCACCAAAAAATTTTAGCTCGTAACGACCTCCGGGTAACACCTTGGTAATCTTGTATGGCCCTCTCATTCCAAAGTCTAGTTTACCTGCGGACTGAGAATATTTAATTACAAAGGCAAGGACATTGACCTTGTATTGCTTAGGAAATGGCCTAGCGTATTTTAAGAGAGGATACGGTTGAGGAATGGGACAGGAGATATGAAGTTGGAGGGACGGCCGGAGTCACGAAGCTCTTTTTTCCCAAGCGCTGCTGCTGCACACAAAATAGTCAAGAAAATAGACATAACACACCACACTACACAGATACTGACTGGTCACGGCGGGTTCGCCTTCTACTTGAACAGATTCAAGTTGAAGGGGACAGTCGTGCTCGTGTCAGCCAGAAGTTGAGGAGACGGTCCCTCATTTGTTACTCGAGTGCCCAATTATTTAGAGCCTCGAGAGCTATATATTTACTAACAAACTGTCGTATACCTGGGAACCAGAAGTGTTTTTGTATAAGGTCGAGGGTTTTCTCGGCGCTTATGTGCTGGTGCTCGTCGTGGAAAAGCCTAAGTAGACTCAGCCGGCGACCTTTTGGGATATAGCAAAATAATCTTGATTCCTCACCCGTAGGACTGTATTTGTAGCAGAGTAACCCGTTACGTACTACGTACCGGTCGGCGTCTAGATGAAGGTACATGAAGTTGTATCATGAGATTTTGGGTACATGATCAGCAGATTGTGCCCAGTTTCGTGGACGCGATATCTGGTTGACGAGCACTGGGTTGCGGCTTAAATAGTCTACGTGTGGCATCCTGCTACCTTGCCTATACTCAATAGAAAACTGAAAATCCTGCAAGTACAACCACCAACGAGCCACACGCGGCAATAAATCTTTTACGGTTCTGTTGATTCCAAAGCGTTGCAGTCGGTCACTACTTTGAACTGCAGCCCGATTAAATAGTGTCGTGATTAAATGCTGTAAGGTTTTGACGACGGCCAATGTTTCCAGCTCGTAGGAATGGTATCTTAACTTCGGCGTTCTGTGAGACCTTACTAAAATACTCGACTACGTGTCTACTGCCATCCGGATGAATTTATAATAGTATACCACCGTACCCGACACTACTTGCATCTGTATGCACTTCTGTTTGGTAATTAGGGTCAAAAATGGACAAAACCGGTTCGTTGGTTAATACATTAATAATTTCCTTGCGCACAATTTCCTGTTCCGAACCCCAATTAAAAGTTATACCCCTTTTGGCCAAGCGTGATAAGCATGACGTTTTGGTTGCGTAATCTCTAATATATTTACGGAAGTACCCAGCGAGACCTAAGAATTGTCCGAATTGTTTAAAGTTTTGCGGAACTGGGGACACCTTAAGTGCTTCGACTTAACGGGGGCTCGGTCTTACCTGACCCTTGCTGATTACTCGACCTAAATATTCAATTTCAGTTTTAAGGAACGAACATTTTTTTAAATTTATCGAGAAACCAGCTGTGGTTAAAATATGCAAAACTTCGCGAAGAAGAGCTATCCCTTCGGATATGGAGGGGCTCACGAGGAGCACGTCATCTATATAAACAAGAACTCGCCCCGCATCAAAGAGACTACGTAAAGTTTTGTTGATTATAGATATAGACAACCGATGAGAAAATGGACGAGTGAAGGGCGTGCCCGTCTTTTTATAGTCTCATTTCAAGGACTATATATATATTATATATTATTCTTGTATTTTGATTTTGAAGGCCATACATCATAAGATTAGGTCGGCTTAATACATTGTATGTTATACTGGTAACAATAAACTTATAATTTTTACAGATTAACATATAAGGAAATAGACGGAGCGGATACGTTCGCCCAGTCGAGTGATAGCGAAGACGATGAACCAGGAGATCCAGGTATGTAATTTTTGCATAAAATGTTTTTTGAACAGTGAACTTATATTTTAACAATGCAAGCTGTGGACTTTTCGTTCAAGAATTTTGTGTAAGTATATATTTTTTTCTTCTGCTGATTGAGGTTACTAAAATATTCTTATATCTGTGTGTGTAGAGGGCGGCGTGTGCGGTGCAGAAGGCGCGTGCGGTGCGCACGTCTGTGCGTGCGTGCGTGCGCTGCGGCGGCTGCGAGCGGCGGCACCGACGCTTTCCGCGGCCGCCTTCGTGTCCACCAAGCTGACTAACAAGCTGCACCAGCAACTCCAGGAACCGCTCACCCTCGCTGCCGCCGCAACACCCAAGTGGTGAGAATATAAAGATTAACATTATATTGAAGTATAAAAAGTAGATGAAATGTTGGCTGTATAATCTTTTCAGTTCCAATTTATATATTTTATAAACAAAAAACATCAGCACACTAAAGCTTTTTATTTAAATGTCGCTCATTTATCGTGCTGTAATACAATGACTTGACTCAAAAAGAGTTATATCTATCTGAATAGACTATAATGTGCTGTGTCGAAGTGGGTCTGTTAGATTACACAACATACTATGCGATTATTGGACGGTTCGCTCGATTTATTCCATTCTAATTTTTACTTGTATTTACAATGTATGCTTTTGCTAGTAGGTAGGCTGCCAATCGATACACTGAACATTTACATGTTCAACATTTTAGGTGAACATTTTAGAGTGAGAAATTGAGTAGTTAATGTTACAAAGATTTTTTGTATGACGACGACATAAGGAAAACAATGTTTAACAACAGGTGCCAGCAGTTGAACGACTGGTGTCCGTTTCTGTTCCCGCTTGAGACGCGGCAGATGTTCTTCGCGTGCACGGCGTTCGGCACGTCGCGCACCATCGTGTGGCTACAGGCGCAGCGCGACAGGGCGCTGGATAGACAGAGGTATGCTAACATTTAATACATACTTTTGCAGCTGAGCATAAACATGTGACATTACATTGACGCGTAACATGAGATAGTAATGAAATCACAAAAGTTGCTTGCTAACATTCAACAATGTATTGATACACATATGAGGTTAAATGTTAGTAATTATCTCCAGAACGGTCGAGTACTGTACGAAAGTTCCTTGCTAACATTTGACATGTTGGACAGCAGTTTAAATACGAGGTTTCATTTTTATCCTCAGAACGGGCAACACAGTGTCCCCGCGGCGCGCTGACCTGGAGGCGACGGAGTTCCGCATCGGCCGGCTGCGGCACGAGCGCGTGCGGATACCGCGGGAACCCAACCTGCTGCGCTCCGCTATGCAGGTACGTATCGATGTTTGTATAGTGAGATTTGGTATACAATAAGACAGAAGAAGATAAACTTATTCTAATTGTTCGCAAAACAGCATTCAACGCGAAGACGCTGAGGACAAAAATATAGTTTTTTTTTTCTTAAATTCAAGCGCTAGTCTTTAGTTATGTCTTCTGCCTTTCAGTCTCAGTCAGTGATGTCAAATGACAAAACAAAATCATCACTCTTACTAACTCAGAAAGAGGCAAAGAGAAGTGAAGAACATATAAATATTATTTTATTGATTGAGATTATAAATCAGAGTATTATATTGTTTGTGGCAGGTGATGCGTGTGCACGCGTCGCGCAAGTCCGTGCTGGAGGTGGAGTTCGCGGGCGAAGAGGGCACGGGGCTGGGGCCCACGCTGGAGTTCTACGCGCTTGTGGCGGCCGAGCTGCAGCGCGCCGACCTCAGCATGTGGCTGCACGACGCCGACCCCTCGCGCGCACCAGACGACGCGCCTAACCACCTCACGCTCACCGACGGTACGTCTTCCCTCTCTTTTTTTACGTACCACTGATATTCTCTCTCTTTCATACGTACTAACTTGGTTTGTCGTTACAGAGAAGCCCCCGGGCTACTACGTGACGCGCGCCGGCGGCCTGTTCCCCACGCCACTGCCACAAGACTCTCCTATCTGTGATAAAGTTTGCAAATATTTCTGGTTCCTAGGAGTATTTTTAGCTAAGGTAAATATTCAATTTATTTTTCTGATACACAAGTATTAAATATATTTTACAAAAATATATGTATAGTTAATTAATGTAATTGGGGTTTCTAGTTTAAATTCTATGAAAATCTTATATATATATATATATAAAATTCTCGTGTCATAATGCTAGGGGACACTCCTCCGAAACGGCTTGACCGATTCTTATGATTTTTTTTGCATATTCGATAGGTCTGAGAATCGGTCGTAATCTGTTTTTACCACCCCTAAATATTTTTTTTATTTTTTTGACAAAATTTTTATTTTCATTATTACATATTTTAGTAGAACAACAGACGTTGTTCGTCGGGATTCGACGTCGGGATCAGCTAGTAAGTAAATAAATATTTATAAACTTAATAGTATATTTATATGTTGCAGGTTTTGCAAGACGGGCGACTAGTCGATTTACCTTTATCTGAGCCCTTCTTGCGTATTATGTGTGGTGAAGAATTGAGTGATGAACATTTGAAGGATGTCGATCCGATTAGATATAAGTAAGATTTACATTGTAACCTTACTAGACCTACCACCTACCACCTATTATTATTATTAACTAGAGTTGCTGTGACATGACTATTATGTAAAGCTCTGGCCAATCCCGCGCGGCTAAAGCGACTGACAGACGCGCAAGCGCAATGTATATCTACGGCGCTTTGCACAGTTACGTAGTCGATAAACTTATTAAGCGACCACAAACGCGCTACTTTTGCTAAATCTAAGATAACGATGTGCTTTAAAGTACCAATATCATATAAATAAAACCATTGTACGTGCGCAGGTTCCTACAGAGCGTGCTGAGCACGGCGGACGCGTACGACACGCTGATGAATGACGGCGCGCTGTCGGCGGACGAGCGGCGGCGGCGCGCGCGTGACCTGCGCGTGGACGGCGCCACGTTCCGCGACCTCGCGCTCACCATGACGCACGGTGCGCACGCGCTCTGCCCCGGCGGCGAGGACATCGAGGTGGGTGTCTACTATATCAGTAAATTGTAATGTCACTACCGTCCACTGCGTCCTGATTTTTCCGAAGTGGGCTTCATGATTTGGTGCCGGATTTTTGTTGTGCCACGTGTGATGTTCAACAGAACATTTTTAGTAAAAGCTTCAAATATTTAAAGTGAGCCAATAATGTGTTTTTCAGCTTAACACAAGTGTAACATGTATATGTTGCAGGTCGGACCACACAACGCGCGCGCGTACGCGGCCGCGAGCGCAGCGTGGGCGGTGCGCGCGGGCATCCGGCGGCAGACAGCAAGTTTCGCGCGCGGCTTCGGCGCGGTGTTCCCCGCGCGGCGCCTGCGCGCCTTCGCGCCGCACGAGCTCCGCCTTCTCCTGTGCGGCGAGCGCGGCCCGCAGTGGACGCGCGACCATCTGCTGCAGTTCACCGAACCCAAGCTGGGCTACACCCGCGACAGGTACGCCGCATACACATTGATATTTCAGCAGTTTACAGCAGGCAAAATAACTGTACCCTGATTGTTATTAGAAAACTCTTAAGGCCTCCACAGACTAGAGGCCGATCGTTTCAGTTAGAACTGATCAGTTCGGCTTGAACGGATTCGAGCACATACAGGAAAAAAAATCGCATCCGACCCAACTGACGTCATTTCGGCCTGAACGGATTCGAGCACACACGCGGAAAAATAGCATCAGTTCTGGTTCTGGTTTACTGCGAGCTACGGTCGTGTTTATTAATTGTAAACTCACTACGCTTGTACACGAAGCACGCCCGTACGGCCGCGGCTCTAGCGAGAACTGAAGCGATTTGTCACACATGGTCCGTTCAGTCCATGCATTGAAATGCATTGAATTTATTAATAATTGTTGCCAACTTAGTTATTTTACAAAGTTTTACTTCAAAATGAAGTATTTTATTTCCCTCCTTAGTAGGAATTTAGTTGTTAGTAGTGTTTTACTAGGAAAGAGCCAGACATCTCGAAATTGCACACAGACGATACGATTTTGCATCCGTTCAGGCCGAACTGTAGGAAAACCGAACCGTATATGGGGCCCCTTAAATCTAATTATATCAAGTGGACGTCAAATGATTATCGTATTCGATAATAACGTTAAATTTCTGCGCTTTATTATAGTATACTCTTAATTTTTTATCAGCCCCGGGTTCCTGCGGCTGGTGGAGGTGCTGGTGGAGATGAGCGCACGCGAGCGCAAGGCGTTCCTGCAGTTCGCCACCGGCTGCTCCAGCCTGCCGCCCGGCGGCCTCGCCAACCTGCATCCTCGCCTCACCGTCGTGCGCAAGGTGAGCGAGATCATTTTGTTAGTTGTTTTTATAGTAAAAGACCATCAAATCAGCTAAGTATAATTGTACGAGAAACTAGATAAAAGTTGTGCTAATAGGCTGGCCCAAACGCTGAATGGATACGCCACGCGATGATTTGTCCGCCAGGCGCCACATATTTGAACAAATGTATTGGCCCCAGATGCATGAGTGACACTTATGTCGCGTCACTCCGCGGATTCAGATGATTGTGCTAAAAGTTTAGGCGGATCGCCCAATGGCATGCGATTACAACCCATGGACATTTTACCCATTGGTAATAAACAAGTACGTGTTCCTCCAGCACCTTCTCTTTAGTTTTCCGCAAGCGTTATTCTCTTCTTCGTTAGTAAAGTTTGATGTGTTTAGGTGGACGCGGGCGACGGCTCGTACCCGTCCGTGAACACGTGCGTGCACTACCTGAAGCTGCCGGAGTACTCTTGCAAGGAGGTGCTGCGCGAGCGCCTGCTCGCCGCCACGCACGAGCGCGGTTTCCACCTCAACTGAGGTGCAAACCGCCGCGCCGGAGAGAGGAAGGGAGATATGACCTCTCTCTCTATATACATTGGCAGCAAGGGCTGCCGCAAACGATCGACGGCCCGACTAACAAAAGAGAAGAAGATGGAATGTTACTCACTCGTTTAATATTTTATATTTTGGGTCCTCGTATATCGTCATACAGTCTCGCGTTCGTTGTTTTGTATGATACATACCAACACAGGAGGCGCCCGTGTTGAAATTAATCACTCGAACCCGGTATGCTCTTTGTGTGGCCAGACCTTAAGAACTAGGTCCACTGGATACCAGCTGCATACTATACCTATGTATATCCGATATAGCAATAGGAATAATGAGTGTGACTCATTTGTCTTATCAAAGCAAACAATCTGGTATTGATGTATGAAATCAAAATAAAAAAGTCGACACTTTACCAACGCCGTTAAAAGGTGAGATTCACTCCACTCTCCACTCATCGTTCCGAACATAAATGAATATCAGTAGCCTGTGCCTACAGAAAATTGCTATGTCGAGTTATAATTATTGTAAGTGATGTCTAGTTGATAGGAATTGTACGATAAATTCACTCAAGGTTAGCATGGCACGTACACATGCAACATATAGTGACATGCATGCGGCTCGAACTACAGTTAATCACATATAATGTCTACCTACTATAGCTAATATTTTTCAATACATATAAACTACATTTTATACAGTTGGGCAATGTAGTCTTTATGGTATAGCAATACGAGGAAGTATATTTAAATCTATTTGAATTAGAATGTAATATGAACATGAAACGCTAGATGCTATTATTAAAGTATTCTAATAAATTGCTTAATACTGGACTGAATAAAGGATGGTGATTGAATGCGACCGTTATGTAAAGGAACATAGAAACATATTTTCAGTAAATTGTGAGCATTTTACGAGTAGCTACAATTTTTATAAAAAACTGTAACCCAACTTCATAAATTATATAGCCTATGTTACCCGGGCTATTATTCTTATTAGTTTAGGCGCTACCATCATTACCCTTCCTTTGGGTTGCGGCGGAGTTGGGTAAAAATATGTTGCTATAAAACGAGTGAGTTCTAAAACTATCCCTCGCTTAAAAATGGTACATTAATGTTTTGCAAGAGAAAGGAATATTGGTCTGTGCTGAATACGTCCCAAGTCCTAATTTCTTCGTACAATACTCTTACTGGGAATTATGTACTTTATTACATAAGTATTGGTCTACACTTTAGTTTACATTTTCAAAACGCTTAGTGTAAGTCGTGAAAATTCGTGATTATATGCAATTAAAAATGTATTATTATCAACGAGGCTTGTCCTTTAGGACACATTTTATTATATGTCATGTTTGGATTCCTTGATATTTTATGAATGATTTAAATAACTTAAGGAATTGTGGTAACTTTTGTTTAACAAGAACTGAACCTAACAGTAGGCAGTTGAATAAGTTTATAATGTTTAATTATACGCTATAAGTAAGAGTAAATAATGTTATTATGAAATTCGAAAAGAAAACTATAGTCCTCTTTTTTTATGTCATTATATCCGTTTTTACATCCAGAATCGCCGATCGTTAAAATTTTCTCATAAAAAGTTTTTTAATGTCCACAAATATGATTTATTTGTTTGACATAATATTAAGTAACCAAAATACATTGATATGGATAGATTTATGAAATTTAAAAGGATGCTAATGGCTTAGAATTGTAAAGTAATGGATAAATTTTATGATATTTTTGAACGTCTAATGTAATTCTGGCGTTTGAAGTGAAATTGTAAATTGTTACTAATATGGCACTTGAGTTTTCAAAACACACTTAGTGTTGCTTTTTAGGAACCAAAAAAAGTCACCTTAAAGCAAAAATATAGTAATTTTGAATACCTTGCTTGTGGAATTGCAAAACTTGCACTTGCAAAACAGCTTGTGAAACTATTAGTTTTTTTTACAAAAACGAATAGTTTGTTATAATACAATAATAGGGATGTTGCCTAGTGTAGAATGTCACATTTTTATAAATTAAATTTTAAAATTGTTGTTTTAAGATACATAAATCTAAAAGAAATAGGTATTTAGATTGATGCGATAAAAATTATTATTATTAAGCTAGCCTGTTGAGTCCCTCTGCTGGGCAAAGACCTCCCCTCTTTTCCTCCTCTTATTTACTCAAATAAAAAATATTGCCCATCTCTTTCTCGCAAAACGATTTGTTACGTCACAAGCTGCTACCGCCATACATTTTATACGTAACGTTTAACGCAACAGGCCGATATATCGCTATCTTTCTTATTGTAAGTTTAAGTGGTTTGTATCTTCGTTATTTTTTAACATATACGAAAGTGGTTTCTAGATTCTTTATTAACATGTTGTCTAACATCGAATAGACGAATATTTTTTTAAGGCAACATGCCTATTATTAACACCTTTTTGTAAGCTTCCGAAAGTAGGCAAAAAAAACTTTATATTTAACAGGGTATTCTGTGGAGAATTGGTTTATAACATTTTATAAAGATACAAACATAATATTACACCAAAAATCTTACGTTAAAAAGAAGCGGAGACATGGTATTCTAGAAGCGACGAAAAGTCGTGGGCTAACTTGTAAACTCGCCGAAATATCCAAAGAAATATTCACCTAGCGATATCACGCATCAGATGCACCCCAGCATGCGAATATTCAAACAAATTATTGACATTTTGTTTACTTACTTCCTGAAAGCACATTGTTCCGTATACATTTCTTTGGATATTTTGCGCGTATACAGGTGAAAGTTCGTGACTGTCTTAGCGTAGTCTTCCCGACTTAATGCAATCCGATTTGATTTATTGCCAAATTATAAACTATTGAGTTTATCCTTCGCGGTGTCTAACACGAATCGGCGGAAATATGAGCAGTATATGTTCCTTTAGTCAAATAATATTTTCAACTCAAAGTTGGTATTGTGATTTTATTATACGGATGTATCGAAGTAAAATATATATATATTATAACGTTTAGTTGGATTTAAGTAGATAAATAATATTCATAATTTGAATCTAGTAGTGTAATATAATTCATTTGTTGAGGATTGTATCAAATAAACTGAGAAAAAAATACTGAACTTGTTTTATATAATTAAACCGACCAAAAAAATGATTAATTGGGGTAAGCAAGTAGGCGTGTCTAATCTTACTACTATTATATACGTGAACGTTTGTGAGGATGGAATGGATGGCTGGATGTTCGCTACTCTTTCTAAAAACTACTGAACGGATTTTAATTAAATTTAGTATAGTAGTAGTTTAGGTTCTGGGTTAAAACATCGGCTACATTTTGTTCCGAAAAAGTACAATGTTCCCGTGGGATACTGTATTTACGCGGGCGAAGCCGCGGGTAAAAGCTAGTCTTTTTAACCGACTTCCAAAAATGGAGGCGGTTATGCATTTGTCTGTATATATATATTTTTTTTGTATGTTCAAAGATAATTCCGCCCCCTGTGGACCGATTTTCAAAATTCTTTTTTTGATGTGAAGGGTATAATCCTAAGTTGGTCACGTTTTCACCAAAGTGGTGACCTGATGATGGGATCCATGAGGAATCGAGGGAACTCCTCGTAATTTCTAAATCATATTATTGTGTTTTATAGCGTAAATCCATGTATGTAATGTAATGTCTTATTTTGTCGAATAAATGTTTTATTATTATTATTATTAAATTTATATGGTTATTTTGACCTTTTCTAAAGTAGTACAAGCATATGCTGCTAAAAAGATATAATCCAAAAGTACTGAACAGAACTCCCGACTCCTTATGGGATATAATGTTTGGAGATTACGGCGTTGTTTAAAGAACTGCAAGCATATTTTTCCATCATACCACTTACAGTAACCATCATCATCATCACCACCATCTTCACAAGAAAACAACACCAACATATTAATATGATCACATAGGTACTCACTACTCAGTTTTGTGCACCGATATCAATGTGATCATAATAATATAGATAATAAATTTAACTAAATAGAGAATAATTATTATATATTATTATTTTTAAATAAAAAATTAAAACCGACTTCCAAAGTAAAAATGCACAAAAAAGTATAAACAAAACTTGTTTTGTAAATAATTCTTCTTTTAAATTCGGCTAAAATGTTAACTATTTCTCTACTCAATCTTTCTAATTTTGAAGTCAAGTCAAGCAAATTTGAAAGTAAGTTCTATAAAATATTATAGGATATTGTTTGGGCTGGTACTGACTTCACAGACAGACGGACGAACAGAGCGAAACTATAAGGGTTCCTTAATAAAATGTCTTCAGGTTTGGGTTCGCCCCATATTAACTAAACCATACATTGGTCGTTTGGACGAGAGAGGTGACCTAATTTTTAAACTTTTCTAGATAGTTCTTACTCCAAAAAAGAATTATATAGTGAACGTCGCATCAGCTGGTTTTTTTATTTTTTTCCTTCTTGCATATTTAACAGCCTCCGTGGTCTAGTGGTTGGAGCTTGGCTCTCGATTCGGATCGGTCGTGGGTTCGATTCCCGCATTGGACAATGCAGGTTGATCACCTGATTGTCTGACAAGAAAGATGATGCGTCGGATGGATATGTAAAAAGTAGGACCTGCGCCTCATCTCTCGCCAGTCATGTCGGTTATCCGTTCCACTGGGATATGGGAGTAAAGGTGGAGTAAGTGCTCTTGTGCACTGCGCACACACTTGGGCACTATAAAAAATTACTCCTGCGTAACTGGCCTGGTTTCAATGAATCCGGCCACCGTCACCGAAATCGGTGTGGGGATTTATTATTATTATTTCGCAGCAATTTTTGGTAATACATTTAATAACATGCAATAACAAAATGTTTTATACTACAGCTTTATGCACATGACTACCTATCATCAAAATTTATGTGCAGGTAAAGATTTCATAATAGAACTTTGATTAAGGGAGCAGCTATTTAGGTATTAAAAACTACCATCAGCCTTATGAAAAATCAGTGGCGTGCGGTTCCTATAACTTCATTCTTATCGGCTTCCCTTACCACTTACTTTTTGAATACCCTCATCCAAATTACTACCTATTATACAGGCTAGGGCTTCCTATTGAAGTATAACCAGCCTTCGTCACTGATATGAATACCTGAATATCGATACGACAAGTGTTTCGTTTTGCTTGAGACATTACGTTATTGATTTGTGTTGTAAACCACTACAATGAATATCTCTTAAGCGTTGACAGTTTCCGCTACGCAATGCATCTCGATGCAGCCTTGGTCTCCCGGGTTACACAAGTACCATAGGTATCAGTATAAAACGTTTTCTGTCGCAGACCAGGGCATCAGTCTGCTCACCCCCTCGGCACAAACATGAGGGGTCTAGTGTTGTGTTGCATGGCTCTGGCGGCGGTGACCTGCTGCGGCGGCCGCGAGCTGGTGAGGGAGCGCCGGGACGCAGACCTCGACGTGGCCGCCTCGCACCACGGCGGCAAGTGGGACAAAGGCGGCGGCCACGAGCACCACGCGCACCACCACCACGACCACGGCGAGAAGGGCCACAAGGGCTACAAGGGCCACCACCACCACGAGCACGGCAAGAAGGGCCACCATCACCACGAGGGCCACAAAGGCCACCACGATGAGCACGGAGGCCACAAGAAGCACCACCACCACGACGACGGCCACCACCACGAGCACCACCACGGCGAGAAGGGCCACAAGGGTCACGGCCACCACGAGGAGGGCCACTACCACAAGGGACACTCGACCAAGGGCCACCACGGCGTCCACAAGCACGACGAGTTCAAGAAGGAGAAGCACTTCCACGACCACCACGGGGACAAGGGCCACCACGAGCATCATGGTGGACACCACGAGGAGCACGGCCACAAGAAGGGCGGCGAGTTCCATAAGGGGCACAAGCACGGTGGACACCACCACCACGAGCACGGCAAGAAGGGCCACCACGAGAAGGGAGGCCACCACCACCACCACAAGGACCACCACGACGAGGGTGGTCACCATGAGCATCATCATCATCACCACGATCACGGCAAGAAGGGCGGCCACGAGGACCACAAGCACTGGGGATACAAGAAGGGACACAAATAAGTTCCTCCAAGACTCCGACGCCTTAGATAAATCTGTTAAGTTTCGACTAGATATATTAAGAGTTGTCACATTTAATGTTACATAGCTGTGATATTTGTTGAATTATAAATATTGTTTTCTATTTCGTTTTTTCATTACAAGAATTTACGCTATGATATGCAAGGGTTATTAACAACAATTATTGTAAAAAAAATTGCTGAATCTACTTAGATTGGGTCTGAAATTAATGGGATTAAGTAAATTAATAATTTGGATTAAGAATATTTTGTTTATTGCTTTTTGTATTTATTTTTTGACAAAGTCTATATATTTTGCTATACTATGTTTCAAATTTATTTATAAATAATCTTGCAGTTGTTTATGCTATCTTACATAATATGTTTATCAGTCCGGACACTTACAATTAATGAGTGTTTCTTTATGAAAATAAATAAAACTAAAAAAAGTCAATTCAAAGAATTTCAGCACCTCTAGTTTCAACAACATTACATAAAACCTGGTTGAGGTCTGCAGTCCAGGCCACTGGCAACACGTTGGGAAAGCTACGTCGAATTGGACTACGAAATACGCGATCAGCCATCAGACAGCTTAGTGATCTGTGCCCGAAGTGATGAGGTTACTCAACTGGTTGATGTCAACCATGCGCAGTGGTGCGGAGCGTGCAACAGCGGTCAAGGCCGTTGATAACGGCTAATAGAAAGTCAATAATGATGTCTCCAGTCTGACGACTGGTCACTTTGAGGACGATGAAGTTTTTAAAGAAAATGGATGGAATTAAATCGTAAGCACATAATTTGTATAATTTGGAAGATCGCTTATTTGGGAATATTCACCAAAATATGAGAACTGTACCTACATATATCACGCTTACATGTATTTATGACGTTTAAAAATGAGTTCTAAAGTGGCTAAGTGGCTAACAACATACCCGATGTACCTTAACCATGTTGCACCTTAAAATTCCTTAAAATGTAAATTCTCGAGAAAACTATAAATTATGGAATTGGTATAAATAGTTAACAAAAACCAACTGGACAAGGTCCAACTGGCTCTCGAGTACCTCGGTCCAACACGTTCCCCTACTCATTTGTGTAGTAGACAAATAATTATAATTACTATATTATTATAGTTTACAAGAAAAAACAATACTACTTTTGTGCATCAACCACAAAAATAATGATTGCTATATAATTTGGCGCAGGTTACGCCGTCCGCGTTGTGGGGATCAGCTGATAAAGGAATTTTTAAAATTCTCACTTACTGTTCAAATCATAGACGTATATATTATAGACGAGGTATGTTGAGGCAAAACGTATCTCCAGTTAAATGAGATTTTTGGGGTCGTTTTGACATTTGAAGTATGGTGAAGACAAGATGGCTGACATTTTTAAGTATAGTGAAAACCAAGATGGCGTAACTTTTACCTGTATGAAGATTGGTTCTGTCAAATGCATAGAATAAATACGCCAAATATACGTCATAGCCTATCTTGAGTTTTGAAATCTTTGGTTCAAATTAAAAAATAAAGAATTTAGCACGACGGAGTATTCAACTGCTCAGGTAAAAGACCGTCTGTAAAAAGGTATTCTTTTGAGGCCAAAAAATTTCACTTCAGTGTAACCTGTAAAATAAAATTCCATACGATATACCTAGGCACAAACAAAGGTCGTTTGTGATAGGTGTTTCAGTATTGTTTGATAGCACTTGAATGTAGGTAAATATTTTAGTTTAGCTTGTGTGGTCGAGGGTGATCTAACGATTGAATAAAAACCCGAAGCTTTGCGATACGTTTGTACCGCAGAATCCAAACTTCAAACTAAACCCGTGCATTCGTATTCGTACTTTCTGGTTGGTTTTTGTTACTGATAACGTGTTTGGAAAACGATTTACAGTGTGAGTTGTAACGTTATGATCGGATAGTATTGAGAGTAACTTACTGTGAACTGTGGAAATACATTACAATGTTATAATATTATTGTCTCTGCGAGGCCGTATCACTTCGGTCGAGCCGCGAGCATGAATCTTATACTTTAAACGAGACGATCTTGTATATATATAGCATGGCGTTCACATAACGCGATATTATCGCAAGTATATAGAGTATATAGCAAGCTCAGTATGGTTGTGTCGCTCGTTTCGCTTGCGGGACGCCCGGGGGCAAGGGAGGAGGAAGAGGGCGGCGCGCGATATAAAACAGCACAGCTGAACTCAGCGTATCAAGCCAATAATATATAGTACAGTACAGTGTGAATGTGTCCATAACAATGTATGGTGCGCGATATTGTTGTGCTATATACTATATGCTATTATATTAAAAGTAAATATGTAGTAGGTATATCTCTGGTTATCGCAGGTGCCTTCGATAATGCCTGGTGGCCAATGCTACTACTGAAGTTAAGAAACAGAGGCTGCTATCGTAATATTTGTTATTTAATTTACTCGTATTTTTGCAACGGCGTAACAAAACTCCAACTCGGCCATTACACACATTCCAAAAACTTAACGCGCGGCTGCCCTCAAGGATCAGAACTATCGCCGCACTTGTGGAATATAAGTTTTGATGATTTATTATGTGTTCCCTTGCCTCCTCTGTGCTCTCTGATAGGTTATGCTGACGATGGTTTTCTTATTATTCAAGCCAATTCGCGATCTGAAATTGAAAACAAGGCCAACAAGTGCCTCAACGTAATATCGAGTTGGGGCCACAGAAATCGATTAGAATTTGCAGCACATAAAACCTTTCGAGTACTTTTAAAAGGTTCATTAATATCAACTCCTTGCATTAAACTGAACAACATCAACGTGAAACGTAAACAGTCACTTTGTTACCTAGGACTTATTTTAGAAAATAAATTTACATTCCTGGAACATATAATACAGACCGGTGAGAAAGCTAAAAGGAATTTCTATTGTTTCACAAAAATATCAACGTCGACATGGGGCCTTTCATTTAAAACATTAAAAATAATTTATAATGCGACGTACCTCGGCAGCATATGCTATGGCGCACCGGCGTGGGCAGATAGGGCTACAATAGGAGCGGCCTGTCGTAAACTTTTGCAAAGCCAACGTCTCGCCTTAATATTTTTATGTAAGGCATACCGTACCGTAAGTACTGAAGCACTCCCAGTCTTAGCCGGAGTCCTACCAGTAGATTTAGAGATACAGCGTCGTGCAGCACTACATTATAAAATAAAAAAATTACTAACCCTGAGTTTTTAAGCGCGAAAGAGAGTAATAAGTAATAACTAGATTATTCGAGCCATTAGATATTTCTATACAGAACCTAATTTCTGAGTGGCAGGAACGGTGGGACAACACTATCAAAGGGCGTCACCTATATAATTTCTTCCCTTCGGTACGCGATAGACTCTCGAAGCAATGGATAGAAATAGACCACTACGTCGCTCAATTTTTGACAGGACACGGAAACTTTAAAGCGAAACTATTTAGACTTACATTAGTCTCGTCTCCGCTATGCGAGTGTTCGACCGAAGGTAGCCCTTATGAACAAACTGCTCATCACATACTCTGGGAGTGTGATCTCTGGTATGACGAAAGAATCGAAATGTTGAACAGCGTCCATTGTGTTTCTAGGGTTGTGTACTATGAAGATCTCGTGGGCTGTGCGAAGAACTTCCGAGCTTTCATACGTTTTTGTCATAAGTACTATTGGAAACAATGCAACACTTTTTTGTCATTATAAATGCATTGTAATCAACTGTCATATTATAAATTAAAACATTTAATTACATTCTGTCTTGTAGTCATACAAAAAAAAAAAAAAAGAAAAAACATGTTATTCCCGTGGTGCTTCCCCTTTAATTGTGACTTTTTGTCATCACAATTTTTGCTGTCTCCCGCTTTTCTTGGGGAGGGAAACTGGAATACTTCCTACTCCTCCTACAATCTTCTGATTAATTTCGATGCGGGTTCCAAGACAGATTTAGCATGTCCCCCGGGCACCCCTGAGATCATATCAAAGGGTTTTTGCGGTTGGTTACCACTGTCGATCCTGGCTACACAGGAGTTGCAGTGGTGGGTAAGTGTGGTGGGCCAATTGCCCGTTTAAAATGCTATTATATTATAGCGTAGTCTGAAAGCCGCTTAAAGCAACTATTTGTCTTGGACCTCCATGACGTGGAGTAGGTAATTGACATTATTGTAAGACTATTTGGAATTGAAATAAGAAAACGTTTCTACTTTAGCTGTCAAAAGACGCCGGAAGGAAGAGTGTTTTGTGAGCTCATGCTCGGGAAGAAAAGAAATGTTGTTTCTAATAACGACGATGCATCGACCTTAAATAGAGCTGCCTTACAATAAGAACTATTTTGCTCCGAATGGTATTAATGTTTCTTCAATCTGTCATTTTGTGGATTCTTCGGTGTTTTTAGGGTGCGCATACTAGGCCAACTGGTAAGATAAATAATATTTTTGTGATTCTTATTATTTCTTTTTCTTTAATTTTTTTTTATTTATTTTTAATTATTTTATCGTTCTACTAAAACACCGAGGAAAGCTCGGTCGACTAGGTACTAAGATATTGAGTAAGATATTAGTTACCACTGATAAGTTTCAGATGGCTTAATTGCACGTTTTGTCCCTGTCGCTCGATATAAAGGTAGCAGCGACAAAACTTTCGAATAAGTTATACGACACCTAATACGAGATTGTTAAACAGTCTCTAATAGGTATAGCTTTTACTTTACAAAAATACATGTGTGTTGCTAATACTTCACAATAAGTAGGTACCTATGTGGATATTGTGTCGATACCACATCCGTATATTTTCTTTGTTCTGTTGCGATTCAAAGTTTCCAGAACTTTCTCAGGGGCTTTCCGTGTTATACGAGAGATGAATTTAAACAGAAAACCCCTGCTGACCCGGTAACAAATTTATAACTACACACAATCATAGCTCAACTATACTTACAACTCTCTGCTCCCCCTGCGCACGAATGTGCCGCACGTGTGGGGCACACAGTTACATTCGCACAATTACAACTCTCTGCTCCCCCTGCGCATGAATGTGCCGCACATGTGGGGTAGTTAAATTCGCACAATTACAACTCTCTTACCCCCTGCGCACGAATGTGCCGCACGTGTGGGGTAGTTACATTCGCACAATTACAACTCTCTGCTCCCCCTGCGCACGAATGTGCCGCACGTGTGGGGCACACAGTTACATTCGCACAATTTCCGCGACTGTGTAAGTAAATAGCTTATAAGTCTAAAGTCATACTTAGAACATAACTACGGTAACTATCTTGTTTTTAAGCCGAATGACACCGAAATGAATGGACAGACGTAACTAGTGTTATCTATTTATTTCTGTGTCAATTTAAAATAACCTAAATGAGCATGTCAGTATATTAGTCTAAGGGTAAGGAGAGTTCCGTAAGTATCAATGCGCAATAGGATTTTAAAATTAGTAAGCATATCCAGCAAGACCTATTATTTATAATTAGCATGGAAAGTTACAAGTTTATAGCTCTAATACCTACTTTAGAAATGTCAGGGGGTGGGGACCAACTTGTAAACCACTGTGCAGGTCAATTACACGAAAATGGTTTACATTATAAAAAACCACGTATTTTTCATACGTGGTTTTTCTCGCCCTTACTAGAAACACCTATTCAACGATAACCCACACGATGGGGTAGACTGAAAAAAAAATCATCCCCACTTTATATGTATGGGGAACCCGCCCCATAAAATATTTTAGTATGCCAAAAATTATGCCAATGCCTAAAAAATACATATTAATACACTTACTCCTAAATTGGTATGTCAGCATTGCCTAGCTTGAGCCAATTTGCAACTGCTAATTAAATCTAGTTTAAAGCATTACCATTACAAAGTCCGTAACAAAACAAGATGTCAGCGTATTCATCGTACTCAAAAGCAGCCATCGCGATACAAAAAAATCACAAGTAGAAGTAAGGGTGTAGTTTAAAGCAACAATACGTCCGTACACGGCAATAGTTGACTTAAAACTAATATTAGCTACTAAATTTGCTCTCTAAGCCAGTCGGTAACTCATTGACAAAGGGCCGCGACGACAGTAGCCGAAACATCCCGAAGTTTGAACAAAGGAAACAATTGAAATAAAAGGTCGCCTCAGGTAGAGTAATTCTTGAGATAACGTTACCTGATGATTGTTTTGTCTTTGTTTATTATATGTTCATATTTTTATGTACATATTTGTACCTTTTTTGGAAGCTTATGAGGTAAGAAAGTTATTTAAGGTATTTGTACGCATTGTATCATACATTTTTTTAAGAAAATCACCTGTTTTTAAGAAAAATGCACATTTTTCTTAAAAACGCACTTGTAGCTCCTCTAGTGCGGGTGTCCACGAGCGGCCGTTAAACGTTTTATTTATGGAATAGATCAGCTGGAAACGAGCAAGCGGACCGTTTGATGGTAGTAACACCAGAGGAGTTATAAGTGCTTTTACGGTTTTTAAAACACCAAACCACTGTTGGTCTTCCGATTATTATGTACAAAAAGAACATTAAATGAAAAGAGCTAACTCTTTCCAAGTCAAATAGCTTTCCAAATTCATAGGTATAGTTAAGTTTTTATAATTTGATAATTCGATAATACAAATAATATAATTACTGCAATTTTTGCATTTCCTTTTAGCCACTAATAACCATTAAATTAAAAGATTGATTTATAAAAGTGCTCAATGCCAAATCACTATAATAAATTAAATTATAAAAGACAAATTGTCCACACACAGTTACAAAATTTTAATGAGTAACTAACTACACTATGGACTATCTTAAATTGGAATTGGTCTACGTATCTCAAAAGTTTTTGCGAAATAAAGACTTGGGCCTTGGCTTTTTTCATTTGTTTGTGTGCAATGTTTTGGTGGCATAGGTTTATTCATCTATGTCTGGTCTTAGAATTTGGATACCTTATGTGACGTGTAATTTTTGGGACACCTGTAAAATTTATTGGGGAAAACTCATACACTATCGCTCACTACTGCACACTACTTTACACTACCGCTCACTACTGCAAATACATCTTATGCGAAGCCTTATTGTCTTGAAGTTTGCGGTAAATTACCAGGACTCCAGGAAATATAAGTAATATGACTTAGCGGGAACTTCAATTGCATGTTCCTGGTTTTCTACATTGTACGAGTTATGAGTTATCTGGTACGACTTTGTTTTTGTTCCGCCAGGTTTTAAAACTAATAAGAAATCTTAAGAAAATATTATGTTATTCATCAAAATTATTTTGTAAAAACCATCTGTTGTAATTATAACGTTTCGCAAAATCAATAACATAAATTTCGAGTACGTAATTCAATGCAGAGACGTTGGGGTAGAAAAAAAAATGGGCAGGCGATTATTTTTTTTACCAAATGAAATTACATTACACTCTTTGTGACACTGACCAGTTGCGAGGTCATTGACCTCTAATCCTCTTTTTAATATAATACATCTATGCCTGTAATCTATAATAGTAGATTTTTTTTCAGTATTTCATTTTTTTCCTGCCTAAGCTTTATTGCATGGGCAGTAAATCATTTCCCTAAAGTTTCTGTAATTGATTTTACAATATGTTTTATACAATGCGTGGTGACGCGTGGCATAGATACGTCACCACGCCTACAGATTGACCTATATAATATATTAATGTTAGCCTTTCAATCCATCTTAAGCTTACAAAGAAATGGCGAATAAAATAAGATTTGGACGACACAACACCCCCGAGACAGTCATTTGATTAGGAGACCATCCCTGGGGGAGGCTTGTTCTAATAACCAATAAATAAGTAGCTGCTCAAATATGTATTATGGTCTGGCTGAGATTATTCGTTTATAACGTTATAATATTATTATTAGGATTTTGATGTTAAATAAATACATTTTAGTGTGTACACATACGAGTAGATACCATATTTTCAGTGATTCTATCTATAGAGCAGCTCGGTTTGGCGCATGTGTACTGTTTACAATTCCACCAATTTTTTTTTAATATTTGCCTGATTAGCCTGGGCCAAAAGTGCTTAAACTGAATTTGTTTATAATACACATAATGCTATGCAATGTATTATCACGGAGACGTTTTTTTAACCGGACATTGTTTTTTGATATTCTTTTGTGGAAAATTAATACAATTATAGTCATAGAAATTGTTTCGATAAAATGAATACTTTTGGAGTTACGACGTTTAAGGCTGCCCTCTGGTGACATGCATATTTAAATAATCTGTAGGACCATATAATATACTAGTATTAATTGCCCGCGGCTTCGCCCGCGTTAAATTAGGTTTTAATCTTTCCCCTATTTTGAATTTTAGTAAACTTTTTCCGTACTCAATTTATAGGAAATATCATGCAAATATGTCCAAGAAATAAAAAGTTTCATACTAACTTGTATCACCTATTTTACCCCCTTGGGGGTTGAATTAAAAAAAACCCTTCCTTAGTGGATGCCTACGTCATATGAGAAATAATATGTGTGCAAAATTTCAAATTTCTAGCCTTTGGCTAGCCAAAGGCTAGAAATGTATCACAGACCAAACCCTAGAAAGGCTCTAGAGCCTTTCTAGGGTTTGGTCTGTGATACATCAGTCAATCAGCTTTATATATATAGATAGGATCATATAAAAAAAAATTGGTGGAATTGTGAAAAGAACACTTGCGCCGATTGAAGCTGCTCTATGTTAATGCAATTATTGTGTTCTATAGAAGTCAAAAAGCTCTAGAACATTTTTATTTCAGTCGCCCCAACATCGCGTCATAGCCCCTTCGTCACTACCTCCGGCACCATCTGACAATATTATCCTCTACAGTATCCACTGTATAATTAAACAATATTCGGAGACCATTACCGGCATAATAAGCCCGTAATTGGCCCTTAATAATTTGATTTAGTGCGCTGATGTAAGATTAATATAATTAGAGTAATTCAGTTGAAAATTAACTAAAGCGATATCGCTCCTCCATTAGCGCAGCGTTCCTGCCTTTGATATGGCGGAATGGAAATTAAATTTGCGAGACGTGCCGAAAGATAAGTGCATGCCGTAACTGACTTACCGAGGTTCAGAGGAGCCCCCGTTTATGACAACAGCTTCGGGTGGAACGTTCCACCACGAGACTCGCAACCTGCAACCACGCTTGCGACAACCGCCGCGCGTCGGCACTCTTGCGACGGACCATCCGTTACACAACGGCTTATATAAAACGGCCGCGCCATCCGTGACAAGGTTAATACTAGACAATAGCCCCGCCGACCGCACGATGAAGCTCACGCCGCTGCTGGCTCTTCTGGTATTCGCCGCCGTGGTTCAGCCGCGCCGACTGCCGCGCAAGCACGAGCGACTCCCGGACAAGGTCCAGATTGGGGACCTGGAGGACGCCGCCACCGAGCACAAGAAGGAAAAGGAAAAGAAGCACAACGAGGAGTTCAAGAAGGGCGGCGGCAAGGAGCATCACGCCCACCACCACGACGACCACGGCGAGAAGGGCCACAAGGGCTACAAGGGCCACCATCACCACGAGGAGGGCAAGAAGGGCCACCACCACAAGGAGAACCACAAGGGCGAGTACGACGACCACGGCGGCCACAAGAAGCACCACCACCACGAGGATGGCCACCACCACGAGCACCACAAGGGCGAGAAGGGCGAGAAGGGCCACAAGTACGAGGAAAAGGGCCACTACAACAAGGGCCACTCGACCAAGGGCCACCACGAGATCCACAAGCTGGACGAATTTAAAAAGGACAAGAAGTTCTTCGACGAGGAGGGCGACTCCGGACACGAGGAGAAGCACGGCGGCTTCCACGAGGAGCACGGCCACAAGAAGGGCGGCCACTTCAAGAAGGGCCATCACCACGGGGACCATCACCATCACGAGCACGGCGAGAAGGGCCACCACGAGAAAGGCGGCCACCACCACGAGCACAAGGGCCACAAGGACGCCAAAGGACATGACGAGCACTACCACCACCACCACGACCACGCCAAGAAGGGCGGCCACGACCACCACAAGAAGTGGGGCTACAAGCACGGACATTAGTTTTCCGACAGTGAGTGCGAGGACATTGCTCATGGTTTCCGCCCAAATTCTGGGCGGTTATTTATTTATTTCTAATGATAAGTATGTAATAGTACTGAGTAGATTATATATTTTTAATTATGCTATTTACTAGCTGTCGGCCTCTCTTCTCTAATATACTCTTGAATATCTAAATCTTAAGCAACTTTTACTATGGGATCAACTTTCCTACTTGAAAAAAATAAATCTGCTGTTTCATACAAAAGGGCTACGGCATAGGTAGCATTTTGTATGAAACAGCTGATTTAGTATATATACATAGTAAAAGTTGCTTATATTAAGGAGTATATTCACTCCTGAGAGTTTGGGCACTGCCTAGAAAAACATCCTGTAGTCTATTCGAGTTAAGAAGGCAGTGAATCATGCATACATATGTCAAAATGGCTTACTTTAATTGGTTAATGTGAGCACAGCTTATGCGTCATTGGCTTATATTCACATTTGTACGCACGATTCACTGACTTCTTAACGCGAATGTACCTATGATAGGTATAACAAGGAACCTAAAACCCCACAGTATGATTGAAAATTTAACCTGCTTCATGAATAAAGCAATAAACACGAGAAATGTATTCAGAAACATAGTTAATTTATCGAATTAAACTTTAAAATAAATAATAAGCCAGCTTTGTTAACATTTACTATTGAAGCTTTAAAATGGACAACTGCAGAACAGCTTTCCTTCACATAATATTTGTATTAAATTATGTGAAAACAAGTAACTGTCTTATTCAGTACTTACCTATTAAAACAACATTAAACATTATAAGTAACCCGCTTCATTGTCAAGCAGTAAGCGAGCTGATGATGATGAATTATAGCTAAGAGCACTCTTGATCGTGTCAGCTTTCGAACAAAAATCTAGATCAAAATCGGTTCATCCTTTTGGGAGCTACGTTGTCACGGACAGACAGACAGACGCGTCAAACTGATAACACTCCTCTGTTTGCGTTGGAGGTTAAAAGTGTGTGATGAAATAGCTCCCCAAGTATTTGACTTTCTAGAAGCCACGACAAACTTCACCGCAGTGAAAATGCAACATCGGTGTCACGAAACAAAGTGGCATTGCATTATTTAAGGTCCAAAGCGGCTAATGTTGTCTAGATAAACGATTTATGCTCGCACATCCGTCATAGTTGTTGTACAACGGCAACAACACCGACAACGGCAACAACGCCTGAAATGCATGGAAATTGTTGTTTTGCGTGTTATCTGGCAGTTTCGGATTTTAGTTGATACGGGCCTTTGCATACGTTTGCTCGTAATATTAGAATTGAAAATGTACCGGGAACAAAGTGTTTTTTTTTTTTTAAATAAACAACGATTCTCCGGCTTGATTTACTATTACTGATACATTTTGTTTCAGAACTTTCAGAGCTTCGAAAAGGCTCTAGGGTTTCTAGGGATATCCGAGTTAAAAATATCGAAGACATGATCTGTATGTTGCTAAATGTTGTTTAAAATTACTAAAATTATTACTGTCTTAACATATTAAAATATACTCCGATTATTAAGACAATATGAGGAGAAAAATATCTGTATTTTACTTACGAAGTAGCGCAGACTTGCTCAGTCTCGGAAGATAGACGCGCGACAATCGTATTATCTGGTATCACGGAGGCACCAGCGGTTGCTCTTAGATGGCGCCTTAAAGGTAAAAAGTAAGGTAGTAAAGTGATATGTATGAAAGTGACATGCCGACCACACCTAATAAGGTGTGGTCGGCATTGGTGGTGCCACCAGTACTTTCGTTTCAGTAAGTTTTACCGGAACAAATTAGCATGTTCAGCATAACCGTTCACCACCGTAGAAATGGTTTCTTTCTACGGAGGAATAGGCAAAATGACAGATAGACAAAGGCAAGCTGTCATTTTGTCCATATTATCTGTGAGCATGTCTATTCTTGTGTAGACAACACGCATTTCTATGGTGGTCATGCTAAGCGTGCAGGTAAAGGTAGCCTTCATCGGAAGGCGACGCGCGACGCGAGATCGCGACCCGAGACCGAAATAGGGTCGCGGAGCCACTGCTTAGTATGAATTTACATGGAGCACTAGACAATCCCCGCGACCAGCGTCTCGCGACCGGTGGGCGCGGCCTGAGAGCCTGATTGGCTGGTTTGCTGGTCGCGGTTGCATAGATTGAAAGGTTACCTTTAGACAACTCGAAAGAGCTCTATGTATTTTCGCCACTGGTTGGTCCACCACGATCTACTCACGAGCCGCTACTCACGATCACCAGTGAGTAGCGGCTTTTACGTTCACAAGCGGCGGATTGGCCGGTGTCACGGGGCCCGTAATCACAGTGACACCACGGAGACACGGTGACGCGGTAAGCTCTACACTAGCGCGTTAATTAGCGCGATGTCTTTCGCAGGAACAATAATTAGTGAGCCTGATATGGGTGCGGCCGGAGATCACCCTCTAATCGGATCTAATACTCGACAAGTCGAATGTCTATGTGTTCTCTCTAAGCACGTAGACTTAGCGAGAATTCTATTTCGAGCAATGCTTGACGGTGATTTTTACACGTTTAATACCTGGAGTTTGTTACTTTAATATTTCAGTACCTGGAAGACTGTGCTTTGCTCGGAGTGTTAGTAGAACAATAAATCAATTAAAATAAAATAAAAAATATGAAAGAAGGAGATATAAAAATAACCATCACGAAAACATTCGGGATTCGAACCCGAGACATCAATTTTATAACAACGAAAAAAATCCAACGCCAACCAAGCCGCCAACTAGATTTGAAATTTGGATATTGAAATTACTCATATCTTACTCATATCCAAAAAAAACATATATCCTAAAAATTCGCAGTTTCCCAGGGATAAGACCGAGCTAGATCGATTTTTCTTCCCTAAAACTCCCTGCATACTAAATTTCATGGTAAACATTGCAGCTTGCAGTCGTTTCCGAGATTCCGATTATATATATACAAGATTTACTCGTGTAAAGTATAAGATATTGAAATTTATAACATCTTACCTAATACCTACATGTATTTGAGAATCGACGTGTGAACGTGATCTATTAGCGAATCAAGTGGATCCCCACAAACCTCCAAGTATTATTATTCTACTGACGTAATATTGGTTTAATTATAAATAGATATCTATCTCTGTTTACGACACTAGGGCCCTCCATCACACACAATCGAGAATTATAGGCCGGACATCATTGAGTGGATTACCTGATCGTCGACGGTGCCAACAACACAACCAAACCGTCGCCTGGAGCTTACCAGTTACCAGGCCACGGTACAGTCGGACGGAATTTCATCTAAATCATAGACCTTTATATTATAGACGAGGCATGACAATGGAAAAAGTGTCCACACTTAAAATTCCGCAAATTAATCAGTCCGCATTTTCTTCTGAAATCAATGTGGTGTAAGCGTAAATTTTTTGTGTATGAAGATTTTTCTGCCAAATGTACCTACGTCATAGCTAGTTTTGAAATCATCGGTCTAAATATAATTAATTTGAATTAAGTATTTCATGTCTGCGTCACTTGTGTGGTTTTACACAATACACTGACGTGTTTCTATGGGAGAAACTGCGCCTCTGCGCGAGATTTTACACCAATTAAAACGTAAAAGAACATCACATCTCTGTTGATACCGATGCAACAATTTCCGCACACACACTGGATCAATCTTGGCCGTTTCAAAATCTACAGCCAAGAGTTAGCTTATTTGGATGTTTTGTCTCTCGATATAAAGCGAGTGACACAACTTCCGAATAATATACTAAACTATCCGACAGTTAGGAGATTGTCAAACAGGCCCTTAGAGACTTAGGGGCTAATTCCACCAGTTGTTTAAATAAAGTTGTTTAAGTAATGAAAGAGAATGCATGATATTAAATAGACAAAATATTAACACTAACAGGCTTTGGTAAAATTGTGACTTAGTAAATCTTATAAAGGTCAAGTAATGAAAGACAGTGCATGATATTAAATACACAAAATATTAACACTAACAGGTGTTGGTAAAATTGTGGCTTAGTAAATCTTATAAAGGTCAAGTAATGAAAGACAGTGCATGATATTAAATACACAAAATATTAACACTAACAGGTGTTGGTAAAATTGTGGCTTAGTAAATCTTATAAAGGTCAAATAATGAAAGAGAATGCATGATATTAAATAGACAAAATATTAACACTAACAGGCTTTGGTAAAATTGTGACTTAGTAAATCTTATAAAGGTCAAGTAATGAAAGACAGTGCATGATATTAAATACACAAAATATTAACACTAACAGGTGTTGGTAAAATTGTGGCTTAGTAAATCTTATAAAGGTCAAGTAATGAAAGACAGTGCATGATATTAAATACACAAAATATTAACACTAACAGGTGTTGGTAAAATTGTGGCTTAGTAAATCTTATAAAGGTCAAATAATGAAAGAGAATGCATGATATTAAATAGACAAAATATTAACACTACAGGCTTTGGTAAAATTGTGACTTAGTAAATCTTATAAAGGTCAAGTAATGAAAGACAGTGCATGATATTAAATACACAAAATATTAACACTAACAGGCTTTGGTAAAATTGTGACTTAGTAAATCTTATAAAGGTCAAGTAATGAAAGACAGTGCATGATATTAAATACACAAAATATTAACACTAACAGGTGTTGGTAAAATTGTGGCTTAGTAAATCTTATAAAGGTCAAATAATGAAAGAGAATGCATGATATTAAATAGACAAAATATTAACACTAACAGGCTTTGGTAAAATTGTGACTTAGTAAATCTTATAAAGGTCAAGTAATGAAAGACAGTGCATGATATTAAATACACAAAATATTAACACTAACAGGCTTTGGTAAAATTGTGACTTAGTAAATCTTATAAAGGTCAAGTAATGAAAGACAGTGCATGATATTAAATACACAAAATATTAACACTAACAGGCGTTGGTAAATTTGTGACTTAGTAAATGAAGTAAATCTTTTAAAGGTCAAGTAGGTATACGATAGAATCCTAGAAAACGTTCAAAATCATTCCATTAATTTTAAATAAGTAGTTAGCTTATTATAGGGTCAATGATTGCATTATCGATTGCACCTTGGCAATAAGATGGGCCCCTGCAAGGCAGCTTCATGTACTTATGTATCTTGTCTTAAATTGTTATATTATTATATGGAAGTTATTACATTGTAAAAATATTATATTATATTAAAGTATTCAATTGTCTTATCTTTCGCTGGGTTAGTTCCCGAACCGGTGGTAGATCAACAAGTAGGATTTATGTATAATAATATAATAATATATAAAAGGCATAGCTGATTGTCTGAAGTATCGACGCACAGGCCAAACCCTTAAGGCTAGGAATTTGAAATTTTACACACGTATTTCTCATATATGACGTTGGCTTCCACTAAGGAAGGATTTTTCAAAATTCAACCTCCAAGGGGGTAAAATAGGTGATAAAAGTTAGTATGAAACTTTTTATTACTTGGACATATAATATTTGCATGATATTTCGTATGAATTGAGCAAGGAAAAAAATAATGAATTACGTATTTTAGCGTTTTCTAGAATTCAGCCCCTAGGACCTAGGGGATGAATTTTAGCAAACTAGCTAGGTTTTAAGCTGTCATCCCCTATTTTAACCATAAAATAGGGGATGATAGCTTAAAACCTATTTTCACGCGGACCAAGCCGCAGGCAATTGATGCTAGTTCAGAAATAAAAGATTTTAAATTTCATTTTCATGTTTTGATAAAAGCCACAAGTTCTGGCAAGGAACACCGCTTACACGCGAAGCTATAGAAATTAAAAATCAGCACGACATTACTGAGAAAATGGCTGGGATCTAGTGATAAATAAAATAAGAATTAAATCTAAAAAACTGCGACTTTCAGATATCCACTGTAAAAACTTTCAGCGTAGTGTATGTAATATGAATAGTTTATCAAATTACCCGAAGATTACTTTAGGGGTATGTATTTTGTAAAACTTCAACATTTGAGTTGTACGTGGACTATGGTTATGGTATAAGTAAAAGTAAGTATACATTTTTAGCAGAGCAGAGTAAGTAAATCGTTTAAAGGTTCATGTATACGACTTTCAATAGAATCCCAGAAAACGTTCAAAATCTTTCCATTAATTAATTTAAAAAAGTTGTTAAAGAACGTTTGTGTGCTAAAGCTTATTGTAAAGTTAGTGATTTCATTAACGACTGCACACCTTGGGAATGAGATGGCCCCCTGAAAGGCTGCTTTTATGTACTTAAGTATGTTCTATTTACTTATGACTTCTGTTATATATAGATTAAGTTACAACATTGTAAAACTATTTTTTTGAAAAGAAAAATTTTCCCATCTTCTTGCTAGAAGGTGGCACCGTGCGAGTTTCTTACGCCGGTTCTTCTCGCCGGGCTAGTATCCGATCCGGTGCCATGCCGCGGTGGTAGGCATCATGTAGACCGACGTCAGAAAGTGTATAAAAATACCAATTTTTAATATTTTTTTTCGACTTTCACGTTGAATCCAATTATTGTCAATGACATGTCAGTTTGATACCAAACCATACTAATAACATAAAACAAACAAATTAAGACAACAGTCAACCTGCTTAAGAATTAAATTCACTTTAAAGTACCGACTACCTTGTACCCACTATAGACAATAGGATGTCTATTGTCTACTGTCTAGCGTTCTGTGTCTTGCATTAATTTAACCAAAACTTAATGCACCATAAAGTAAAAAGAGTATTTATTTACAAAATCTTGAAGTACGGTCCATTTTCTTGCGGTAAATAAAGCCCGTAAACATTTTCGCATTTCACGGCCGAGGAGCCTTATTGTTATGATAAGGCTGTGTATCCGCGCCTTTATCAAATTATACGCTACATAAAATTGGAACAATGATCACAGCTCCCATGAAGCCCATCCTCACAGAACGTCTCGTAATGTGTAATATCTCGGAGGCGATATAATTATTTGCTTTGTTTTTTGACTAATGGTTATAAAAGAATCTATCATATAGATAAAATAATCAGGCGGTACTTTGCGTCATACAATATACATATAATCGATATAATATCTAGCAATATCCCGCGAAAACATACAAACAACCTGCAGCAAATATATGTTTACGCATAAGCATGCGTAAAGCATCTCGCAGGGGAGGTTTTTGCGGAATATTGCTAGATACAATCTCAGACGAAATAAAAAAGTGAAGACAGAGCTTATTGAAACAAAAACTGAAACCGGTTTTTTATGGATGTATTGCGCGTGTAGCTACGCATTACACATATTATAGAAAAACCACATAGTTTCGTGGCATGTGTGTGGGTGACACATTGTAAAATTACATGGCGATGCGTAGTTTAGACTGGCCGCACTGTCGCAGAACTCTGTCTTCACTTTTTTATTGTTTTTAATTGTTTGTCTGAGAATATAATATAATCTTATTAAATTTAATGGTTATGATTTAGGTAAAACATTTAAAGTTTTGTGCTATCTTATGTTTACAGCGGGGAAAATTAAGTTTTGAAAAAATGACTAAGTACGTATAGTTACATAGATGAACGATGTTGAAAACAATATTATTCATTTAGATGAACAATATTGTTGATATGTCAGCCTACGTACCTTTTTTCGACGCCATTTTGATTACATAAAAATTTAAGAATTTCATCAAAATGGCGTCCTCACTGATTGAAACATAGCGGACTGTCGTGAGGCGAAAATTGATATCAAGGGACACTTTTGATTGATTGCTATATAAATAAAAAAGATAAGGGTTTAATAGACTGTCATTGGAGATATTTATGAATTGATGGCTGAGTACGGTAAATTGTTATATTCTTTTGTACGTTGGATACATTGTATAACGAATTTCAGGCATGTGAGAACTGAGGACGAATTTAAGGTGTGTGAAGCATTGCCTAACTAAGAAATTCCAGTTACATTTAAAAAAAATCTCAAATCAATAAAAAGATAGTTGTCTAATCAATTATTAGCTATTTTAATAGTAAGGGTCACTTTAGGTACTAGGTATTCCATTTAAGAATAATGTTATTGAAATTGTATTGTATCTAATATCTAGAGCACAAATATATTATGCTGTAACACAATGCTATGAGGCAATAGTGTTGATACGATATTAATTATTATTGAATCACATTGATAGTAGTTAAAGTAACTAAGCCATTACTACTAAGGCAGAAAGGAGATCGGCAAGCCGCCATACATTTACTGCCTGGTAATTAAAATACATGGCTACAAAAAGTATATAGTGTATGTTGTACTTTATGAACATAGGAACAAAAAAAGCAATAATATTTTACATCAAACTCGGGGATAAAAGATAATTAATTAAATATAAACTTACCTATTGTTCAATAAATTGCCCTTGTGGCGGTTTGCGGAAAAGCGACATCCATGTCAATTACGTAATTAAATTAATAACTAGTTTGTTTGGAAACGCAATATGCTAACAGAAAACTGATAGATGTCGCTTTCACGTCACGAAAACCAAAAACAATAATTATTTTACATAGTATAAATATATAAATATGGTATAGAGGGATCTATTTCACAGCCCAATTAACATGTTTTTTCATAAAACTAGCACTTAACTGCTGAACTATTCATACCTTTTCATTCCCAAGTCCTAAAAACATAATATTTTTTTTTATTTACTAACTTTTTAAGTACAATAAAACCACATAATACGTTGGAAAAATGGGCGCTCTTGATGGAAAATCAGGCAGGATTCGCCAGTGTCCTTTAGCCCAGAACATTAAACGTAGCAAATAGGGCGACAAAATGAAGCCGCCCATACAGTCTAGGAGGGTTTTATATCTGACACAATGGAGAATGTTCACCAATTTTAAATGTAAAATTTCTGTATTCTTCGTAGAAAATAAAAAATAACTCTTTGTTATTTCGATACGACAATTAGTTTCTAAGATATTTAACTTTAGAGTGATGACGCGCGACGCGAGCTCCGGGCTGTATGGCCGAGGTGTAGCGTGACGTCACGCTCCTGTTAGCGGGATTCGAACATTTTCGTAACTTTGAACGCATGTCAAATCATAACTAGGTACTAAATATTTTTGAAAAAAACGAGCGTAACTCTATACATAATAGCTTCACTGTAACCAAGTTTCAAGTGATTTTACATGCCTAGTAACATTTTCCATTCAGGTATTACAATCAAAATATGCTTTATACCCTCGGAAGTGTCAAAGACACTCAAGCAAATTAAAAGTCAATTATGTTATGATAGGCTCTAACAACAGTATTTAATTAAAATAAAACCTTTTCGTTTTTAGTTGTATGTTTGATTTGGTATTAGTTTGGAATACACACCTACGTACATATTTATAAATAGTTACTATGGTACGACCCACTTAATTTTCCTTAATTGTACCGCGAGCAGGTTGTGTGAGCTTATGTAGGTGAGTGAGTTAGGGATTTGTTTACGAGATTATATCTTCATTTTTACCTTAAATTACGATGAAAAGAGTTTGAAAACTACGAGATAAGTAGGAAGTACCCCATAGGTATAATTCATAGAGCAATAGGTAACCTTCAACATCGATTTTAGGTCTTATAATATATATTTATTACTCAATTCCCATTTTACCTTTTTGGCGAAAGCAAACTTTCAGTTGCCCGTAGGTACTTGTAAGTACAAAGTAGTAAAAAAATACATTTTTAGATGTAATAATTCATTATTACATCCAAAAATGTATTTAATTAATACAAGTATTGCTATGTAGATTTTAGAATATAGTATGAAATGCGAAATGCTTATAGAATGTGTTATTGAAACTATAATTTATTATTTTAAGGTCATTTCATCATCAAATACGATATTTCATCTCTGGTTGATGAAGGGTGGACTCCACTGTATATTTTAAGCTTGGTGCGGATAAACACTTTACTTTCGGTTAGATCGCACTACCACAAGCATACGACGTGTGCACAATTCTGAATTCTTCTATCGCGTAAACGGCAATAGTGTCAAAAATTCGACTTGAACGAAACGGACGAAACGAAAGATTGTGCGCCGTCGAAAGGACGTTTAAATTTTCAAATTTCGTGTTTGATTTTTTATTTCACATGTGTTGTTGGTTATCACGACGATGAATGTTTAAACTTTATAATATAAGAATATTAAATACAAATAATATCGAACAAAAAAGTGGTTATGTAGGTATTGTACTGTGTGTATGAAAAATAAGAGAATAAGATATAAAAATATATCTTATTTTACCTATCAAATATTACATTCTCTAGGAGATATCTTGCTTTACACGCGTCACACGCGTGATCGTGCAGGTTCGATGCCGGGTTGTGGTCTGTACAAATTACTAATTAGACTTTCTCATTAACCGTATACTGACACTCTAAGACTTAGTTTAATTTACGTCCATCTTCTGTGACAACCCTGACAAAATTTGGATCGCTCTATGAAAGGTGTTCCTCTGTACGGAAGTATTTTTACTCTGTGGTATCATCACGGGGGCGACACTCTCAATAAATTACAGCTCAAGCACCGGCGAATGTCGGCCATGTTGAAGTAAGCCTAGGATGGACACCGAAATAAACATACTAAATAAAAGTTCAAACGTCGCGTCAGACAAGTAATTTTATTATGCAATTATATTGTCAATTATTACCTCCCGCGCGCACCATGCTGCCCCCGCAACGTCTAGCCGCGCACACATGTCATTCGTTGTTGACGGCGTCGACATGACGGCTCTTTGCGTTAGTAATTTACTTATATTCCTTGGTATCATCATGGACATTGTACATCTAGTATCTATCATATCACTATCACTCCCCGGCTACACGGCAGTAGACTGCGGGCTACAACAAACACATTGCTTTTTAAAAAATGATTTTCCTCGTAATGATATTAAAGTTTTCATTCGGCCATTTTACATCTCCACGTGTCGCTGGCGGCCATAGAGCGAAGAAGAACATACATCGGGCAAATTTTAAATTATACATACTAATATTATAAAGAGTAAAGATTTGTTTGTTTGTTTGCATTGAATAGTATCCGTAACTACAGGACTCATTTTGATGAAATCCTCTTTTAGCCTATCATCGTACTCCTCAGTACGATATTGGACATAATTAAATTTTATGTGAAGGAAGGCGTGCAGAAAGCTAATTTTTTTAAAAATAATGCTTAGAAATGCATAAAAATAATAGCAACACATACTACCTAAGATTAGTAACGCACGGTGCCATGCGTTTAACAGATACAATTTTGTTACACGTTGACGTTTGTCAATCTGTCACATTTCCTTTTTTCATCTATCTAAACAACCCTTATGAAGGGTTGTATTGTTCAAACTTAAAAATTTCAATTTTGAAATTTATCAGAACTACGATCAAAGCTTACCCAGTTACTGAATAATAATAAAGGGCGATTTCTAGTAATTAGTTCGAACTCACTAGGAATCACTACTGACACTGGCGACTTAGGCCGGTTTCAATAATCTATCAGTAGATAATACAGTATAACGGCCCGTTTCAATAACCTATCTATCTATAAATATTTCTTAAAAGGACGCCATTCAATCATTTGACGGCTTTTTGCGATACAAGTTTGACGTTTCTAACAAATACTTAGTTATTGGTAGATAGGTTATTGAAATGGGCCATATATGAACCTATCTATCAATAAATATTTGTTAAAAACGTCAAACTTGTATCGCAAAAAACCGGCAAATGTTTGAATGACGTCGTTTTTAACAAATAGTTTCAATTAAATTCAGAAACATTTTAGATCCTATTCTCTGGTGGGAAGCGACATATTGTAACGATTCTTGCGACTACCGAGATGCCTTAAATTCGCTGTAGAATGGCTGCTTTACTGATTGCTCGGCTCGGCTAATAGGCATTTAGCCCAAAAAAAGAAAATCGATTAACATGTTAGACAACATGTTAATAAAATAATATAATCTAGGACCCATTTTTGTAAATCTCAAAAAAAGAACATAGATACAAACAATTTACAATAAGAAAGGGAGCGATATATCGGCCTGTGACGTCACCTTTTGCTACCGCCATATATTTGTCATGAAATAACATACGGCGGTAGCAGCTTGTGACGTAACAAATCGTTTTGCTAGAAAGAGAGAGAAAATATTTTGACGTGATAACGTCTTATAACTCGATGGAGCCGGTTGCACGCACGAAAAAACATGACTCATGCGGCGTTACCTCGCTCTGAGGCGTTCCATTTAAGGCTTGAAGTGCAAGCGAGAGCGCGGAATCTGTCTCTCTCCTACTTGAGTGAGCGATCCATCAGTATTTTCTTATGTCGTTGTTACGTTCAACTATCCTCAGTAAACCGACTTTACAGACAATCGATTTTTTAATTGATCTTAAATGTCGTCATCCTGAGAACTATTTATTTTAGATTTATGTATCTCTAATCAAAAAATTTTAAATTTTGATTTGTATAATTTGACACTAGGCATCCCTATTCTTATGGCACCCATTCCTCCATACTTTTATTTGGTTTGTTTGTAGTATCCGATAGATTCCATGCTCTACTTTAATCTGATTTAATTACGTCTGTCGCGTTACACACGCTCACAATAATTACTATCTGAATTTAGTCCGCCGTGATATTTAAGTTCTTTATTGCAGCGAACGTATTATGATGTGAGTAAATATAACGTGAAATTAACGTTGAATTCAATCAAATGAGGTGACACATTTCGCGATGCACAAAAGTAGACTTTAGTATACACTAGAAACATTTGAGCTTCAATATTTTTTGGAAAACAAACGTAGTAGCTCTACGTACGTGCTAAGGATTGTGTATGCGGGGTTCGAGTTGAAATATTTGTGCCAAAGCTCAAAGCTCATACGCAGTTGAAGCAGGCTTTCAGGTCATTATTAAATTGTTTATCTGCTATTTATTAGATTATAAATAAATTATTTATAATTTTTCGTGGAAAAATATTTTCGTAACATCCGACGTCACGATTTATTCGTGGCATATTCTTCGCTTATTATAATACAAAAATTCCATTGTTTATATGAATAATGAGATAAATGCTGATCTCTAGACATGACGTAGGAGTAATAAAAACTTTTCACAAAAACAAGATACTTTTTTGCATAAAATTAAATGGGAAAATCTTTGTTCTATCGAATGGTACAAAGCTTACATAGGCACAACTTACAATACTACTAAATACTACTAAATGTTCTGGTGTAGGTGTGGTTCTTTCATTGAATTTTTTTACTGTAAAGACTTGGCGAGACCGCTGCCGCACTTTCAGATATTTGGACTAATTTAATAACAAACAAACCTTTTTACTAAATGATATGTACTTTATGATTCAACCTTTTGTATTTTTTAACCCTCGACGTAAAAGTGGGGTGTCATAAGTTTGACGTGTTTAGATGTGTGTCTGTCCGTGGCATCGTAGCTCCCAAACGGATGAACCGATCTTGATCTAGATTTTTTTGTTTGAAAGTTGACATGCTTGAGAGTATTCGTAGCTCATTAATCATCATCAGCGTGCTCACTACTTGAAAATACGGGGCTACTTAAATCTTTAAATTTTGCTTATTTTTAATACCTAGTTGTATATACAAATGCCTGTATAGGCGTAGCATAATAATAGTCAATAATAGCTCCCCACACCGATTTCGGTGACGGTGGCCGGTTTCATTGAAACCAGACCAGCTACGCAGGAGTTACTTTATAGTGCCCAAATGTGCGCGCACTATACAAGAGCACTCCCTCTTCCTTTACTCTCATAACCCAGTGGGACGGATAACCGACATGACTGGCGAGAAATCAGGCGCAGGTCCGACTTTTTACATGCCCATCCGACGCATGGATCATCTTTCTTGTCAGACAATCAGGTGATCACCCTGCATTGTCCTAACCAAACTTGGAAAAAAAATAATTGTGTCGTTTCAACGCGGGAATCGAACCCACGACCTCCGAGCTAAAGCCAAGCTCCAAACCACGGAGGCTGGAAAGGTAGATTAGCAGGGTTTTTGAAGTTGTACCTTTGTAATTATTTATAGCAGAATACGGGTAACTGTATGCTGTTTAATATAATACAAGTAATCAAATCAAATCAAATAAGTTTTATTTCCACATAGGTTGTAATACTCACGGAATTGTCCCTGCGTGATGCCTGCCAGCACCCCAGTATCACATATTTAGTACAATGTTTATATTACAAAGGTAAATAGATTTTAGCGTACCACGCAAGCTGTACGTTTAAAATCAATTTAAATTAAATTAAATTAAATTAAATTCCATTTATTTCGGGCTGCATAGGCCCATATTATAAATACCTTATAGACTAACATACATATTACTATATAATAAACTAACACTAAACACGTATTGTCTGTGACGTGGGGCGCGAAGTGTTCGGGAGTCGTCCTCTAAATCTTCTGTAGACGACTCCAATCGGCCAGAACTCCTCCTTCTCGAAGGTCGGTAAATGATGGGTTGGAACTCTTACCACAAAGGAACTAAAATTCACTTTATGGCGAGATTCCAAACGCTCGACCCTCAAGGCGAAGTTGGTTCTACTCCTGATGTAGTCCACGACCTGCTCGACCGTCGTAGACCAATGCAGCCTGGCCACACACAGCGGTGTCGCGGGAGTCTCACACCGCAACAGCTGCTCGGGTCCTCCGGGTGCGGTGCCGCGATGGTTGCGGACGTCGGGTTTCTTCTTCTTCCTCTCGACTTTAATGAACCCATCATCATCGCACGTTCGGTTCTTTTGTTATTCTAATTATAACTTAGTGTAGTTAAATACACTAAGTTATAATTATAATTCCGGATGTAGCTGTCAGTCTGTGGGGATAATGGAAATTGTCTGAAATTTGCTCACTGGGATAATGAAATGTTTTGCAGACGAGCTCCGTTATATATCACGTGTATTCCGGATGCCCTGGATTTGAGCTATTTTCTGCTAAAGCATAAGCACGCTATATAGTTTTCAGTTCCAGTTGAATCTAAACGTAAATAAAATGATTGAATTCGACCACTTTAGTATGTCATTATATTTCTTCCTTTTACGGTCAATAATTGAAAATATTGACAAATATTTCAAATTTCATTTGTAAATTTAATTTGATTTTCAATTTTGATTGAATTTTTGATTCACTTCAAGAAGGATATATAATTCGGTAAAATTTTTAACTATTTCTCTATTCAATTTTCTTAATTTTCCGATTAAGGACGACCTCTGTGATGACCCACAGAATTATGAATTGGATTGATTATAGTTCAATATATTTTGAAATGTAGGTAACGAAAAGATTCTAATTCCAGTTTGTTAAATTTTTTCTACTATTTTATCTGTTTTGCAACAGGTAAATTTAAAATACCGTTTTCATTGAAAAGAAAATGTTCTTTGTGGAAAAAACGAGCGAGCGAAGCTGAAGTGAGAAATTTTTCTATTATTATTGCAGATAAAGTTTAATAAAATCCTATCGGAAACGCTATCCACATTAGAAATTCTTAATAAAATAGACAGTTTTTAATAGACGTAGGTGCTAATTAATATTATTATGTCTGCTCCATGTTCAAAACTCGTGCAAGCGGAGCGATTGAGCAATTTTTTTTATATTTACCTATTAAAACAATAAAATTTACATCTAAAAGACTATACACATAGGAAAAAAATAGTAGAGTATAATATTAATACTACTGAGAACAATTTCGCTTTTTTTATAGCAATTAACTGCCATAATAAGACAAAACATAAGTATAAAAATCGCAGTGCACTTGCTTAAGTGCTTAAGATTTGTAAACAACTACAAATGATACATAAATAATAATCTATTTATAAACTAATGAATAACCTACATCCAAAGTTACACAATAATTACTTGATAATCTTTTTTATTATTTCTGCAAATTAAAACAAGAGTAATCGAAAAAAATGCGTCTCAATAAATCTGCCTACAAAAACCCGGACAGCAAAGTCCGGCCCAGACGCTCCCCGGACGCCCTCTAAACTAGGACAATTCCGGACGGATGGCAACCCTAGATCTAGACGTAGTATACTAGTTTTTTTATGAGTCATTCTTGTCGGGAATATCAGGGTATCAAGTCTGATGGATTCGGAGTAGGCTGAATGGATGATCATGATCATGCCTATATTAAGAATAACATATCCTCAACATATTTATTAATACTGTATACAATTAGGAGCCACTTTCTGTGCATTTGCGAATCTACTATGCTCCTTAGCGAAATAATAAAGAATATATTTGAAATTCATAATTAGGACGAGAGAGTGTTTTTGATAAGCAATTTAATGACATCTTCATTAAATTGCTTATCAAAAACACTCTCTCGTAGCCACAGCTACTAAGTCGACTGGAAAGTAGGTTCACATATAAAAAGTAACTAATACCTAGGTCTTTACCTATGAAATTGCCGTTCTGCAGTACTGGCCATTTCACATCAAAATAATTTTTGTTTGGCTAAGAATTCTAATTTCAAATTAATTTTAAAATCATGGAATTCTTTTTCCAAAAGTATTCATTTGTTTATTGATTAGTGTTACATTTTTATCGCATTTCATCGCATTCAACCTTTTTCGTCATCATGGATACGTTAAAAATTCGAGTAATTATGGAATATGAGTACCGTCGTGGCAGCAACGCGGCACAAGCGGCACGCAACATCAACGACGTTTACGGAGCTAACACTACAAACCAACGCACCACCTGTTATTGGTTTGCTCGCTTCCGTTTTGGAAATTTCGACCTGAAAAATGAACCTCGCGGTCGTCCGAAGACTTTTGTCGACAATGACGAATTAAAGGCGATTGTGGAAGCTGATGATACACAATCTACGGCTGAATTAGCAGCAGCTTTCGACGTTAGCGTCAAAACAATATTGGTCCATTTACGTCAAATTGGCAAGGTAAAAAAGCTTGACAAATGGGTGCCCCACGAACTCAATGATCGCCAGCGCGAAGTACGCGTCAAGACGTGCCTTGCACTGCTCAACAGACACACAAATGAAGGAATTTTGAACCGCATTGTTACCTGCGATGAAAAATGGATTCTGTTTGATAACCGCAAGCGCTCAGCAAGTTGGTTGGATCCTGGTTCAGCACCTAAACAATGCCCTAATCGAAAACTTACCCCTAGAAAAGTGATGGTCACTGTTTGGTGGTCTAGCGCCGGTGTGATTCATCACAGCTTCTTTCCAAACGGGGTGAGCATTACTGCAGATGTGTACTATTAAGAACTGAACACAATGATGGAGAAGCTGGCACATCTCCAACCAGCATTGGTCAATCGCTCGTCTCCGCTGCTCCTGCACGACAACGCGCGTCTTCATACTGCACAGCAGACGATCTCCAAGTTGCAAAAACTGGGGTTGGAAGCTCTCCGTCATCCGCCCTACTCACCAGACCTTGCGCCTACAGACTACTACTTTTTCCAGAATTTGGATAACTTCTTGGCGGGAAAAAAATTCAATACACGAGAGGCAGTACAAAATGCCTTTGAAGAATTTGTTGCCTCCCGTCCAGCTGATTTCTTTAAGAAGGGCATCAATAAAATGCCACTGCGTTGGCAAAGATGCATTGATTGCATGGGTGATTATTTCGATTAATACAAATAAAAAATACATGAAAAAAATTCATTTAATTTTTTTCATACAAAACGGCAATTTGATAGGTAAAGACCTAATATTTAATTTCAACCAATTTTCATGGCTTCTTTGGTTTAAACTTTTATTATTTCCATTTACTCACAAATTTAACTTCATATAAAAGTAATAATAACAAACTAACTCATTAACACAGACTACTCGTGACTACTGACATCAGCTTAATGTCCCTTCTTGAAACCCCAGTGCTTGTGGTCCTCGTGGCCGCCCTTCTTGCCGTGGCCCTCGTGGTGATGATGATGCTCATGATGACCGCCCTCGTCGTGGTGGCCCTTGTGATCGTGGTGATGGCCGCCTTTCTCGTGGTGGCCCTTCTTGCCGTGATGGTGCTCGTGATGGCCGCCATGCTTGTGGCCCTTGTGGAAGTGGCCTCCCTTCTTATGGCCGTGCTCGTCGTGATGACCACCGTGGTGTTCCTCGTGGCCGGAGTGGCCGTGCTTCTCGTGGAAGTGTTTGTCCTTCTTGAACTCGTCTACCTTGTGAACGCCGTGGTGGCCCTTGGTGGAGTGGCCCTTGTGATAGTGTCCCTTTTCCTCGAACCCGTGGCCCTTCTCGCCCTTCTCGCCGTGGTGGTGCTCGTGGTGGTGGCCGTCGTCGTGGTGGTGGTGCTTCTTGTGGCCGCCGTGCTCGTCGTGATGGCCTTTATGTCTCTCGTGGTGGTGGTGGCCCTTCTTGCCATGCTCGTTATGATGGTGGCCCTTGTAGCCCTTGTGACCCTCACCGCCGTGCTCGTGATTGTGATGGGCGTGGTGCTCCTTGCCGCCGCCCTTCTCGTGGTGGTGCGAGGCCGCGCTTTCTAAATCAGCTTCTCGCTTTCCAATCTCTCTCGCGTACGTAAGAGCTACACAGAGTAACAAACATCCGAGCACAAGAGACCTCATGACCGTGCTGCCCCCCCGGCTGCGGCGCTCTGCGGTCTGGTGTTGTCACGTCAGGTTTTATAAACACTTTTCTAGGCAGCGCTATTGGGAAACATCGCTTGCACTCCGGCAAGGTCAACCATTTAATTTTTCCAACCACTGTGCACTGGACTGTGATAATAATTTTAATTTTATTCGCTATTAGCGGTCGATTGACAAATAATACACTGCTGAACTTTCTCCACTCACGAAGCAGTTCTGTTTGTATCAAAGAGCTGCTATATGTTGATGCTAGTAGCCAGTAGAATGACAATAACGATATTTTTTTATAAAAATATAACACGACTACGTAAACTATATCGCCTATGTTATGCTGTTATTACGAATCAAATGATAACTAATTTATTAAAATGGAATCAGTAGTATAAGCGCCACAGTGGAAAAAACATTAGACTGACAAAATTATTACCGTTTCTTTTGGCTTCGCCGTAGTCGGGTAAAAAATATTAAAGCGCATCATAAGTTTAATAACAAGATGAAGTCATAATATTTTGTATAAAACAAAAATAATTAATGGTTACTACGCGCTGAAAGAAACGTTAGCAGCCAATGTAAAAGGAGTAAAAACTAAAAAGCGCTGAGGTTGGAAAGTAATGGACTGGCTTTACGACCGCTTAAAAGCGTCATCCTCACCGTGACTGAAATATTTCAGCTACTCATTAAAAATGCAGGCTATTTCAGTAAAAGTCTGAAATTTAAAAACTCCTTCCTTGAATCCTGAAATAAAATATTATGAAGTAATCTGAAACACATTATGAGAGTGTCGGCCACGCGCATCTCATTAGTCACTGCTAATTAGTTTCTTTAAATGTTAAAGGTAGATAGATATTGTAGCATAGAAGTAAAAAAAGGTAATTTAAATTATTCTCATTTCTGTTCATGTTTGCGGAAGGACTAGTATCGCCCTCATCAAATGCCTGTAGTTGTAACACTATTAGGTACTTCGGACTCGCGATGGAGAGAGAAAAAAATATGTTTTTTTAGTAAAGGTAATTTGGTAGAATGAAGACAAGTCATTTGAACATACCGTATGACCGATATTGGACCGTTTCTAAAATATTCACCATTTTGCATAGACGTATATTGTTATAGACGAGGCATGTTGAGGTGAAAACAGTCTCCATTTAAATGGCCTCACTTTTGGAGGTTTTGGGGCCATATTGACATTTGAGGTATGATAAAATCTAGATGGCTGACATTTGAAGTATGGTGAAAACCAAGATGGTGTAAATTTTTCTTGTATGAAGATTTGTTCTGGAGTTTTGCCGGGGAATTCAATGGGTGACGTTGTGGAATTTGTATGTCTGCATAAATTTGTGTTATTTCGGTTCTTAATGTGTAATATTGGTAGAATATTAACCATTAAATATTCGTTAACGTGCACAAGTGTGGGCAAGTGGTACAACTTCTAAAAACGTGCTATTTTGATTTTCCCTCCAAAACTCCCTAGGAACTTTCAGTAAAGCTTCTACCACTTTACTGAATCGATTGACATGACTCATGGACTGCACTGACTATTTATTTGGACTTTGACTAGACTTTAGACTTGACGATATAGGAATACGGTGTTGAAAATTGAAACGAAAGTTCTATTTCCCGCCCTTTTAACTTGACACTGGCAAATGGTTTTATGCCGATGCCATATATAAATAAATAAATAATAATGAAAGATTTGTTCTGTCAAATGTCAAACATCATGGCCTATCTTTGCCAAAATACAAAAGTATTTTTTTTTAAATGCAAACCGGACCAGTTTGGGTTATAATAAAATATTGAAAATGGGTTCAATTATCAAAAGTATAAGTAACTAAACTAAAAACATTTGAAACCTGAAAAATGTATCACTTTTACAAAAAAAGTGTTTTACTATTATATTTGTTGTGCACCAGAGCTAAGGCCATCACAATAATATAAAGGTTTTTTTTTCATTTAGTTTTTATTGCACTGTACTCTCCGTAAATCGACCCCAAAACGTTTTTTAAATATAACGTAAATTTTTCTTGGAAGTTGGAAGGATTTTTTTAGATATAATAGAGATAAGATCTAGGTATTAGGTTTCGTATCGTATTTATTATACGATTGTTGAAAAAGCATTGAATGGTAGCAGTTTTAAAGTAATTTTTTTTGTTATTCTTTTTTATCCCACGGTCGCAGTAACAGGACTTTCCAATGAGATGATACTGTTGTTTTGTAAGTAAAGCGTCAAACAAAAGATCAATAAATATTTGCTAACTTTAAATTGTGCTTAGATTTGTTAATTACACTTCTGCTATTACGAAAATATTTAAACTTAATGATGGAAACCATTTTAAGTGTTTTATTATGATTAATGACCAAAAATATGTGTATCACTTTTGAAAAAAAAAAAAAACAATATGGCGAGTATTCTCCCGAATCTCACGGATTGACTATGTTCTACTAAACACCTTGTATACTTTCGCATTTCCCATCATGCACCTGAAATCTTTGTATGAAACACTTAGCATAGTCAAAGAATATAATACATAAAGCTGGCGCCCGAAACTTCGTTGACGTAGAACTAACGGAAAAGGAATCATATTTTTTTAAACGGAACTGAAGAAGGAAGTAAGATACGTAGTAACCTAGTAGCCTAAGTTACTCCTTATAATTGTAGCCATCTGCCAGTGAAAGTCCCGTGAAAATCAGTCCAGCCGTTTTAGACATTAGCCGGAACAAACAAACAAACAAACAGACAGACATACAGACAAACAGACGGACAGACAAAAATTTGAAATTTGATTTTTTATTGTAAGCACCGTATAATATAATGTCATATGCATTTACTGGAAAGCTTTTAATTTAAAATTACAAACGGTCACTTCAAATATATTTATTTGTATGTATATTATGTATAGATTTAAAACGTATAGTTGATACTAAATTGTGCGACATTTCTAACTGATTTACGAGTGATTCTCGGCGAGATAAGCGAGTGGCTTTTCGCCGTCACGTTGTAAGTCGCAGCGTGCAGCGTGCAGCGTGCAGCGTGCAGCGTGCAGCGTCACACGTCGTAAGTCTCAGTGTGCAGCGTCACACGTCGTAATTCTCAGCGTGCAGCGTGACTCAGACGAGACTGCCCTGTGAAAATGCCTGTGCTGCCCTAGATTCTAGGCAGACGTTTTGCGTTATAAAGCTGCCTTAATCTCATCTCAACATCTTGTCTTATATATAAATCTTGTGTCGCAATGTTTGTCAAAGAACTTTTTAGAAACGGCGACAATCACTGTGATGAGACGTTTAAATCGTTTAAAGTATAAGATTCTCACAATCATAAACTTTAAACGAGACGATCTTGTACATACATAATTATATATTATAATCGGTATCTCGACAACGGCTACAACTTACAAGTATTACCATGACATTTAGTATGCAGGGAGTTTTGGAGGAGAAAAATCGATCTAGCTAGGTCTTATCACTTAGAAACTGCGTATTATTAAGCGATATATGTTTTTTTAAATCGTCGTGCAACAATATATCAATATATTTCGCCTCTCTTGCGTCAGTGTGATTGGCGGCGTGGTATGCGTACCTACGTATCATTTTTGAATTGTTTGGAAATTCGGAATGTGGTGGGTTCGAATCCCGGTAAGATCTTTTTCTTTTATATATTTTTTATTTTTTAAATATTTTTTTTACCGTTCTACTAAAACACCGAGTAAACCTCGGTCTCCCAGGTATTTAAAATACCTACCCAACAGACGTTGTTCTGTCTTATCTATGAAATGAAATAAATAAATAAACTTACAGTTTTTACACCAACATCTCACAGGCTACAACGTACACTTACTACCAACACACTACAAACTACAAACATATATTACCCACATCTACAACCTATTACTATAATATAAATAGGGCATTCCGCATTATAAGTAAATGACCTAACAACTTTGAAAGCCGCTTATTCCAAAATGGTTGACTCTGTAGAATCATGACTTCATGTATGAAACCTTGACTTTATTTAAAAACATCTTTTCGACTATACCCCACACACGATTGTGATAATAAAAAAATATTTTTCATCCCCACTTCTCATATTATGTGGAGATCAAAGATAAAATATCAAATACTAGCTGTTGCCCGCGGCTCCGCCCGCGTAAATACTACCCAAAGGAACACTGTACTTTTTTCGGGATAAAAAGTAGGCTATGTTTTAATCCAGAGCCTAAACTACTACCATACCAAATTTCGTCGAAATCCGTTCAGTACTTTTTGTGTGAAAGAGTAACAGACATCCATCCACCCATCCATCTTTATAAACTTTTACATTTATAATATAAAAAATATAAAAATATAATATAAGTATATAGTAAAAATATAATATAATATAAATATAATATATAAAATATAATATAAGTAGGATAATTATTTTATGACGCTAAAATAGAAATATATACACAATCAATAACTATACTAAACTTCATCCATTCATATTCATAGTTACAGAAGCTAGAAAGGTGTACGGATAGACAGACAGAGGGACGGACAGAGCGAAACTATAAGGTCCCTTGAGATCCCAGGGAACCCTAATAATTGGCTGCTGGACAATTACATTCCGTGCTGTGCAATAAAAACCTATCCATGACATTATGCGTTACGTCAAATTAATTTTTCTTAGAGATTAGCCCGGGTACAGTTACATACACGAAAATATTCCAAAATTGATTGGAATGCTTGAAGTATTTTAGTCTGAATTCTTTAGTTCATTCATTGTAAATGTAACTCTTAAATTACCTAATTAATGAAAAATATTATAATTAAAAAATAATAAATATACATATTTATTATTTTTTGTTCCTCAAAATACTTATCTTATTTTACTCGGTATCGGAATCAGGCGACATAAATGTTTATGTTACGGACTTGGGATAATATTTATTTTAATTAGACAACACAAAGGGAGGAAATGGCTTTATTTTTATGGGTCGTTATGGATAGGAGAACCAATAACGACGAAGCTATAGTGGGGTTTAATACAGAATGTAGCAACAGTTTTGTTCTAGAAAATCATTTTATTTTTTGTTAAAAAACAACGTAACAAAATAAAAACAACAACATAATTAACAGTCAACAGGTGGTCTCTAGTGATGGGACTTGTGGCCCCAGTGCTTGTGGTCCTCGTGGCCGCCCTTCTTGCCGTGGTCGTGGTGGTGGTGCCAGTGCTCATGGTGACCGCCGTCCCCGTGATGACCCTTGTGGTGATGATGATGACCTCCCTTCTCGTGGTGGCTCTTCTTGCCGTGCTCATGCTCGTGGTGTCCGCCGTGCTTGTGGCCCTTGTGGAAGTGGCCGCCCTTCTTGTATCCGTCCTCGTGGTGGTGTCCGCCGTGGTGGGACTTGTGGCCCTTCTCGCCGTGATGGTCGTGGAAGTGTTTATCTTTCTTGAATTCGTCGTGTTTCTCGACGCCGTGGTGCCCCTTCGTGTCGTGACCCTTGTGCCAGTGGCCATGCTCCTCGTGGCCGTGGCCGTGCTCACCCTTCTCTCCGTGATGGTGGTGGTGGTGGTAGCCGTCGTCGTGGTGATGATGCTTCTTGTGACCGCCGTGCTCGCCGTGGTGGCCTTTGTGACCCTCGTGGTGGGAGTGGCCGTGCTTGCCGTGGTGGTCCTCGTGGTGGCCCTTGTGGCCCTTGTGATGGTGGCCGCCGTGGTCGTGGTGGTGGTGGCCGTGGTGCTCGTGGCCGCCGCCCTTGTCCCAGTGATGGCCGGAGGCTGCTACCTCTAGATCTGCAGCCCTCCTCTCCTGGATATCCCGGGCGCTGGCCACGGTCGCCAGGGCCAGGAGCCCGCACAACGCTAGCAGACTGCTCCTCATGGTGAGACCGGTGAGAATGATACCTGGACCGGTGCCTGTGATCATTTATACCAGTATTAAGGTGGTTAGGAAATTCGGCGTCTCTAAGTAGCCTTGACGCTGCGATACGTGGCACTAAAGATTTCTAATTTAGTGTCTAGAATTAATAGTGATAAGGTTTACAGTATTGTGAACGTCTTACGGTGCCTGAATCGTCTCGTGCTAATAGGCAGTGCCACTATTTAAGGATACTTCGAAGCTGTTCATCGACGGTCCATCCAGTATCTACGCATCAGTCAGCATTAAAATATATGTACATTTTAAATATTCATTACTTTTGAAATTACCACTGAACATAATTTATTAGGTAGGTACTGAAAAAAATAATTACAATTTTTATTAAAAAAAACTATAACCCGACTACGTAAATTATATAGCCTATGTTACCCGGGCTATTATTACGAATCTATTGACACCACATTCATAAAAATCGGACCAGCAGTTTAGGCGCTACGGTGGAACAAACATTCACACATACATAGACTGCCAAAATCGTTATTCTTCCTTTTTGCTTCGCCGTAGTCGGGTAAAAAAGTACAGTACCGAGATGCTTAAAAAGTCTGTAGAAATAAAATCTCTCTTAATTTGCTGTGGCTTTTGTTCTAAAAAGTTTACAAACGCCAATGTGTATGTTGTAGCTGATCTAGTGTCACGCTCACTCGATTCGTTATTTACGAGCATGAACGGACCCACAGGACATAAAAACACTGTTCACAAATTTTATTGAGATAGTGAACGTTTGACCAGCGTTTTTAACGACATCAACAATGACATTTAAATGCCTTAGCGCGCTTATTCATGACAATCAGTAGAAAAGCGCCGTGCATGCTGAAGAGTTTGTAAAGCTTCTACAAATGTACGAATGTAAGGCTTCCCTTTCCATCTACTTCAAAGGAAAAATCGGATATGCGTTCCATAATTCGGTCAAAGGGCGTATCTATCTTGTATGATAAAAATCTAAGTTTTTAACAGACATTCGAAAAGCTTCCCAAAGGAAGATGAATGTTTTTCTGATTTACAATGATAAAAATGAGACAAAAATCACCAACATAAAAATTGAAAAACTGTTTTATGATAAGGGTAGGTACAGTACCTGGGTAAGTTCTGATTAATAAAAAAAAAACGCAAAAATATTTCTCTGTCCGGGATTTGAACCCACCACTTTACGAATTTTCGAACAAAGCAAAAATTATACATACGCATACCAAGCTGCCAATTGGACTGACATTATCGAGTCGATTTATTGATATGTTATTGCACGACGAAAGAAAAAGAACATATTTAGCTTAAAATGCGCAGTTTCCAGTGATAGGACCTGGCTAGTGGCCCGTTTCAATAACCTATCTACCAATAACTATTAGTTAGAAACGTCAAATTTATATCGTAAAAAACCGTCAAATGATTGAATGAAAACGTTTTTAACAAATATTTATATATAGGTTATTGAAACGGGCCGTAAATAGAGTTTTCTCCCCCAAAACTCCCTGCATACAAAATTTCATGGTAATACTTGAAGCCGTTGTCGAGAAACCGAATATATATATATACAAGATTGATTATATTGATTTCTTAGTTTTCGCGAATATTGTTCATTGTTTTAAACACATCTTCGGGAAGTTTGAACAACTTCAACAAATAGGACAATTGACACCTCAGTCCTCCCGTGACCACGGCTGCTGGAAAGTAGCCGAAACGTCGGGAAAAAGAAAAGTGCACCGCGACACAATTCGTAAGTGTTTAAAACAACAAGATTGTCTTGTTTAAAGTATAAGATGGAAAAGAGTACAATGGCATACTTAGTTTACTTTTTTTCTAACTTGGTAAAAATTTGTTTTACAACATCGTACTGTTTTTTAACCGACTTTCAGAAACATTACCTTGCCGTTTGTGAACCAATTTGCAAAGTTTTGTTTTTGATGCAAAGGGTATAATCCGAAGTTGGTCCCGTTGTCACCAAAGTGGTGATCTGATGATGGCATCCATAAGGAATCGAAGGAACTCTTCGAAATTTATATGGACACATATAGTGATTTTGACTTTTTCTGATGTAACCCAAGCATGCAGTGCTACCAAAAAGTAAGATTTTGCACCAATATATACCCTGGATTTAAAAGCACTGAACAGAACTCCTCAGTCTTTAAAGATACGCGTTTGGAAATTTCGACATTGTTTAAAGAACTGCAAGCATATAAGCCATTATGTAACTTACTGTCATCATCATCATCATCTTATAAACCTACAATACCTAATGGAAGCTTGGCGCGTATTCAATTATACATTCGATCGTTTATTTTAAACGTTCTTAAATTGTGCTACAAATTAACAAATTAACAAATATCACTAAAAATGGAGAAATTATTATTTTTATAAACAAAAAATTAAACCGACTTTCAAATTAAAAATACACAAAAAAGTATGAAGTAATTCTTATTTTCTAAATAATTCCCCTTTTAAATGCGGCTAAAATTGTAACCATTTCTCTACACAATCTTCATAATTTTGAAGTCGGTACCAGCTAACTTAAACGTGATCTCTAATAATATGTTATTGATTGTACTGTAGGTTCTTGGTGGAAATTCATGTTTCACAGTAATAACACACAGGACTTCTTGCACTATTTCCACTTTAATAAGTATTTTACATTAATTTTAATATATTACACGACCGGTTTCGACAAAGTCATCATCAGGTGTAACAAACTTTGTTTCGACAAAGTCATCAACACCTGATGATGACTTTGTCGAAACCGGTCGTGTAATATATTAAAATTAATGTAAAATACTTATTAAAGTGGAAATAGTGCAAGAAGTCCTGTGTGTTATTACTGTGATCTCTAATAATGATTTATCAGGATATTGTTTGGGCTGGTACCGACTTCAAAATAATGAAGATTGTGTACAGAAATATTTACAATTTTAGCCGAATTTAAAAGGGGAATTATTTATAAAATAAGATTTTTTTCTTACTTTGTTGTGTATATTTACTTTGGAAGTCGGTTTAATTTTATGTTTATTTAAAATCATTATTTACTAATTTATAGATTTAAAAAAGTATTTCAATAAATGATAAAAATATTAACTCTGCTACTATTCGCCGAAACACAACGCAAGGTTGTGTCTTGTGAGGTTACCGGAAGCCCAAGGGGCTTGGGAATTTTAAGGACCAGGAACGCAAGCGCGTAACACCAGAGTTGCGAGCGTCACTCCTTTGGTGTTGCGAGTGTCCATGGGCGCCGGTAATCGCTTAATACCATCAGGCGAACCGTCTGCTCGTTTCCTGGTCCATTTCATAAAAAAGCAAAGAATATGCGATTACATGAAAATCCTTTCTACTTTAATATTATATAATTTATATGTATATACTCTAGTGTGTACTTAACGTTAACAAATATACACACGAACATAAAGGACTAAAACGTCAGATTATACAGTTCATCATCCATCATGTACAATAATTACTTTGATTTAATACAGTACGTTTAATGTGTAGCTTTTCATTTCCACTAGCAACACCATATTAATATAAATACCATAATATGGACAGTAGTCGATACTTTTGTATCTTTTTGTATCTTTTGTTCTTTTGTATCTATGATAGCTTTCGATAAATTATAATTGTAAATTTGCATGCTATAAATGTACTAGCGTATTGTAATGGTACCTGAAACTGTGATTTGACACCTCTTCTATTATATAATGTGTATGTATTTCTTGCAAATAAATACTATTATGATGATGATCGTTTTAGTTTCAATGTGATATGCGAAGGTTCTATGGGTTAACCTTTTGTTTACGTATTTTGTCCTCGTGGTCCAGTGGCTTAGAGCTTGGCTCTCGACTCCGAGGTCGTGGGATCAACAAAAAATGATGTTTTCAAGTCTGTTTAGGATAGGGTTGCCAACCCCAAATAAAAAAAAAAAACTATGATTTGAAGTTGGAAAAACCAAGAAAATTTAAAAATAAGTTCTGCGTAGCCGCATTGGTTTCAACGAGACCAGCTACCGCCACCAAAATCGGTGTGGGAGCTATTATTATATTTGAGTATATTGTATAATATAAAGATGTGGGAAATCAATGTGAGCACTGAGTATTTATCAGAAGGTACGCCGCCGCGGCGTCGCTGCACTAGGATTTGTATGGATTTTGCGCCGCAGCGCCGGCGCTGAAACCACAGAGTAATATAGGTGAAGCGTCCCGGCTTCTGCGAAATCTATTCGAAATTCGGCCGCGCCGCAGGAGCTGCAGCGCGTGTGTTAAGACACTTATGCAGTAAAGGTATGTAATTTGTTTTTAATAAAACTAAGATGTTCAAATCTTTTTTAAATATATCACAATGTAACAATAACAAAATTCATTGGTCTATAGAGTTGGGACCATTAGTGGTGTCCCTTCCAGCCCCAGCCCTTGTGGTCCTCGTGGCCGCCCTTACTGCCGTGGCCCTCGTGGTGATGATGATGCTCATGATGACCGCCCTCGTCGTGGTGTCCCTTGTGATCGTGGTGATGACCGCCCTTCTCGTGGTGGCCCTTTGAGCCGTGCTCGTGCTCGTGGTGCCCGCCCTCCTTGTGCCCTTTGTGGAACTCGCCCCCCTTCTTATACCCGCCCTCGTAGTGGTGGCCGCCGTAGCCCTCCTCGAAGCCAGACTCACCGTGCTTGTCATGGAAGTGCTTGTCCTTCTTGAACTCGTCTACCTTGTGGACGCCGTGGTGGCCCTTGGTGGAGTGACCCTTGTGGAAGTGGCCCTTCTCCTCGAAGCCGTGGCCGTGCTCGCTTTTCTCGCCGTGGTGATGCTTGTCGTAGTAACCATCGTCGTGGTGGTGGTGCTTCTTGTGGCCGCCGTGCTCGTCGTAGTGGCCCTTGTGGCCCTCGTGGTGCGAGTGGCCGTGCTTGCCGTGGTGGTCCTCGTGGTGGCCCTTGTAACCGTTCTCGTGGTGGCCGCCGCCCTCGTGGTGATGGTCTCCGTGGTGTTCCCCGCCACCGCCCTTCTCCCAATGGTGGGAGGCGGCGGCCGCTAGGTCCACATTTCTCCTCTGCCGAACATTCCTAGCGCACACGACGGCGAGCAGGGCACACAGCAGCAGCACGCAGGTCCTCATCTTCCTCCGGGGTGTGGGAGCCGAATGATACTCATGTCTGGTGCAATACCGCTTATATAGTATTGGCAATAGTGCGGCCGATGTCAGGGTGACTGCAGCCGGCCGTCAGCAGCGCTGACCTGGATTACTTCTATTGTTTGCTGAATATCATTTTTGTTCTATCCAAAGAAAATATTACTACATTGAAATGCGGTAAGTGTGTAATTACTCAGTAGGTAGTAATTCTTGCACTAGCGATGTTTTCAGAACCATTATTGATACCTGCATTATGGGTACCTAATACCGTAAAACTACGTTGCTAATGTCTGTCGGGAATCGTCGTTTGTCGTACATTTCGTTAATAGAAAAACGGAGATTGGCAAAAGACATTAACAAGGTGGTCGTCTGCGCACGAGTTGCACAGGCAGAATAAAAACAGACAGCTTAACTTAGACAGGTTTTCATTTTCTTTTCATGAAATAGTTACAGTATGTAAACTATTATACAATGTTATGTTAACTAATATGTACCTACATTATGTAAACTATTTCACGAAATCGTGTAAAACGCATAATTGAGCTATAATTTATAGTTTCACATGATTTATGTGAAGTGGACTTTTAAGCACCAGCTTATTACGTATAGGCACGGTTTTGATATTCCTGGAATGATAATTATAGCATATTATGTTTGCGGTAATCAATATTCAATTTCGTTAATTTGACTCACGTATTGGCTCTTTGTGTAAAATAGGCTGTTGCTCGCTGGGTCCTGGAATTGACATTTCCCAGTAGTAAATCTATAATAATCTAAGTGACTTAGTATAATTTGATGATATTATCTACATGTAATCACAAAATTACTACTAAGTCGAACTAGACATGGTAAAATACTCCCAAGTTCCAAAAAGTCAGTAAGTAAATATTAATATAATTTTTATTTTTAGTAACTATTTTAGATAAAAAATATATAAAGAAAAATGTGTATTATATGAAATATTTACGGTAGTTATTTAGTGGTATCGGTAAATATATCGTGTAACACAATTTTGCAACACTTATGAACCTGTACAGAGCCTTTGAGGGGTTGTAAAGTGCCTGTAAGTGCGGCGATGTTCTGACACCGCTTTGATTTCGAACTCGAACGCCAACAGCTGAAATACACAACCGGTACATTAGTAATATCCTACTACAATTATTATAAATGTGAAAGTTTGTGAGGATGGATAGATGTTTGTTACTGCTTCACGCAAAAACTTCTGCACGGATGTCGATGAAATTTGGTATGGTAGTTGTTTAGGATCTGCATTAAAACATACCCTATACTTTGTATCGAAAAAGTACAGTATTTCCGTGGTATACTGAAATTACGCGAGCGGAGCCGCGAGCAAAAGCTAGTAACATATAATACTCTTTGCAGCCGGTGCGCTCTCAAATATGTTCCGAAAGCTTTTCGGAGCCACGTGGAACACAGCGCTAGGCCGATTTGATACTCTTTTTTGGTTCTTATAAGTCTGTGCCCTACGGCCCGTTTCAATGACCTATCTACCAATAACTACTTGTTAAAAACGTCACATTTGTATCACAAAAAACCGGCAAATTATTGAAGGTTATTGAAACCGGCCGCTAGAGATTTAACCAACTAATTGCTGCCAATTAAAATTGGATTTAACACATGAGTATCATACTCATTGTTTAGAACTCTTTTGTAAGAGCGAGTTCGCTTTTGTAAGAAGAGTTAGCTATAAATAAACTTAAGTGGTTGTTATAGTAATTAAAACGTTATGTTATACATAATTATAAATGTGAAAGCGTGGATGTTTGTTACGCTTTCAAGCAAAAACTACTGAATGGATTTCGATGAAATTCGGTATGGTAGTAGTTTAGACTGTGGATTAAAACATAGGCTACTTTTTATCCCGAAAAAGTAGTGTTCCCGCGGGATACTATACTTACGCGGGCGGAGCCGCGAGCAACAGCTAGTACATAATAGTTTTAGAAGTTGGAAACAAAAAGTTTTGACTTCGAAAACAAAATATTGATATCATAGCAAAAATAAGCAGAATACGTGCTGCAATCTGTGGTAACGGTCGTCATGCTGAGAGCACGACATATGACAACCGTCAACCAGGTATGCAGTCAATGTCAAAGTGATTGTTGGTTTTTTATATACGCGCTTAATTATTTTCATTATTATTTCTTGTGCGTTTTGTAATTATCCCAACGAATTACTGGAAGATTCCTGGACTAATAATTCTTTTTAAATGAGGATCATGGCATTTATCTTTGCACTTTGATGTTAAGTGATATAGTTGTTGACAAAGTGACAAAGTGAGGTTATATTTCATCAAATATCTTTTATCGTGTAAGTACTGGCATTTTCCCGAAGCCCGCGTAAATATAATATCGGATATCCCAGCGGAATTTTTATTTATATATTCATATAAAATTTCATCGAAATCAGTTCAGTAGTTTTTGCGTGAAAGAGTAACAAACATCTATCCATCCAAATAACCAACCTTACAAACTTTCGCATTTATAATATAATATTATTAAGTTTTGTTACTTTACAATATCAAATAACAATAAACGCGTGTGTTTGAACCCTTTTTGTTACCGCGTGTTTTAACAAAAAGGCAGTTAATGTATGAGCGGGCACTCTGTGTCTGTATACTCTGTTCAAATCTGATTGTAAACAAAGACAATAATAGACCAGATCACATAATCACATATTTATCATGCAATAAATAAATACAAGGACACAATAATTTGGTCGAATTGAATCTTATTTTTTGTTAATGTTTACATAAAATTAAATCTGAACAAGATATGACCGGAAACTCGAGAGCTTCTGACTCGATAATTCAGCACGCGGCGCTTAGCGTCGGGCGCCGGGCGTCTGCTGCGACATGCACGCTTGACGCTTCAGTAAATTGCAATCAAATTGAATATCTTTGGCGTATTATTAGGAATACACTAGCTGTAGCCATCAGACGTTGTTCTGTTTTAGATTTGAACTGGATTAAATAAATAACTACCTATTTACACCTATTGTTGCTACACCGACAGCTACACCTACAACCTACACCTACCTACCGGTGGCGAAGGCCGGTTCTCCTTCATAGGGAAGCCGTAGCTTGTATAATATGTAGGGATTTGGATGAGGGTCTTCAAAAGGAAAGTGGTAAGTGAAGCCGATAGGAATGGAGTAACCCCATGCCACTGCTACGGTCTACAGATGATGTGTAAAAGAGTTATCGACCACTAAGGGTTGAAGATCATTACAGTACTAATATCGCTATTAAACAATAGGGCTTGGTGTTAGAAAGGTGAATAAGGGCTATACTCGTATGTATTGTTAAATCAAAATCATAAAATAATAAAAATAAATTAATGTTCAAAAAATAAGAAAATATATTTTTGGGTGGGCCACGCTTATCACATGAAGGTGGAAGGAGGAAGGTGGTTTTAGTTTTTGCAAATTTTGTCTTAAATATTTTTTATAGATTTTTTATACCGATTTTTTATCCGATTTCAATACTCTCCGGTCGGCGCGATACGCCCTTGTCGCCTACAAAATTAGTATGGACTTGACGCTCAAGGTCACTGGCGTTATACAAAGCCTTAAGTAATTTAACCAAGAACATGACTAAGGAGGGTTCCGTAACTATCAACGCGCAATAGGTTTTTTCAAATTACTTCAAAAGTTACTGTCCGATTTCGTTCAAAACAATTTTCCTAAAGAGTTTTTAGCATAATATGTCAGCATGGAAACTTACAAGTTTCTATGTCCAACAGTTTAGAAATGCTAGGCTTATGACCCAGGGGGGTCATAAGCGTCTAGGGAGACGGAACCAACTTACAAACCACTTTGGAGGCTGATTACTCAAAAATGGTCGACTTTGTAAAAATGTTTATGTATGAAACCTTACCTTTATTTTAAAAGACCTATTCAACGATACCCCACACGATGATGGAGAATCAAAAAATATTTTTTATCCCCACTTCACATGTATACCACCCCTAAAATATAAAAAAAATATTATTTCATGCTCCCATAACCGAGATCTATACACGATCTATAACTTTATAAAATTTCATGCATTTATGTTCATAATTACAGAAGCTAGAAGCGTGGACAGACAGATAGACAGACAGAAAGACGGACAGAGCGAAACTATAAGTGTTCCTTGAGTATTACGGAACCCTGAAAATTAATAAGCAGAAAGCACAGATAAGAAGTCTAGACGTAGAATAAAACGATTTTCCTTAGAAGTGTATAAAATATGATGGCGTAACTTTTTGCACGATAAAGCTGTAAATTTTTAAACCGTAGACTTGGAAACATTGTCGCGATCAATATTTGATAGCACCAACAGAAGCTTTTGTTCCCGTTCTGTATGACGTCATCTCTTTAGTTTTCTTTTATAGAGCAATGTAGAAGGATATGGGGTCGTTAAAATGATTGTTTGTTTGGTGGTTTTCCAGTATAATACTCTTCTATTATAAAACCCTTATTTATAAGGGTAGAGTTCTAAGCGTTTTTGATTGCAAAGGCGAAAAACTATGTATAAAATGTCCATGCTGCAGCCTTGTGCGTCGTGTGGCATTTTTCGATTTTCCATACGTAATAAATGAAGTACTTGCATATTATTATCATTTTAATATTTGCGCTACGTGCCTTGTAGTGGATTTGCACCCGTCCGATGTACTTATTAAGTACTTGCATTCGCCCGCGGCTTCGCAAATCTTAAATACAGTATCCCAGATATACACTACTTTTTCGGGATAAAAAGTAGCCTACGTGTTTATCCAGAGCTTAAACTACTTCCATATAAATTACAAATCCGTTCAGTAGTTTTTGCGTGAAAGAGTAACATGCATCCATCCATTCTCACAAACTTTCACACTTAGAATAGTAGTAAGATAAAAAGTATATAGGTCCCCACACCGATATCGATGACGGTGACCGGTTTCATTGAAACCAGACCAGATACGCAGGAGCTATTTTATAGTGCCCAAGTGTGTGCGGAATACACAAGAGCACTCTATCTTAAGTCGTCGTAAGTCGTAACCCAGTGGGACGGATGACTGACACGACTGGCGCAGGACCGACTTCTTACATTCTGGTCAGATAATCAGGTGATCAGCCTGCATTGTCCTAATCAGACTTATAAACAACACTGTTCCAACGTGGGGATCGAACCCACGGCCTCCGGAGTCGTGAGCCAAGCTCCAAGCCACTGGGCCACGAAGGCATCAATTATTAAGTAGTGATTAATTAAAAGTGTGAAAGCATAGCGCTCAGTTCATCGCTCTATTATTGTCTCGGGTAGTATATAATACGTCAAGCAAAATTCAGCTGGTTTTCTCCGCAGTCAAGGTCGCGGATCGGCGGTGTCACGGCCGCAGGCCGCGCTGTGAAATCTCTCATTACTCCCCACCAGCAGAACTAACAGACAAAAGTTCGATACATTTCTTGCGTCACAGTTCCGGAACATTGCACACGCGCAGTCTCTACTGCCACACTGCTCTATAGATGGAGAGCTTCTAGGAAATTTAGAGCAGGTGTTTGAGGCAAGCTGAAACCTTGTCCTATACTTCTCCTATTGCACCCCAACACGAGACTGCAGGTCTAGCTGGTCAGAAGCGGGGCTAAGTCAATATACAAATTATTGAAAAGTGATTTTTTTTCTTCCGTAACTATCAACGCGCAATAGGTTTTTCTATGAATTACTTCAAAAGTTGTTGTCCGATTTCGCTCAAAAAAATAATTTTTCTAAAGAGTTATTAGTATGATTTATCAGCATAGAAACTTACAAGTTTGTATCTCCTATAGTTTAGAAATACCAACTTTCCATAAGTGATATACTATATAGGCTGACTTTTCGTGTGAAAATGGTTGACTTTGCAGATTTATTTTTAAGCTAAAAACTCTTTATAAAATTTATTTCGAGCGAAATCAGACAATAACTTTTGAAGTAATTAAAAGAACACTTATGGCGCGTTGATAGTTACGGAACCTCCTTAGACATGTCGTGACAGGCTCTAGGTTAGGTTTTTATCCTAGAGTCTTATACCCAGAGTTTAATGTTTAAGTTTTTAAGTTTATAATGTGTTTTTATTTTTTTAGTCTTTTTCCAATGTACTTTTGGCAAGGTTAAGGCGCCGACTAAATGGTCTGGCTTTATTTTCCCCCAACTCCTGAACATTAAACTAACACTATATCAAAATTTCAAATTGCCTCAAACAAGTTTTTGCGTATTCAACAATTCACTTTTCTATAATTTGTATATTGACTTAGCCCCGCTTCTGACCAGCTCGACCTGGGATATTATTTGGGCTGGTACCGACTTCAAAATTAAAAAGATTGAGTAGAAAAATACTTACAATTTTAGCCGAATTTAAAAGGGTAATTATTTAGAAAATAATATTTATTTCATACTTTTTTGTGTAATTTTACTTTAGAAGTCGATATAAGTTTTTGTTTAAAAATAATCATTTTTCCCTTTTTAGTGATATTTGTTAAATTATTATTAATACATTTTAAGAACGTTTAATATAAACGAACGAATGTATATTTAATACGCGCAAACCATTAGGTATTGTAAATAAGATGATGATGATGATTACTGAAAGTTACATAGTGGCATATACTTGCAATTCTTTAAACAATGCCGAAATTTCCAAACGCATATCTTTTTAAGACTAAGGAGTTCTGTTCAGTGCTTTTGGATCCAGGGTATACCTTGGTGCAAAATCTTATTTTTGGTATCATATGCTTGTGTTACTTCAAAAAATGTCAAAATCACTAAATGTGTCCATATAAATTTCGAGGAGTTCCCTAGATTCCTCATGGATCCCATTATCAGGTTTCCACTTTAGTGACTAAAGGACTAATTTCAAATTATAACCTTTACAAAAACAAAATAATTTTGCAAATACGTTGATAAACGGCAGAAAGATATCCATCCGTGTCGGTGTAAATACTATGAGTAGTACCTTTTTATATCATCTTAATGTGATGATGTATGGTGTGATGATGGTGGTGATGATGATGATTACTCTAATTGACGTAGTGGCATATGCTTGCAGTACTTTAAGCAACGCGGAAATCCCCAAACATGTATCTATAAAGAGTCAGGAGTTCTGTTCAGTTCTGTTTAGATCCAGGGTATACCTTGGAGAAAAGTTTTTTATTTATTTAACAATTTATTGTACACAAGAAACATTTAAAACATTACACTTTACATGGAAAAATGCCACAAAGGTTCTGCTTATTTCTAAAAAGAAATTTCTTCCAGCAGCCCTACGGAGAGAAAAGGGATAAAAGAAAGCAGATAGAACGTGCACAATTACAAATACATTTACATATTATGTCTATACTAAAACATAAATAAAATATTATAATATGTAATAATATATACACTATCAAAATAATTAATATAAAATACAATACCTAAATACTATGAGTAATATAATAATATGCCTTTAATATATAAATACTATATGTATATATAATAACAGTATTTACATGGATAGAGATTCGAGGTAGTGCTCTTTCAAACGTCTTTTAAAAATAGTAACGGTGGGACTGTCTCGTACGGTGTGGGGGAGCGAGTTCCACAATCTGACGGCGTGAACGGTGAAGGAGTAGGAGTAGAAGTTGGAGCGATGGGATGGAAGGGAAAGATTAGTTCTAACATTGGACCTACAAGGGGTATCGAGGGGTCGAGAGAAGTTAAATCGTTCGAGAAGATAGGAAGGAGATAGGGGATTATATAATATATTATATAATAAACAAAGGATATGGGAGTTGCGACGGAAACGAATAGGGAGCCACTTGAGTTTTAATCGAAAAGCTGATATGTGGTCGAACTTTCTTAAACCAAAAACAAAACGGATACAGAGATTCTGCAAGCGTTCTAGTTTTGTAAACAGCTCTTCGGTAACATCTAAGTAGCAGGAGTCAGCATAGTCGAGGATAGGGAAAATGAGTGTTTGGACAAGGAAAATTTTGGTGTGCAAAGGCAAAAAGTTTTGGAGCCTCTTCAACATGTGCAACGAATGGTGTATCTTTTTGCTCACTTCATTAACCTGAGGATTCCAACAAAGATTACTATCTAAAATTAATCCTAAATTTTTAGCCGATTCTGAGTAATCAATAATGGTACCATCATATATAATCTTAGGCACATTATATAGACGTTGGGTCATATATTTGCTGCCTATGATCATGGCCTGTGATTTTTTCGGGTTAACCAGCAGACTAAAAGATCTAGCCCAGACCGCTATGCGCTGCAGATCCGAGTTTATACCAGAAACTGCAGAATGAATGTCATCGATGTGTGAATGGCGATAAAGTTGTAAGTCGTCTGCGTAAAGATGGAAATTGGAAGTGATTAGTGTCGAAATTATATTAATAAAAATAGAAAATAGAAGGGGAGAGAGTACGCCACCCTGAGGAAACCCCCCTTACAATATCACACCAATCCGAGGTAGCCTCATCATAGCGGACTCGGAAGTCTTACTTTTTGGTAGCATATGCTTAGACTTCTTCAGAAAAAGTTGAAATCACCATATGTCCATATAAATTTCGAGGAGTACCCTCGACTCCTGATGGATCCCATCATCAGGTCACCATTTTACCGTCAATAGAATCAATTTGGAAATATACCCTATACATAAAAAAATAATTTTGAAAATCGGTCATATATATGTATATATAGGAACAGGAACATATATATATATATATATATATATATATATATATATATATTTGTATGTTCCTACATATATAAATATATATATACACCTATACTGCTGAACGTATAACCACCTCCTTTTTTTGGAAGTCGGTTAAAAACGTGTTTGACGTTGCCGTTGATTTGACGTTTATGAGAATACCATTTTGCAGTTTTAACATATCGGACTGGATCAATGAATATAATACACACACCGGCATATTTCTCGGAACATAAAATAAAGGTTTGATATCAGTATCATATAAGGTTGCTGGCTAGTTTATACGTCATTAATTTAAAAAGAAATGTTTCAAATTAAGAAAACAACTGAACATCACATTTTATGCAATTGTTTTAATTTTATTCAAATACACCTTATCTGGAGCGAACTTCGAGTATATCTTCCTTCTGAGTTTGATTTAAAATTTCATTGAAATACTGTTTTTTGTTAGTTTTTTTTAATCGCGTATCTTTTTGGAGTTGAGGACTGAATTATGCCTGACTTAGCCCCAACGGAGATTGCCAGGGCACTCGAAATGCGAAGAAATGGTCAAACCTACAGAGTGATATCCAGAGATCTTAGTCGACCAGAATCAACGATCCATCGCTGTATCCAACGGTTCAGGGAGACCGGTACTTATGTGAGAAGAGCAGGACAAGGCAGAAAAAGACGCATTCGAGTAGGGATGATCGTTTCATTGGCTTCGTGTATGTAGGAACCCCCGCTTGACGGCCGTCCAAGCCCGACATGAGTTAGAAGCAGTGCGGGGTGTAACCGTAAGTGAGCGTACGGTACGAAGAAGGTTCGAAGAAGCTGGTTTGGGTTCATTTGTGCCCGCCAAGACTCCAAGGCTCGAGGTAAATCATCGTAGAAACAGGTTAACTTTTGCTCAGGAACATCCACTTTGGAACGCGGACCAATGGAGTAAGGTATTGTTTAGTGATGAGTGCAGAATTCTCTTAAATCAAATTGACGGCAGGCAAAGAATATACAGACGCAAAGGAGAACGATACATTCAGACAAATTTTGAAACTACAGTTGCATACGGTGGTGGATCAATAATGGTTTGGGCGGGCATTTGTTTGGGAGCTCGCACAGACTTGGTAGTGATTGACAGAGGGAGTCTGACTGCAGACCGCTATATCAGAGAAGTTTTAGAAGAAAATGTCGTACCGTTTGCCCCATATATCGGTGAAGATTTTGTTTTTATGCAGGATAATGCTCGGCCGCATACCGCTCGGGTAACTCAAGCTTATCTTAATGATATGAAAATCACTGTTATGGAGTGGCCGGCGAGATCACCGGATATGAACCCAATAGAGCACGTTTGGGACTTGCTGAAAAGAAAAGTTAAGTGCAGAATTCCAGCTCCTGCCAACGTGGGTGAACTGCGAATCGCCGTAGTTGAGGAATGGCGGAGACTATCCCAGGAGACCATCGATAACATCATTCTCAGTATGCCTAGACGGGTAGAAACTTTAATAAGAGCACGTGGAGGAAACACGCAATATTAATCACCATTTTTCTAATTTAATTAATTGTTATTTTAATATTAATTTTCACTTTTCCCGGTTACATGAAAAGTTCCAAAATGTACCATTTTTCACAAATAGCCTTTACTCGCAAAATCTGTTCTTAATGTGATCTCATTTTAAGTAAAACAAATGAAACTTTAAATAACAAAAGAAGTGTAGTAAGTAGATTTTAAAATAAAACCATATTTTTTTAATTATGGACCTTTTTTTGTGTTCCGCTAAATATGCCGGTGTGTTTATATTACTAACGTAAAGCACCGTTATTTGATAGACTTACACGACTGACAACTCGCAGCTATGTGTGCGTGGCTAGACGATGCCGGGGCTGCGCGCGGCGAATTATGATATATTTGTCTGACACGACGTTTAGAATTATTTCGGTGTCAACCTTAGGCTTACGTCAACATGGCTGACAGTCACCGGTGCTCGAGCGGTCATTTATAGAGAGTTTAGCCCCTGTGACTGGATCGTAACTGTATTATTGTAGGATTTAATTAGCAGAATCGACCTTCAGATCCAATTTATCAAGATCTATCAAGTTAATGTGTCATTGTATTTCTTAATTGGACGGGTAAATAAGCGATATTTGAATTGGAGGCATTATGTGTCTTACCTTTTTCTGTTACGTTTAAATAAGTATACATAAAAGTTTGTGGGTTTGGTAGTCATTGTTTAAAATATTGTTTTGATGTGTAAGAATTTAATCGCTCAAATAAATAAGCTAAGAGACAAATCCTAGTTCTGTTGGGTAGGGATGGCTAACGCCCGAAATTAATAATCAATCTTAATCTCATTTTACCTATTCAAGATTTCAATACATTTTAACGATCCTAGGATTAACTTCACGTCAATTTAAGTCAATTTTTGTTTGTGAATTTAAGATTGAAGTCAATCTAAGATTTTAGATACGTTATTAATTTCGGCCTTAAATCGCCTACTCAAATGGAAGATCGGGTAGGCTCTATTACATTTACACCGAATAATGGTTAAAAGATAAAAAAGTTAATGTATCAAAGTGTTAAAACGTAAGATAATGCGTTAACTACTAAATCACGTGACCACTAATATATTTTTTTTATTTGTTTGTCCTTACTGACAAAATTATTCAGCAAAAAAAACACAGCCGAACATGCAACCGCCTTCTTTTTGGAAGTCGGTTAAAGAGATGAATCTTTTAATATTTATTACTCGTCCCTGGTAAATAGTTCCCAGGCAGGCATTCCGGGTATATGAGAGGGTACAATCCGAGTTGTCATCCCCTCCCGTTCCGCTTTCATTAGGCTAAGAGATATTTTGAGCGATAAAAGTTTTACCTCGGGGAGTTGAACTTTTTATTTTTCGCCAAGTTACAACATTACTTTAATTAATCGCAGCATACGTTGCTATCCCCGTTCCCCGGTCTGGAGAGCGCTCGTCTGAACACCACACTGGGATTTGTATAATGAAAACAAAATTAAAATTTCATTTTGCTCGGTAGACGAGAAAAGTGTGGTGCTCAATGACTAAGTACTAGACGCTAACTAGTTAATCTAACAAGAGTTAATTTATTTATCTCATTTATTCGGTACACAAAACATAATATAGCCAATAAAAGTACAACATTAAAGCGAGAACCTTACAGACTTGACTATGTCCCTAAGGATGTGAGTACAACTTGACATTAACTTGACATTAAGCAGCACAATATTTACGACAATTTTTTTATGATAATGAAATTATATGTTTAAAAAAATATATTGTTTATGAAATTTTAGGATTTAAATACAATTTTTTCGACATCCGTTTGGAATTTTGTAATGTTATTATTAAATATGTTTTTATAATTAACTTTATATGTGTCTTTATACTGGAGACAAATTGAAATGAAGAAGTATTATTCTTAACCTCAAAAAATCAAAAAGTTTTACCATGCATATCTCGAGCTGTAGGTTTAATATGTATATTGATGCTGGAGAGAAGCGAAGGGGCAGCGATATAAGAGTGAAGGATTTTAAAAAGTGTAATTATCCTGTGTATTGCCGACGGGACTGTAGACATACGTAAAATCTACAGATTTTGTATTTTAATTTTAAACTTAGATAATTAGCCGGTCCGAGTAAGACTGAAAAGAGCGTTTTGAACCTAATCTACAACTAAGCATTCGTAAACACTTATTTTGCATTCGCTCGATTCATTTGATATGGAAATCATAAGAAGGTGTCCATATGATAGAATTATATTCGAGGATACTGCGAATCATGGAGAAATACAAGACAAGGAAGCTTGATGGATTTTTAAAATCTTCAGTAATTTTCGTATTAAAACCCATGAGTGTCTGAATTAATTGTTAATGTAAGCTTCAGAGTTACAGTCCGTTTCACAATCTAATCATAACTAGCGTCAGATGCATGTTTTGTCTCTGTTGCTCAGTTTAAAGTAGCGACAAAACTTCCGAATAAACAATCCGACACTTATTCGAAGACTGTGAAACAAGCCCTTATGATACAGATAACTTATATCTTTCTATTTGTCATCATAAAAATTGACCTAGCTATGACCACCTTCTTCATATTTTTTTACCCACACGTTGGAGTTCGGAGTTGCTGATTCCGTTATACAAGAGATGATAATATAAATAAATGATTTATGTTGAGTACTGGAACACCTGTGGAAAACTTAATAACTAATTTGTCACAGACATAATTTACTTTTATAAAATCCTGAAAGCACATTATAATGTTTATATTCCACAATGAAAATACGTATTGGTATTTTTATTGAACTTAACGTTTTTTTCCACTCGTCATAAATACGTACGAAGCTGAAATTCCGCTGAACGCGAACGTGAATCGTAAATAAAAATTATAGGAATCATTGAACCGAGAGACGCCGTGATGCAGCAACTCATTCACGTTGGTCGGCCGTCGGCACGTTGGTTGGCCGTCGGCACGCGCGGTAAACAGCGAACGCTCCTAAATTATACCTTCATTATTTATATTTTAAACGAGCAATTCTTGTATATAAATATGTATATAACATCTAGCTTCATATGAGTAGGACATAATATAATATTATCGACGCGGCAGTTTTTAATGCGACAATGAGCAATGAACACAGAAATAAAACGGTAATTTAAATTGGTAGGAAATTGTTCTAATCACTCGTAGCAGACGAAATAGGTGTTGGCTTGATAGCAGACACCCATGGGGAACACTGTGGAACTAATATCGCTATTTTTAACCCGAATAGTGAACTTTTTTATTCGAAGTTAATTCTGTTCTACAATTCGAAAGTAATACAACAGTATTGTGGACATGAAGCAGTAATCTAACACTTGTGGCTTATTAGGCCACTGAAAATAGGTTTTTTTAAATGTGGAGTTGCTATTGGTTTAAAATTTTACGGTAATATTGTTGTCTCTTATTTAGGAGCATCTATAATCTATACTATTCTTATCTATTTCTTATAAATATAAAAATATGTTGCAATTGAAATGTCTTGCTGAAACTCGAGAACGGCTGGACCGATTTGGTTAATTTTGGTCTTGAAATAAATTTGGAAGTTCAGAAAAGGTTAAAACGGTGAGAAATATTGCAAAGAAATCGTGGCGAAAATATAAATAACCTAACCTAGCCAAGAGCATGTCAGGACTCAGGACATGTCTATGGAGGGTTCCGTATTTTTCTTCTTTTTTAATTATTCTAGTTTAAAGATAAGACAGAACTACGCGTGTCTGTAGTCGGGACAGCTGGTGTTGTGTCAACAAGCTTGACGTTGCCCGCGACTCCGTACGCGCAAAAGGAAATCTCGAGGAAAATCTCGTTAGTAAAAAGTGGCCTATGTGCTTACCCGTGGTCTACTCTATATCCGTGCCGATTTTCATCAAAATCGGTCCAGTAGCGTCGGCGCCTATTCCATGCATTCCATGCAAACACACGAGCAAACAAACAAATCTTTCCTCTTTATAATATTAGTATAGAAGTATAGATAACGCTCGTTCTCGTAGTAAGTATATAATATTTACTCAGTGCTCGTTGTTTCAACAAAATATATTCTCCGTCCTCCCCTCGAGTTAGAAGTTTAGTTTCGCCGGATATTGAGCGTGCTGGCTTCCTGCTTTCCTTAAGTGTTTTTATTCTTCGTTATTGAAAATGCTATTTTTCGCCCGTGGACATCGTTGAAGTCCACAACCACCGCGAATTTACCAATTTTAGTAAATTCGCGGTGGTTGTGGAGAATTCTGATGTCAACCTACAGCGAAAATTGAAAATAGGAAAGAGTATTATCAGATTTATGTTATATTATTATGATATCCATACACCATATAGTCTATCATCTCATCGACTGGATCAGTTCCATATTGACATAAACAGTAGACCGTCATGCCAATCCACGCTTATACACGGTCAGTTCTAACTGATCTAATCAAACTGATCTAGTCGATCAGCCAATAGACTGTATACAGTAAAGATACCAATCCACGCCCATGCACGGTCAGTTCTAACTGATCCAATCAACTTATCAAGTCGATCGGCCAATATACTGTATACAGTTATAGACCGTCATGCCAATCCACGCTTATACACGGTCAGTTGTAACTAAACTAATCGATCTGATCAAGTCGATCGACCAATAGACTGTATACAGTAAAGATGCCAATTTACGCGCATGCACGGTCAGTTCTAACTGATCCAATCAACTTATCAAGTCGATCAGCCAATAGACTGTATACAGTATTGACCGTCATGCCAATCCACGCTCATACACGGTCAGTTCGTACTGATCCCATCGAACTGATCAATTCGATCGGTCAATAGACTGAATAAAGTATAGACCGTCATGCCAATTCACGCTCATACACTGTCAGTTGTAACTGATTTAATCGAACTGATCAAGTCGATTGGCCAATAGACAATATGTGTTAAGGACAGCGGCCTCGTAACGTAAAATATGAGTGAATTTAAATGTGAACGATAAACGTGTAATTAAAACAGTACATAAAACTATAATAGTGAATACTCAGTGACTATATGTATAGATTTATATGGCATCAGTGTGTAAAAATCGTGTTAAAATGGTGTTTTATAAAGTGCGGGTTATTTTGCTTATATATTTTTAACTAAAGCTAATTTTAACGTAGCTTCTTTTGATTTACATAAATAAACGTAGTACATAACGTGTAGTATAACGCTTAAGGTTATATAATAAATGGTTAAGAAATTATTACGAAAACAGTGGTAAAAATGTACAACATTTCATATAAGTTGGACCTTAAAATGTAAATAACTTTTCTATACAATAAGATTTCTAGTATATAAGGGTTTATGTATCTGGTCATGATAATAAAGTATTTCACACAACGCGTTTTGCTTCACCTGGCTCATGAAAAATGAGGAAAATTATGGAAAATAGCCGTATAGAGAGGTAAAAATGAGGTGGAAGATCGGCCCGAAAGAGGCGTACGGGCGGGGCTCTCTATACGGCATTGCCATGAGCCAGGTAAGCAAATCCAAAAAGTGAAAAAAGGTTCTCCTCAAAAATAAGTGTTTTATTATCGCCCCGGCTCTGCCCAAATCGGTGTAACCTTGCTATCTTCGAGTCTAATCTGAGCCGGCGGTTGAACCCCTGTGAATTTATACAGTCCTGTACAGTATGGCTATAAACATTAGACGTGTTCTCATAAAAAACACTACTTCGTGGGTGGTCTTTTTATCTTGTAAGTTAGTTTATATAATCATTTTCTTATGGTTTTGATAGAGACGTATGTGGTCCTGCCGGTTTTCTATATAAAGAGGCAATTTTGATCGGAAATAGATGTATTAAAATACCTCTATCTTTTTTCCTGATCAAAAGTCTATTCATATCTTATGACTAATATATAATAATAATAATAATAACAATTATTATTATTTATTTCTCCCAAAAATTACAAAACAATTTGTGGGAGACGTGGAGCCCAAACTAAGCCTGAGCCTGTATATTGGTGCCCCAGGCTCCCCCTCACAAACAATGAACTTACATAAATAAACTACACACACCGGCATATTTAGCGGAACATAAAATAAAGGTTTGATATCAGTATCATATAAGGTTGCTGGCTGGTTTATACGTCATTTAATTTAAAAATAAATATTTTCAAATTAAGAAAACAACTGAACATCACATTTTATGCAATTGTTTTAATTTTATTCAAATACACCTTATCTGGAGCGAACTTCGAGTATATCTTCCTTCTGAGTTTGATTTAAAATTTCATTGAAATACTGTTTTTTGTTAGTTTTTTTTTAATCGCGTATCTTTTTGGAGTTGCGGACTGAATTATGCCTGACTTAGCCCCAACGGAGATTGCCAGGGCACTCGAAATGCGAAGAAATGGTCAAACCTACAGAGTGATATCCAGAGATCTTCGACGACCAGTTTCAACGATCCATCGCAGTATACAACGGTTCAGGGAGACCGGTACTTATGTGAGAAGAGCAGGACAAGGCAAAAAAAGACGCACTTCGAGTAGGGATGATCGTTTCATTCGGCTTCGTGTACGTAGGAACCCCCGTTTGACGGCCGTCCAAGCCCGACATGAGTTAGAAGCAGTGCGGGATGTAACCGTAAGTGAGCGTACGGTACGAAGAAGGTTCGAAGAAGCTGGTTTGGGTTCATTTGTGCCCGCCAAGTCTCCAAGGCTCGAGGTAAATCATCGTAGAAACAGGTTAACTTTTGCTCAGGAACATCGACTTTGGAACGCGGACCAATGGAGTAAGATATTGTTTAGTGATGAGTGCAGAATTTTCTTAAATCAAATTGACGGCAGGCAAAGAATATACAGACGCAAAGGAGAACGATACATTCAGACAAATTTTGAAACTACAGTTGCATACGGTGGTGGATCAATAATGGTTTAGGCGGGCATTTGTTTGGAAGCTCGCACAGACTTGGTAGTGATTGACAGAGGGAGTCTGACTGCAGACCGCTACATCAGAGAAGTTTTAGAAGAAAATGTCGTACCGTTTGCTCCATATATCGGTGACGATCTTGTTTTTATGCAGGATAATGCTCGGCCGCATACCGCTCGGGTAACTCAAGCATATCTTAATGATATGAATATCACTGTTATGGAGTGGCCGGCGAGATCACCGGATATGAACCCAATAGAGCACGTTTGGGACTTGCTGAAAAGAAAAGTTAAGTCCAGAATTCCAGCTCCTGCCAACGTGGGTGAACTGCGAATCGCCGTAGTTGAGGAATGGCGGAGACTATCCCAGGAGACCATCGATAACATCATTCTCAGTATGCCTAGACTGGTAGAAACTTTAATAAGAGCACGTGGAGGAAATACGCAATATTAATCACCATTTTTGTAATTTAATTAATTGTTATTTTAATATTAATTTTCACTTTTCCCGGTTACATGAAAAGTTCAAAAATGTACCATTTTTCACAAATAGCCTTTACTCGCAAAATCTGTTCTTAATGTGATCTCATTTTAAGTAAAACAAATGAAACTTTAAATAACAAAAGAAGTGTAGTAAGTAGATTTAAAATAAAACCATATTTTTTTAATTATGGACTTTTTTTGTGTTCCGCTAAATATGCCGTGTGTTTATTATTATATATTTATCATAATTTTTCTATGCAACAATTTGCTACGGCGGCCAAACATAAACGCATATCTGTACGAATTTTAACACATTTCAATAAATGTTTATTATAAATCCACAACACACTGATGGAGATACCACTTTCCATGAATCTGAACTAAAATAATAATAGGAAATGTAATGTGAGTGAAAATTATACAATCTAATAGTATTTTAATTTGTGGTCGAAAGTCATGAAAGCCCAATGTATTTTAGAAGATGGAGCATGTGGGTGTGGACCTATAAGTGTGTGTATGTGTGTGTATGAATGTGTGAGGGCAAAGTATTTCTATTGATTAAGGTATGTTATTTTGGTCGAATTAAGAGTTTTTCCGTATAATCATAACTTGAATCGGCGAGCCAGCGTATGACTTTCATTTTAAATTTTATTTTGTTTTCATGATAGATTGATAAAATTTCGTTGACTTTATTGTACAAAAGACTACCAAGGAAGCAAAAGAATCTTTGTGCAAAACTAGTTTTAAATATGTCAATGGTAGTGCAAATCTGAGATTTTCTGCGACAGTTAAGTTTTAAAGGTTTATCATAGTTTAGAGTAGTTTGTTTTTAATGATATATGATTTTGAGTGTAGTCAATTATATTTCTCTTCAAAGGAAAACCACCAAGCGAACCTGCCGTCTAATAATGGCTCTTTAAGACTACGCTAGACAACAGAGAAATCCAATTAAGTACAATAGTTATTAAGTAAGCATAATTCTAACATCCTGGCGCGCTGCCAGCGTCTACGCAGCAAAAGTACTATAACGTGTGGCGGCAGGCTGGTGTATGGTGCAGACCACCGTCCTCCCCTGCCGAGCTAGCTGCTTCAGTAACGTCACCACCTGCACCGTGGTCACGTTGTCCAGACCACTGGTGGGCTCGTCCAGGAAGAACACGGGCGGGTTGTTCACTATTTCTCGTGTACTGGCGACTGTACCTGGGATAGTTATAGCCAAGCATAATTTTGCAATTGGGAAATCCCATCCCCAAAGCAATCGCACGAACGCTCTGCCTGATTACACAACAGGCGACGCGACGCTCGGAAATTAACTTGTATTGCTCTTGTTCCATATAATATATGGAATTGAAAAATTTGTCTTCATCATTATTTATCAATAATCATGATTTTCTTCGTTCGTAATGAATTAACTCGAGCCTCTCCAATCTCTTACTCTTTTGCATATACAGAGTCTATAGCCATCGCTAATTACGACGACGAAGTTCGAATACAAAAATGTATGAACTTTGGCTGTGTTACTTAGCGATGCTTATTTCAAATCCCATACATTATTGTTTTTGAAGTTCTTCGTCGTAATTAGCAATGGTAACTTGGGTAAAGACTCAGGCTACTAAATAAAAAAAAAGAATTAAAAAAACTAAACTAAATTAAATTATTAAAAAAAAAAAAAAAAAAACTATTACATTATGCAATATACAATAACTAACAATTAATTATGCAATATTACTTTAGAAAACTGTTTTTTTTACTTTCCATGGCTGAATGTTGCAAAATGCCGATTGCTTCTGGTAAACAACAAAATGGGGTCTTGTTTTGGAGTCTTGGTTAGCAACTGAGTTAATTGATCAATTTTGTAAATTAGCTAATTGGTATACAGTAAGGTTCCTCCTTGATGATGTTACTTTATGGATAAAGGGGATACTGAATTTCAAAAGGAGAATCTCTAGAGGACAATATTATGAGCTGCAGACACATAGAAAGAAGACGACAGACAGTTAATTGTGATTTAAATTATAATTATAAAAGTGTGGATATCTAGCTGCTATTTGCTGCTGCTATCCACACTTTTGTAATTATAATATAGCTAGATATAAATATTAATTTATATCTAGCTGCTTGTGATAACTGCTTTACTTATTATTTAATACTAGATATTGCCCACGACTTCATCCGCACAAAATTAAAGCTCGCCGGAACCGTTCACTTTTCTGCAATAAAAAGTAGCCTATGTCTTTTCCCGTGGTTTACTATATGTTTATTTCATCAAAATCATTCCAGTAGTTTCGGAGCCTATTCAATGCAAACACACAAGCAAACGATTATTTCCTCTTTACAATATCAGTATAAAGTTTATACTATAACCCTCTTACTAATAAAAAAATTTCTTAAACATGCGTTTAACGTATGAATAGTTAAATTCGCTGTTTAAGTTATACGTCCGTTATACAGCGTGTATACAGCTGTCTACTAATAAAGATATTAAAGACCTTGTTTAACTATAATCACGCTACACACCATCGACAGAAGACTCAAAGAAAAACGAGTAGGAATTGAGTAACACGCAAATAACACGTATCTGATGTTCGCATGTTGATGACAAAAAATTCACGTTATTATGGACCTCGTAATTTTAATTATATACAAAATTGTGTTTACACATTTTTAATCAATTTCAAGTAGTTAAGTATGTAAATTTTGTAAATATTAGTAGTTCTACAAAGTATAGTAACATTTTTGAACGCTCCTCTGAACTGTATATGACATTATAATTGTCATTTGTCACAAGACTTTCGCTAATCGCGTCAAACGTCAATTGTAATTTGTAAATGCAGTTCTTGAGATTTTCAAAAGCTAAATAGGAAGAATAATACTAAAATGTGATAAATTCTGATTGTTTGGAGTTGTAATTCCCACACAGAAAGTAACACAAGCAATAGCGTAATTTGTTTTAGGTATCTGCGAACATCTGTGAAGTGTAGTGTCCAACTACATTGTTTATCAACAAGCGATTGATAAAAATAAACATGTATAAAATGTCTTTCATTGGTTTTTGATTTACTCCAAATGTTTCCAAGAATACACAATAGGTTATGTAATGTATATTTTCCCTTTGTTCTCAGTGACTGATTGTATCCGTATCATAATATATGTTTGTAGTTGTCTATCACAGAATGTGATGAAAATATGTTTGTTGTTTTGTATCACTTTTTCTATCTATATATATATAAAAGGCAAAGCTGATTGACTGATATATCAACGCACAGGCCAAAAAAGCTCAAGCTGTATGGATCGGTATGGTCGGGTAAGTATTAATGTCAGTGGACGCTTTACTCATAAAAGTAAGTATAATATTGGTGGTGCATTGGAACAAAAAAGGTAGTTAATAGTTGGACGAGCCCGTTTTCAATAAAAAATGAAAATAGTATGGTATCAACAACGATCTTTAAATACCAAGCATGAAGTGTGCCATAATTTCAATTGTGCTTATATACTTGCTTAAAATGCAAGTATATTCAATTAATCGCAACTCGCATTTTTAAAATAATAATGACATACTTCGAGCGTTTGTGAGGCTTGCATGTGGGGCATCTTTGTATTTAAAGATTGTATCCCTACAATGCAATCTCAAAAAATGAAATTCGGCATTCCGTAGTTCTACTATAATAATAAGCTTTTGTAAAATCAATTGTGGACCTTCTGGGCTTATGATCTACTGCTGCTGTAAAGACATGTAGAAAAAAATTGACATACTCGAGGGGAAAAAATCATTCTTTAAATAATTTGCGGTAGGCGGAGGGTTACCTGTACTTGAGGTAAGTTTGTTATTTTTCTGCCTAAACATCTTAATATAAGTAGTAGATCATGATTCACAATAATTATGCCCAGAAGATCCTTAATTTTAAGGTAATTGACTCTACCAAACCTTATGTACAAGAAGCAATACAAGTCTGGTTCTTCTTCAGGGGATAGCCCTAGCCTGTATAATACATAGGTCGCAATAGTCATTGTCTCTAGTCTGTATAATAGGTAGGTAGTTATAGGTATAAGGTAGTACCCATACTCCTTACTTTTTGAAGACCCTAATTTGAATCCCACAGCACTACTAAGAACCCTTAGTTACCCTACCTACCTACTTAGAACCTACTTAGTTTCACCCTGTCTGCCCTTACGTTATATTAGCTAGAACAATTAATTGTACCTAATCAAGGATTGAAATTGATGAAATTAGGCCATTGTCTTTTACAAAAAATACAAGAAAAATGAACCATCACGATTATTAAACATTTGTATTTTTCCAGGCGCAAGAATAATTTCATAGCCTAAGAATCAATATTTATGTAGTCCAACTGATAAGTTACTCAGAAATAGAACGCTAACGAGATTCGAAAGAATATAAAATCAGCTGATGTATTGAAAATCCGCCATATTACTCTTATCCACACGCTATACCACTTTTATACAAGGGTCTTGTCTTGTATAAACGTTGGTTAAATTAGTATGGAAATTATAACTTCGCTATACGGGCCTTATGTTAAAAAATGATTATTAGTAGAAGAAATCTTAGAACGCCTGTATAAGCAGTGTGTAATTTTTATTAGTAAGGGAGTATGTCTATACAAAACATCGTACATGGCAGCAGGGGCGTGCGCTCCATATAGGCAGAAATGCAGTGCTTTACTTGTCATTCACAGATATTTTAATAAAACGTTCGTACGTTTTAGATGACTTTAATAATTAATTAATAGTAAATAAATTAATTTAAAAAATATAATAACTTAAAAACGCCTATTATTTTATAAATAGCAACTCATCTCATGCAGTTGCGTTCTGCAGGACAAATCATCGCATGTATGTGTAATTTTCATACTTCGCAAACGCACACACCCATGAATATCGATTGACATTGACATGATGTATAGCGATAACTCCCGCGGCAGGCTCTCCGATCTCGGCTATCCGATCGCTTCCGACAACTGCCGAACTGGCTTGTCGGAAGTTATTCCAAGTAAAAAGAATAGTCGGAAATCTAATAAATCACGTATGCACATTATGCATTTTTGTTTAGTAAGGTTTTATTTGTTTAAATAGAAGAAACGTTTTGTGTTTCGCGGGGGCCATATTGCATATTTCATGTGATAAGCATTGTTTACAATTTAATCGCTCCAGTTTATTTATAGTTTTCTTAAAAGATTTTTCATTTTAAAATTTGAAAGTGTGTACATTTAACAGTTTATTTCTGAGTTTCTATAATAATTGTAATGATTTGCTTTTACTAGTGAGTTAGTTGATTTTTTTTAAATGTTATTTGACTGTGAGGTTTGTGTTGAAAATGTGTGTTTATTAAAAATTAAAAATAACAAGTTCTTAAAAATAATATTTGAAAGTGTGTACATTTAACAGTTTATTACTGAGTTTCTATAATAATTGTAGTGATTTGCTTTTACTAGTGAGTTAGTTGATTTTTTTTAAATGTTATTTGACTGTGAGGTTTGTGTTGAAAATGTGTGTTTATTAAAAATTAAAAATAACAAGTTCTCACAATTGTCATTCAGTGAAAAGATTCAAATTCTGTCTAAAGGTAGGTGTGTACCCGAGTTACAACAATTAAACCAGCAAAAAAATAATGTAACTCGAAACTTTCATTTTAAAAGTTATGAAACGTATAACTGGCTGTGTGGTTGTGTACACACGATTAAATTATATTGTTTTCCTTGCATATTATTTAGTAATTTACATCGGGATATAGTAATCTCAAGTAACCGGAACCTTGAATATGTGAAAATTGAAGCTGACTGACTGGTGAGTAGTTATAATATTTTATAATATGCTTATTATTTTACTTATTAGAATTTCTTCCGCCGCGACGATCGATCGCTGTTTTGTCTGCGTTGCCGTAGAAGATGTACATGAATAGTAGTACAAGACTTGCTATGTTGGCATGGTTTCGACTTAGAGATCCGTCGCTTGGCTGTAGCTATGCTAAAAATCTATAAAGGAAAAAGTTTTTGTGACCGAGTACTTCGCCGCATACCCAGTGTCATAATCCTGTGCACGCCACTGCATGGCAGCAAGTACGCACAGAGTAGCAAATATAAAATATACTTACATACAGAGAAACATCTTTCATACAACGATCCAAATCGATCCATATTTGAAAATTTTGACGTCCCTTTCAACCTCTCCACCACGCACAAGCTCTCCACACAATCGTAGACACACCGTATGCTTGTAGTAGCGCCATCAAATCGAAGAGGACCAGATAAACAGCTACCCAGTTATATAATTAGGTAGCCGTTTATCTGGACCTCTCTTTAATCTGTGACATTAGTGCAAAAAGGTTCCGTTTTTTCGTCCGTCACGTTTTCGTCCGTTCCGTCACGTGCCGCGGCTACACGGGACACAAAATGACAGTTCCTCAAGTTAAGACGGAGACACACCGGGGTCACCGGGAACAAAATGTTCCGTGACGTGACCGTGCACTTCGTCTACGTCGATTAAAGATGGCGTAAATAGTTCCGGTGCGATAGTGTGTGACGTGTCGTAAATAATGTACTAGGGGCGATACATAATAGTCTGCAGGGTACAATATTCTTTCAATGAAGGCATTTAGGGGCGCGTTTACAAAATGTGTAGTTTGACAGCGGCCTAGTACGGACTGACAATTCTTAGAAATGTTTTGTGCAATAAATCTGGACTGTCACCAAATAATATACTTATTGTCACGCATTAAACTTCATGCATAATAGCAAAACACGTGAAAATTTTGAGGAGACTAGTTTTGCTTTTTCCAAATTATTTTTTAATGTTGTTGGATTATGTTTAAGCAAATTTTAAGAGGATTATATATGCTATATTTGGGAATTTCTAAACAAAGTAAGCTACATAAGAGCAGAAAAATGATCCTAAATACAACCACTTTTTGTAAATTTTGGGTGAAGAGGTTCTGGAAAATTGCTTTTTCTAAACCAATTATGGATAAAGAAGTACCTACTCTATTAGTGACTATTGTAAGTTTTGTAAGAGCATGGTTGCGACCACACTGACAGACCCAGACAGTAGTTCAAATAATAAATTGTCGTTCAGGAAGAATGTAATATTTTTAACTTATCATCGTGACTGAAATACCTAGTAGCCTAACATAACTAGCAGCTATCGCCAGTAAGCGAGAGCTGCTAGTTAGGCCTCCCCCACATTAGGCGTGCGCGTTCCTGCGTCAGACTTATTTGACCGAACTCAGGTCGCGGGTGGGCGGCGTTGGGCGGGCGGGCGGAGCGCGTAACTCGCATCCCCGTTCTATTTCATATATCTCGATATTATTAGCCGCGGCAATAACCATAACGTTTTATAGTCAGTGGATATACAGGTGTGTGTTTAATGAAAATGTAATTTTATGTGCTGGCAATATCTCCCCGTAATCCGACATTCATTAATTTACTAGTGTATTCCGCTCTCATCCGGGAATTACTTTGGGAAATTATTTGCACGGTTCAATTTATTGTGTCAAGAGTTTTCTGGACAACCTAATATTGTAAATAGAATGAAAATTTCACAATACTGCCTCATAAAGTATTACAATATTTAACTAAATAGTTTATTCCAGTTTGAAGAACTACTCGACGTTGCCCGCGGCTCCATTCGAGTAAATATATCCCACGGGAACCCCAAAAAAAAACTAGATCAAAATCGGTTCGTCTGTTTGGGAGCGACGATGCCACGGACAGACACACAGACACACACACACACAGACTAACACGTCAAACTTATAACACCTCTCTGTTTACGGGAGTCAAAAAGTAATAAAACAGCTTCTTCGAACTAGACACGAGTGTAGTTTTATGCAAAGATTTTGTCCTCGCTGTTTAAAATGTTTTGATCCCGGCCGCAAAACCGGGATCAATAGAGACTGATTAATGTGATCACACTGACGCCGTCGCGTAATTTCAATGTAATATTCACAAGGGACGTTTACACTTTACAGCTTCTCAACCTTCTCAGGATTTGAATTCTTTATAAAGTCTTCGTCCCAACTTATTAATAATTTCAAAATGGAAATTTTTATTTATCGCATTTCATACGACACTCTGCGGCGTTGTCTCATGGAGTGATTATAATTTTCTGGGAAGATATCCCTTGTAAAGGTGTTTCGTTAAAAATATATTTAGTATTTTAAAAATAATTTACCCAATAAATGCCTAACCAGTAGATTCTAAAGATTTAGAAACATTTTCTCACTCACAAACATTTTCACAATTCTCATAATTACTATCGGTTAAATTAAGTCGTTCGATTGACATGGTGTCACTTTCGCGCGCGCGCGATTTGAAGCGTATACGAACGAGCCAGCGTGTTAACCGAAACGAGATTATGATATAGAAAATAATCTCGAAAATTGGGCATCTGTTCTTCTCATATGGAAAATTAATGTATGTAATTTTTTCCCCCCATTAAGTAACTTTTCTTGTACATTGGTATATGTATTTTTGTGTGCACTTGACTCCTGCTCCGGGTGAGGGGAAACACAAAACATCGGCAAATATCCGAGGAGGTGTTTACGACCTGCACGTGACTCGGCTCTGACACGCGATAAGACAACTTCCTAATTAATATTTCATACACAACTTACGTCGGGAAGATTGTCACGTCAAGTTATAGAAGGGTAAATCCTGATTTTTATGTGCAGCTAAAATACAAGATAATATCATGTCCTAGGGACATGTATCAACAACAGTGGTCCAACAGACCTGATGCGCCACTTTTGAACCAAATCGCCATGTTATAAGGTCGAAAAGTGGTATTCCGGATCATTCGGCGTCTAATTAAAGTTTTTGGAGAAAATTAAAATAAAACAACTAAAAAAAATATTGTTGCAGCTGACTATTTCATATATATATTACCTTAAGAAGGAGCGAAACGAGCGAATATAAACTTAAAGGAAGTAAAAATGTATGTTATATCTTATTTTGTCGAATAAATGTTATTATTATTATTAAAAATCAAATTTTCACGATTATGAACTTATTTTAAGGGCCATCCTCACTCCATCCTGAAAATCTAGCACCGGTGCTAACCGGTCGACATTAGTGTCAAAGTGTCAAACATTAATAATTTTGGCCTAAAAGTCCGCGCCTTCGATTTGCAATTCGGTTCTTTTGGTTTTGAGAAGATATGCGACTCTACAGATTTTGACAGTGTGTAATATTGTGTGTCATTTGTTTTGGTCCATAGGGATATATCCAATAGAAACCTGCAAAATTAGAGATATTTTTGCTCGCTCGCTCGCTTTCAACTTACAGAACATGTTATTTCAAATATTTAGTAGTCTATGGACTTTTTTGGGCTGATGATTATTCCAAAGAATAAACTTTCGTATTTATTTGTTACAAATAAAACCAGTACAATTGAGAAAAAAAAAAATGATTTATCCAATTTTATCCTGCGAAATTAGATAAAGTTTTGCTCGCTCGCTCAACTTGCCGCTTTTAATGTACAAAACATAATATTATCATTATAATAAATTTTGCGCTGTTGTTTTTATTTTAAGAATACATACTTTCAAATAGCTATTTGATACAATTTTCAACCAGGACAATTGTTAAAAAATACTCTTGATTAGTATAAGTAGAGCAATTTTGAGAAGGAAGTTTGTGGGGGGACTAAAATAACCTATGGGCGGCAAATGTATAAATCCAGCACTGTAAATATCATAGACAAAATTTACACATTTTTATTGCACATCTAAAGGGCCATACTGACCATCCAGCCTGCAAGCCCAAGGCCGCGGACTCGTAGGCAAAAATTATAAATGATTGACACTGATGACGTCTACTAGTACCGGTGCTGGCTTGGCTGGATGAGCAGTGAGTATGGCGCTTAAGAGGCACAAGAACCCTTAAACTTGAAACTAAAAAATGTAAATATTATGAATTATGGTCGAATGTCGACCACAGGGCGATCTCTAGTAATAGTAAAATAGGTGCATTATATTAGCACTAACTTATATTGTGCACCGCTGTATTACTAGAATGTTCATCATGCACCAAGCTCAAAATATTATTCTTGTTATATTTTGCTTGGCAACTGAATAATTAGTGATAATATGGACGTTGTTTGAATATCGTTGAGAGTGGTCATCATAAAGTATTGTATACAAAATGTACAGTCACAGTGGATTTGTCGGTGACTGTACATTTTGTACCTCATTGCCAAAAAATAACGGCGACATTGGTTTACCTGATCTGTTGGCGATCGTACATACTATTTTTCCAAAAAACTTCCTTTTAAGCCTTCTTCAATTAATTATTGAATCCTTTCTATCTTTATTTTATTTCCCCCAAAAAGAGTAGAACATAAAATGAACCACACAAAATATCACTGCGGTATTGATACACATAATTCTTCCTAATACAGTAGGAAGTCCTAAGAAAATATCAGAATATCGCATTATTGAGTATCGTTAGAAACACAGTGTCGTCCCCCGCGGTGTGGCCTGGTCAACCCCCAGATTTTCAACACTCGTAACGTCGTTATAAGGCCGAGGGCGGAAAATCTAGGGGTTGAACTTGGGACAAGCTGCGGTGTACCCAATTGATTTTTCATCGGGCAGAATTGTCATTCCGGTAAAGAGTCCCTCCGGGTCGACAATAGCTAGTCGTAATATGAAAAGCAGGTGGATCCTTGCCGTGCATGGAATACTAATCACCCCTTATCATCTCATCCCAATTCCGCCGTTCCTATTATTTCTGCGATCTTAATCTGGGTCGCCATAAGTATTTATTGTGCATATAATAATTGTGGGATTTTTATGTAACCGCCGCTGTTTAACATAATACGCCCGTTTTTATATTGTAAATGTGGTCGATTTGCTTGTAGGCATAAGCTTTAGTGAAAATCTTACTTACAAGAACTTACTGCTGGCAATAATAGTGTTAATGCTTTACAATTAAGTTCCTCGCTAAGACCTCGTACACGAAGTTTCATAGTTTTAATATAATTTAGGAGTAGTTATCATAAAATTATTCCTATAAAGGATAGTACCTGGGTAACCGATCCTTGCTTGGAGCTCTAGTAGATTAAAAAAATAAATAAAAGGAATTACAAAAACATTTTACGACATTCCGAATTTCCGAACAACGCAAAAATTACATATACGCATACCATACCATACTGCCAATCCGACTGATAAAATAATATTAGAGACAAAATTATTGATATTATATTGTTGCACGACGAAATAACTTAAAAATGCGCAGTTTCGCAGGGATATGACCTAGTTGTAGCTAGGTATTTTTCTCCCCCAAAACTACCTGCATACTAAATTTTATGGAAATACTTGCAGCCGTTTCCGAGATTACGATTATATCTATATAATATTAGCTCGTTTAAAATATAAGGTCAATCATTCAAGAAATGAATGAAATTAACCTTTGCCTCAAAATGAGCACGAGCAAGTAGTTGTGTGACATTGAGGGGGAGGGGAGGGGAGCGGGGTAGGTATCACATGTGAGTACGCGGCGAGATTGCGGACTGTCCGCCCATTGAGGAGAATGGCCGGCCTTTATCGTGCGCTCTGTACTTACGGGATCACTCCCAAAATACTATCCACTTATTCTCTAAAGAACCAGTTTAAAAAATATTTTGCCTTTTGTTGACACTAGAATATTTTAAAGTTTTTGCCTCGTTTGTTTTAACATGAATACTAAACTAGTAAGAATTAATCATGAACGTAGGGTCAATTCACACTGAAACAAAACGATACGCGACATGGAGCTGCATTTTTAAGATAGCTATTGAAAATTGAATTTTATTAATTACACAACACAGTATAACACAATAAGGTACACGCTTCATTGTAAGGGTTCGAAGTTCATGTTGCAACTTGCACAGTAACTAGTTATTAATCTGTGCTTGCACCGCGCTCCACAGCGCATGTGCAGTGTATGATTGATGTCATATCGTGTATCTTTTTGTGTAGTGAATAAAGTTCAATTTCCAATAGCTATCTTAAAAATGAAGGTATGAACTGACCCCTAGAATGTTTTAAGCCTTAATTACTTCTCTTGTCAATTTAACATTAGAGTAACTATAAAGGGTGTAATCATAGTTGGGTCCCTCGGCTTCCTTGCGGTGTTTTAGACTCTGCAGAGTCTTGGTTTGGTGTTATGAATAATTAAGAGCATCACGCCAGGCTGGTAGGAATGTTCAATTAATAAATAATTCATCCGCGTGAAGCGAGTGTAGCTTTTTACACGTCTTGAGTTTAGTTGGTGAAATAGTTTTTGAATATCTATTTAGAATAATTGGTGTTTAACATATTATTGTGGCAGTATTGTGTTAATGAAATAAAATAAAAAATAAAAAATAAGTTCATCGCACTTTTTAAATAAGACAATGCTTTTTAGATTAGCCTAAGATTAGAATTCGCGAATATTGATCTAACAGTCATGTTAACATAGATTATTCCAGGTAACAGAAATGTAATAATTTTTTTGTTCCGAGTATTTTTCTATAGACAAATATTTTGTATGTAGTGTCCAAATAAAGCAATATTTATATTGATATTTTTGATATAAATAAAATATTCTGGCAATGTTATTATTCGCGGAGCGTGTGTAGTTTGTTCGGCCCGCGTCTCTCCCGGGCCTGCCCCGGCTGCCTCAATCCAAAAACTTGTTTGCATACGCTCCACAGACAATGGCTTATGGTGCCAGTGACAGGAGCTGGAAGTTTTCTAGTACTACTGTACTTTTTGAAAACCACTGTAATGAAAGATCGAGCACTACCATTACTACCATACCAAATTTCATCAAAATCCGTTCAGTAGTTTTTTTGTGAAAGAGTAACAAACATCCATTCATCAATCCTCACAAACTTTCACATTTATAATAGTAGTAGGATAGAAAATCGGATTTTTTATAATGTAATAATTCAATGAGCAGCTGGCTAGATGGCGTGTAGGACCTGCGCAGCACCAGCTCAGCACCCGCGTCAATCAGTTATGTTTGCTACTCTTAATAGCTATTTATTAAGAGTCTAAAGGTGGTTAAGTCCGATAATGCCATACCTATTGAATAAATTATTTCCCTAGCCTTCGAGCTTCCTAGTCCTTCCGATTAAAGCTTCTTGGTCACGAGCTTTTGAAATCCTAGTCTATCCAAAAGAAAACTAGTTACTAACTTCTACTTTCAATATAATGGTCTAGACTCTACAGAAGTGTATGTATGGTTTATGTACATTCGCCGACAGCTCCGAGCTCCGGCGCGGCGGGCGGCGGGCGCCGGGTGCCGGGCGCTGTTCACTCCACTGGGTCGGAAGGCACATATAATTGATTTGACTGTACGAAAGTATGATCTGTCATGTGTGAATTGTTATAGTGACGTGCCACACAAAATATACTCGCATATTCCTTTGATTCCTGCTGACAGTTACGGGAAATCATACAATTGAAAAGGGCTGTTGCTGCGCAAACAAAGAAAGGTGGTAATTTATTTATTTTCTGTTATAGTTAATCATAACTTGACATTTAATTTCTTTGGTCTTCATCTGTCACCCACTTTCTCGTTAATTGTAATTTAAAGTCTGTTAATATATTTTAATTAATTTTGTGACAAATCACAGTGTAAAGCTAAAAAATTTTTACATTTTGTAAACTTAAATCGCATCCGAATCTCTGTTTTAAAGAATTATTTTCGTTTCATTATTCTGTATTGATTTCTTATGTTTACTTGAATATTATTCATTGTATTAAACACTTACGGATTGTGTCGCGGTACACTTTTCTTTTTCCCGACCTTTCGGCTACTAAAATGTAGCCCAAAAGAAAAGCGACACAATCCGTGAGTGTTTAAAACAATCATTATTTCAAGTTATAAACTTTGGCCTAAGAAGTCAAGAATCTATATATTCAATTTTATTTTCATAGCTTTGGTAATTCAGAATCTAATAAGCGTCCTCTTAAATAAACTTTGTAATTTCACAGCAGTTACCGTTATTTGATAAAAAACATTGATGTTTTTTATCAAATAACGGTAAGCGAATACATCACCACCACGATGATGTATTAATTTATCTTAACATGATGATACATCCGATTGCTAGGACCCCCATGCTTCTTTTACCCCAATTTATATAAAGTTATGGATAATGAGGGTTATTTAATCTTACTTTCTAAACGTTTTAGTGTAAGTATTTAAGTAATAAGTCTCCGTGTTAATAGCGGATCCCAGCGTTCTCTGAAATAATTAAACGGAAATTAACATACAAACCAACTCGAATGTAAACCAGCTGACAGTTATACAATAACGGGGCAACTATTTACAAAAATCAAATTAAATTACATCACAACTCTGACTGCTAATAAATAGAGAGCCTTATACAAAATAAATAATCGTTCATTATAATATTTCACTTGGAATTGAGCACATTTCTCGCCGAACTCATTTAGTGTAAATGAGCGTTAGCGTCAGTTCACACCGCGACGATAATCGATGCTACACGGTGCTGCATTTTTAAGACAGTTATTCAAAATTGAACTTTATTCACTAGTCACTACACAAAAAGATTGCATTGCACATGTGCGGTGCAGCGCGGTGCAACCTGACATTCGAACTTATACATTGAAACGTGTATCTTCTTGTGCAATTAATGAAGTTCAATTTTGAATAGCTATCTCAAAAACGCAGCTTCATTGTTCGCGCAGCCCACCTGTCGTTTTGTTTCGGTGTGAATTGACCCTTACTCGCCGCGGTGCCGTGTAGCACCGAGCTCCCGCCGTAATTACCATAATTATGATAAAGTTTAATAATGATCGTCATTCGTCCCGTGTTATGCAGTGGAGTGAAGTCGTGGGTAACGTCGGAAATTCGGACTCGCCATTTGTCAAACAAAAAATATTGCCCAACTTCCTGGTCAGGAACGGCAGACAAGTTGTATAAGTAACGTAGCGCGGGTCCAAGATTTTCTTTATGAGACTACTTTTATTGAATACGAGTAAAGTTTTCTGTAACAGGGTAGGTAACAGGCCATAACTCTGGCGCCTGCTGCGATAATAGTCGTAATTATGATTTAAACGTTCCGTCGACTTATGTTTTGTGTTGGAAAAGTTCCGTTCAGCTATTGTGAAATGTGTTCTTTATTACAACTGTTTTCTACACCCACGTATTTTTTCAGCGTTTCAGCTATTCGCTTCTCCAAATTGAATTATCTTTGTGAATGTTAGAAATGGCCCGTAGATCTGTATTAACTAAAGTAAATAATTTTGTTACATTAAAAAGTAAACATGCACATTTTTATTTTCATTCCAAATCGAATCTTTCTCTTAAAAGTCAACAATCCATCAACAATATTAACGTAATTTACTAAAGAAAAATATCATATTAAGTTCAATTTAATCAAAATCAAACTACATTTGAAACATATGGAATATTATTTATTCTAATTTAGGTACAAATACTTTGCAATAAAATTCAATGCGCTTAGCGTAAAAACTTTAAACGGAACATCACAAATTAAACCATTTATTAGTTTTGAAATATTTGTTTATGCCAAATCAAATAATAATTTATTTTTAAGCAATAAGATTCGGTCTTAGCAAATAAACTAGATGAATCGGGCGGAAGTAAGGCGGCAATCATTCTTTTGAATATCTCCGGCTCAGGCTCCTTTGTCCTCATCTTTGATAGAACGCCTCTCCGATTGATGGCCGCCATTTGCGTGGATTCTTGCCGTTGCCATGGCGACGTGAATATTCCGATAACAATAATTACTCGCGTCCGGCCAATAATTAGATGACCAGTAAAGTGTCGGCCATGGTATGTTTGGAGCATTATCAATATTTAGATTTTGCCTGAAAAAAGGGTCAGTTCACACCGCGACGAGACGTGACGCGGCACTGCATTTCTAAGTAAATGAGTTCGAATGTCAAGTCAATCAATGGCACCGCTTTTGCAATGAAACGTGTATCTATTTTGTGTAGTTAATAAAGTCCAATTTTGAATACCTGTCTTAAAAATGCAGCTTCTCGTCGCGTATCATCGCGGTGTGAATTGACCCTAATATTATTATCCTTAAATAATTTTATATTATCCTTACCGAATCTAGCCTTATCACTAAATAAAGGTCGGGTTAATTGGTAGTCTTAGTATATTTTGTAACCTAGCCCATACAACTATTACGCGTACCTATTTAAATTGTAATACTCGTCGAGAATATCCCCTAAATTGTATTAAACGCCTACCTTTATTAATGTTTATATTAATTATCTTATTTCTACAGGTTTCGAACGAAAGTAAATATTATTTACTAGGCTATATTTTACGCAGTTCTCTCGCCTTAGGCCTCACGCGTCCACATATAAGTTTAGTCACCGACGCGACGCGACAAAATGTGGTCTAGCTGTGGTTCCGTGTGAGCCACATCGCAACCACAACGCAACCACCAGCGAAACCGAGTATTTACACTTGTAATTCATAACAACATCGTGATTTTATCGGTACCACAACGCAACGGCACATGACCACGTTTTGTCGCATCGGTGTGGTGTGGTTATGGTAAGTGTGTAAAGACCCTTAAACTATTTTAATTGAAGCTTCGTGGTTTTCGTCATCAGCATTCGTCTTTTTCAAATGTTCTATTTCGTTTAAAAAGCGAATTATTGTGTCTATTGATTTCTCTTTTAAATGGCTGTATAATGGGTTGATGTGGAACTTTCCTCATCAGAAATTCCTAGCTTAGAATGGCTTTGATAAGAAGACTCCATTATCGTGATTTGACTCGAAATAGAAATATTAAAATCTGCATTACATTTTTTAATGAAGTAGGTAATTGGAAACCCGTTTTGTATTTAATAGAATCAGGCGTTACTTGCCGGAAATCATACACACACAGCATACATATTCCTGAAGATGCTCCGGTGTCGGGGCGAAAGTCGAAACGCGGTTGAGTTTTGCAATCTGCATGGTGGTGTGGGACGATATTGCACGATCTTGCGGACATTGTTGCTTGTGTGGTGGTGGTGTTTGTACGATCTTGTATGTGAGTGCACGCATTAGCAGTGTGGGAGGATGGAGGTGTTTTACGCATGCTTATGCGTGCACTCTCACATTTGCAGGTATAAGATAGCTGATATAATATTAATTAAATTGTTTAATCCGTTTTGTCTTCTAGTTTTATTAAAATTGTTGTACACATACTTTAAGACATTTTATATTATCTATAAAGGTAGATATTATTAACTTAATCCAAATTACTTTCCCAGTAACTTCACGAACAATAGTTAATTATAAACTTCCAATATAAGACTGTAAAATAAACAAACCTTTTATTTGCTGTTACACAGGAGAATACACTTGAGAATTACACTTGAATCACGGTGTTCTTAAGCCAGTAGCAGCTTTGTCAGCGAATTCAATAACATGTACAAACAAACGCCATACTGGTCTTATTGATGTGGATTTTTCACACTTATATAGACGAGGATAGGATGGGGAAACCTGACTTAGCGTTGCCATGCACCGTACTATCTATCGTCCAATCGGTATGACTCTACGGATCGGATCTGTAGGAATTATACCATTTAGAAATTTGAAAAGTCCTGACAAAAAGCCTTTTTTTTTAACGGGCAATTGGCCCACCACACTTACCCACCACTGCAACTCCTGTGTAGCCAGGATCGACAGTGGTAAGCAACCGCAAAAACCCTTTGATATGATCTCAGGGGTGCCCGGGGGACATGCTAAATCTGTCTTGGAACCCGCAACGAAATTAATCAGAAGATTGTAGGAGGAGTAGGAACTATTCCAGTTTCCCTCCCCAAGCAAAGCGGGAGACAGCAAAAATTGTGATGACAAAAAGTCAGAATTAAAGGGGAAGCACCACGGGAATAACATGTTTTTTTTTTTATGACTACAAGACAGAATGTAATTAAATGTTTTAATTTATAATATGACAATTGATTACAATGCATTTATAATGACAAAAAAGTGTTGCATTGTTTCCAATAGTACTTATGACAAAAACGTTTGAAAGCTCGGAAGTTCTTCGCGCAGCCCACGAGATCTTCATAGTACACAACCCTAGAAACACAATGGACGCTGTTCAACATTTCGATTCTTTCGTCATACCAGAGATCACACTCCCAGAGTATGTGATGAGCAGTTTGTTCATAAGGGCTACCTTCGGTCGAACACTCGCATAGCGGAGACGAGACTAATGTAAATCCAAATAGTTTCGCTTTAAAGTTTCCGTGTCCTGTCAAAAATTGTGCGACGTAGTGGTCTATTTCTATCCATTGCTTCGAGAGTCGATCGCGTACCAAAGGGAAGAAATTATATAGGTGACGCCCTTTGATAGTGTTATCCCACCGTTCCTGCCACTCAGAAATTAGGTTCTGTATAGAAATATCTAATGGCTCGAATAATCTACTTATCTTATTACTCTCTTTCGCGCTTAAAAACTCAGGATTAGACATTTTTTTATTTTTATAATATGGTGCTGCACGACGCTGTATCTCTAAGTCTACTGGAAGGACTCCGGCTAAGACTGGGAGTGCTTCAGTACTTACGGTACGGTATGCCTTACATAAAAATATTAAGGCGAGACGTTGGCTTTTCAAAAGTTTACGACGGGCCGCTCTTATTGTAGCCCTATCTGCCCACGCCGGTGCGCCATAGCATATGCTGCACTTGTTGGCCTTGTTTTCAATTTCAGATCGCAAATTGGCTTGAATAATAAGAAAACCATCGTCAGCATAACCTATCAGAGAGCACAGAGGAGGGAACACATAATAAATCATCAAAACTTATATTCCACAAGTGCGGCGATAGTACTGATCCTTGAGGGCAGCCGCGCGTTAAGTTTTTGGAATGTGTGTAATGGCCGAGTTGGAGTTTTGTTACGCCGTTGCAAAAATACGAGTAAATTAAATAATAAATATTACGATAGCAGCCTCTGTTTCTTAACTTCAGTAGTAGCATTGGCCACCAGGCATTATCGAAGGCACCCGCGATATCCAGAGATATACCTACTACATATTTACACTCCGATAGATTTACTGTTTTTCTGACCTCGATTGCTGCATCCACTGTAGACTTCCCGGCGGTAAATCCAAATTGCTGATTATTAAATTTTGGGCCACCGGGTAGCAAGCGGGGAACAATAAGACGTTCTAATAATTTACCTAAGCATGATAATAGCGTTATAGGACGGTAGGATTTCGGATCGTCTGGTGGTTTATCACCGGCTTTTGGAATTAATTTTATTGTGCCGATTCGCCAGATTTTCGGAAAAGTGCCTTCTGCAATACATTTATTAAAAACCTGTAATATAGATGAGCCTACCGCTAGACACGCCTGCTTAATCATAATATTAGATATTTTATCCTCGCCTGCTGACTTTTTCGTAGGTAACAAATTAACTGTTGAAGTGAACTCATCAAGTGTAGGTAAGTCAGATACCGGCGTATTGATGGGGTCTAACATTCTGAACCTTATCTCGCGGTGAAAATCATTGTCCAAGTCCGGCTTGTCGTCTAGAATTAGTACGTCGAGGTACGCCTTCGCCGTGTCTCTTAAATTATGAGTATACGAATTATTAATCTTGATATTTGAAAAATACTGTGGAGCAGTGGTATTATTTGGTTTGAGTTCATGGTATAAAGAAGACCATGGTCCCTCCTTATCCAGTCTAACGGCTGCATTTCTCAACATATTATTTTTTGCTAAGGTGACGGCGGCTCTATAACGCGACCTTGAAGCCCTAAGGTCAGCTAGGTACGATACGTAATTATCGTCCAATAGACCGAGTCCCTGTCTACGTGCATAATTAATTTTCCGTCTGGCTCTCCTAAACTCCCGACGCAAGTTATATAAATTATCGTGCCACCAATTACACTTATTTTCTGTTTTAAGCGGCCTTCGGCCCAGGGCGGTGTCGGCACAGTAGACAAAGGTGTTGGTCATTATTTCCGCACTATCATTTGAGTTCAAGTCTGGACGAGTGAAATCTCTGGAATGAGCGAACATAAGAGACCGGAATAAATTCCAATTACCATTTTTAACATTATATTTATAATCTTTCGACTCAATCACGGGACAACTCAGGTCCCGAGATCAACATCGACAATTAAACGATGGTCGCTGCATGACGCTCAGGAATGACGCGCCAATTTATTATATTGTTATTATGGACGTACGCGCTGGAAAGCGTGACGTCGATGGAAGATTCACCAGAGGGGCTGCTAAATGTAGGTGGTGCATTGGGAGTGTTATGAATTTGCAGGTTGAACTCTGCTATGAAGTCTTCCACTGAGCTACGACGCGCGACCGTCGTATCAGTCAGTGTATCTAAGTTCCCCATGCCATAAGGGCGAAGAAGCATTTACGTCGGCACCAATAACAATTTTATTCCCCGCAAGAGATTGTAGGACATGACGTAGTTGGTGTAAGTGAGGACCTACAGGATCGGAGTATTGAAAATAACAACTAACTACGTACAATCTAAAGTGAAGACACGAAACCTCCGCTACCGCACAGTGAGACGTTGACAGATTTGTAAGGGCCGTAATTGAAAATTTAGACAGTAGTCTACTGTCTTAGAGGTGTGTAAATGCCGGCGCGCGCTAGGTTGTTAATTTGTACGACTTTCGACCTTAGCGACGCGGATTGATATTGCTCTTGTATGAGAACTAAGTCTAAATTATAATCCGACACCAATTTTTCTAATTCAATCGTCGCGTGCTTATTGTTATGTAGGTTCAACTGTCCTATAACTAACTTATCCATAGCGAGTTGTTAAAATTAATTGCTCCATTTTTGCCTTGTATGTTGGGCAGTCAGGGGAACCCGTGGGGTGGGCGTTAGGTTTCTTGTACCGGGTGCAGCTTCCGCAAACCGGTTTGAAATCTCTTAAGTCTTTTTTGGGACAGTTAATTGAGGTATGTTTATCGGCGCAGTGACAACAGCACGGGTCTGAATCGCGGCAGAATTTAGCAATGTGACCGTATTGTTGACAATTAGCGCAGCGTACAAGTTCGACGTCATCGAAGAACCGACACATTGCCCAGTCCATAAAAAGTTTTTGTTTAGTTTCAATGAGATGTTTCCGAATCTTTGGGTCTAACTCTAGGCCCATCCATTTTCGATTGTAGTTATTATTTATGCGCCGTCTAATAATTTTTGTCGAGTTCATAAATTGTTCTTGTGTCACATTAATTTCGCCCTTAATATTTTGGTTATAAAGCGATAAAAGGAAATTTTCGTCCGTAATATTTTGCGGGACATCTTTAATTAGAATACGCGGGTTACGCCCTCTCGGTGTTTTTAGACGCAGACCGGCTGATTTTAAACCTTCAACGGATTTTAATCTCCTGACTTGTGACTCGCTTGTTACGCGCAGGATCACGCCCGAATTAGATGTCTTTTTGACGCCGTGGATTTGAAAGCCGTCAGATGGGTTGATCGCTTTCATTAATGCCTGTTTGGTCTCGAGGATTTTAATTCCGCCGATTTGTCTTGCGTCGGATAAGCTATTACGCACAGGAGCGGTCTACGCGTTTCAATAGGTGGCACCGACTTCGCGAGTCTGAGTTTGAGCGCGTCAGAATAAGAAAATGGCGGCGCTGAGGCGGCCGGTTGCTCAACCTGAGTGGTAGTTTTGGCGGTCAGCAAATCCTTTTCCAAATTAGCGACTTTAGTTTCTAATGACGAATTTTTAAGTGCCAGAAGTGAGACGATGGCCGTTAATTTTTGTGTCATGTTCATTATTTCTGCTTTGTTTGCGAAGTTATTGCGACGAGATACTGTGTCGTTAGCGAACTCATTTATTTTAGATAAGTATGAAGAGGCCTCGCGAACTAGCTCGTAATAATTGCACGTATCGTCGGGGCCACGGCTTGTATCCAATAACGAAATTACGGGGGGCGGTTGATCGTCCCTTGTGGGCTGGTGGCGCTTTTCATCAGGTGACAGAGAAGAGGGTTATAATTGTGACAGTAAACGTTTAGTACCTGAAGAAGTTGGCGGTGAGCGGGGAATTTTGTCATTTTTCGAAAACGGATTAGTATCTTTATCCGGTGGCATATTATGACTCGACATTCTGGCTAGGTACTTACTAAAAATATTTAAATACTACACTTCAATATGCAATAGAAAAACAATGGCCAAAATAAAGATTGAATAGGTAAATAACTAACAGCTGTTCGAACAGAGCGGCCGGCGCTGCGCGAGAGCTACCGACAAAAAATTTTTGCCTACCTACTTGTTGACAACAATAAAAGTGAACAAGGAAATCAACTTACCGAATTAAATTCAACAAACTACGGACAAATGTGTTTCAGAAACTTACAGTAAACGTTGCTCACACCTTTACCTAGCTTATTACACACACTCAGCACGTATTTGTTGATTTTAAACCACCGAAAACAATTTATTTCCCGGAGCGCACGTCAGACGGTGTTAGCCGTACGAAGATCGCGGGGGGAAGCCTGACAAAAAGCCTGACAGTTCCAAAAATTACTTAAATTTTTCGTTACAAATAGCTAACATTAGGTACCCACTTAGTAATAGTGGAAAAACAGCATACGCCTACGCCTACTTTAGAATTAAGATGAGTGGAAAGTTAATAAAGATTAAATACTGTTTTTTTATCTTTATTTTATTTAAGAGGTGCCATACAAGGCATGCCAGCCCATAACTTGTACTAAATATATATCAATAAAGAATTTTATACAAAAATTTTGCTTCTTCACACCCAAGTGAAGCAAGAATGCTCATATAATAATAATAATAATATCTATGGATGCTTCACACCACGTCAATCTGGCCCCATGCTAAGTATCAGAAGAACTAGAAGATATTTAATACTTTTATACTATACATATTGTACAGGACTGTATAAATTCACAGGGGTTCAACCGCCGGCTCAGATTAGACTCGAAGATAGCAAGGTGACACCGATTTGGGCAGAGCCAGGGCGATAATAAAACACTTATTTTGAGGAGAACCTTTTTTCACTTTTTCGATTTGCTTACCTGGCTCATGGCAATGCCGTATAGAGAGCCCCGCCCGTACGCCTCTTTCGGGCCGATCTTCCATTTCATTTTTACCTCTCTATACGGCTATTTTCCATAATTTTCCCCATTTTCCATGAGCCAGGTGAAGCAAAACGCATTGTGTGAAATACTTTATTATCATAACCAGACATATAAACCCTTATACTAAACATCTTATTCTATAGAAAAGTTATTTACATTTTAAGGTTCAACTTATATGAAATGTTGTACATTTTTACCACTGTTTTCGTAATTTCTTAACCATTTATTATATAACCTTAAGCGCTATACTACACGTTATGTACTACGTTTATTTATGTAAATCAAAAGAAGCTACGTTAAAATTAGATTTAGTTAAAAATATATAATCAAAATAACCCGCACTTGATAAAACACCATTTTAACACTATTTTTCCACACTGATGCCATATAAATCTATACATATAGTCACTGAGTGTTCACTATTATAGTTTTACGTACCGTTTTAATTACACGTTTATTGTTCACATTAAAATTCACTCATGTTTTTCGTTACGAGGCCGCTGTCCTTAACATCCTCCCCCCGGCGCAGTAGCCAGGGTCTACGCAGCCTCCTCAGGTGACTGCGGGCTCGCCGATCCCGCCGTGGACTGCTCCGGTGACTGCGAGCTGCTCGAGCTCGCTATAGGCTGCTCCGGCGGCGACTGCGGGCCGTCCGCGCCCGCCGCAGACTGCTCCGGCGAATGCGAGCTGTGTGGACTCGCTGCGGGCCGCTCCGGCGACTGCGAGCTGTCCGTGCTCGCTGTAGGCTGCTCCGACGCTCGTTCCGCGCCCGGCGCCGTCCCCGGCGTCGTCCGCTCCGCTCCCGGCTCCGTCTGCTCCGCCAGCGGTCGCAACTGCGACTGCGGCGCCTCCTCCAGCACCGCCAGCTTCGACGTTGGCCTCCGGAACACGCCACTGCGCGTGCGAACGTCCGCACAGCGCACTTGTCCGTCCTGGCCTGGGTAGACCCGGTGCACGACCCCCCGCGGCCACGTATTACGCGGCAGCGTCGGGTCGACCACGACAACCAGGTCCCCTGGTACAAGGACTCGGTTGCTCAGCGGGGCCCCGTAGCGTGGTGTGAGCGTGGGAAGGTATTCCTTCACCCAGCGCCTCCAGAACTCGTCGGCAAGGGCTTGCGCGACCCTCCATGTTTTTTTGTCCGCCGGCACACACGGTCCGACGTACGGCAGTCCGGTGGACGACCCGAGGAGGAGATGATTCGGTGTAATCGCCTCCGGGTCGTTGGGGTCCACCGATACGTGCACAAGCGGTCGAGCGTTCACTGAGTACTCCGCCTCGGCCATCAGTGTCTGGAGTACCTCTTCCCTGGGCGACTTCTCGTTCAGCGTGGCTAGCAGGGCGGTTTTCACCGACCTCACCATTCTTTCCCAGGCACCTCCTTGACTCGGCGCCCCGGGCGGTGTAAACTTCCACTGCATCCGATGAGTGAGGCCCAGCTGAGCCATAGCCGGCGCCCACTCGGCGTACGCCTGCCGCAGCTCGACGTCCGCGCCTCTAAAATTCGTCCCATTGTCGCTGTACATGACTGCCGGCCATCCTCGCCGCGCAGCCATTCTTCTCATTGCCATCAGTGCAGAGTCCGTCGACAGCGAAGCCACCAGCTCCAGGTGGACCGCCCGCGTCGTCAGACATGTGAAGAGAGCTCCCCACCTCTTCTCGTGACGTCGGCCGATGGTGACCGTCATCGGGCCGAAACAGTCGAGACCACAGTACGAAAATGGTCTCTGGAACGCCCCCAGGCGCTCGGCTGGCAGGTCTTCAGTTGGCGGGGTCCTCGGGTGTGCCCGTTGTAGCCGACAGAACGCACATCGGCTCATGATAGTACGCACCGTCGGCCGCAGCTTCAATATCCAGAATTTCTGCCTGAGGTCGTTCACGACCCTCTCGCGGCTCCCGTGTCCCGCTCTGGCGTGCTCCCTTGCCACCAGTAACCTTGTGAAGCGATGTCTTCCATCCAGGATGATAGGGTTTTTCATTTCGGCCGGCACCTGCGCCGCTTTGATCCTTCCGTCTAGTACGAGCAGCCCGTCCTTGTACACCGGGTTGAGCCGGTACAAGGAGCTCCATCTAGGCACCGTCTTGCCACTTGCCATCTTCTCGATTTCTTGTGCGAAGCTGTCTCGTTGTGATTTTTGATACCACAACCTCTCGGCCCTCTCCAGGTGTCGTACGTCGAGGTGGGCCCGACGATCTCGGCACTTCTCGACGAACAGCAAGACCATCGCCGTGCATCTTACGAGGCGCTCGTAGTTTGAAAAGCGCGTCACATCTGGTAGACAGCTCAGCTCGCTCGCCTCCGTGGTGTGGAAGGCGACGTATTCTTCTTGATTTTCGATTCTAGCGGGACTCTCCGCGGGCCACTCGTTCATCGGCCTGCGCAGGAAGTCCGGCCCCCGGAACCAAGGGTCCTCGTCGCTCTTCGGAACGTAGCCCGTTCTGGTGGCTAAGTCGGCGACGTTGCTCTTCGTGCTCAGCCATCTCCACTGGTGAACGGACGTCAGCTCGGCAATCTCCCCTAGCCGATGTGCGACGTACGGTGTGTATTTGCGGCTGCCGTTCTGTATCCAACACAGAACCACTTGTGCGTCGATCCAGTAGAAAACCGTGTCCGTTTTCCACCTGTGTTCTGCTGCGACTGCGTTTCCCAGCCTCGATCCGACCAGGGCAGCCTGTAGCTCCATCCTTGGTATTGTCTGTGCCTTCAGCGGCGCCACCTTGGCCTTGGCGGCGGCCAACACGACTCGTACTTCCCCATTTTCTTGTTCCAATCTCCAATAGACGGCTGCGGCGTACGCGTCCTTACTCGCGTCGCAGAACACGTGCAGCTGTCGGCCTCTCGTCGGACTCCCCCCGTTGTAACTCCGGGGTAGCTCGAGCTGACTGATGTACTCCATGTCGGTCAGCCAACGGGCGAAGTCTTGGGCTGACTCAGCGGGTAGCGACTCGTCCCAGTCCAGCTTCTGACGCCACAAGCCTTGTATGATGACTTTGGCGGTGATCGTGTAGCAGCTCAGCAGTCCCAGCGGGTCGTAGATGCTCATCACCGTGCTGAGGGCCTCTCTCTTTGTCGGTGCGCGCTGTAGCTCGCGAACCTCCTTATGGACTCTGGAGAGCGACGTGTTGAATCTTAGTTTGTCGTCTCGGGAGTCCCATAGCATGCCCAAGGTCTTCTGCTCGTCTTTGGTGACACGCTGTGTAGTGTCCTCGGCCAGGCGGTCTTCAGGCAGTCCCTCTAGCACCCTCCGGTCGTTGCTCGTCCAGCCTCGTAAGTGGAAGCCACCTTTCCTATGTATTTGGTCCACTTGTTCCACGGTCTGCATGGCCTTCTGGTGGTCTGGATACCTGTCTACGTAGTCATCCATGTAGTGGGCTTCGGTGATAGCGCGATGAGCTTCGGGATGCGATTCGGCAAACTCTTCGCGTTCCGATTCCGGGCTGAGTGTGCCAGGAACGGTGAACACGATGCTCCGAAGATCATTACCACCATCTTGTATGTGGACGGCGGTTCGCCTTCGTCTTCTCTCCATAGGAACAGCTGGGCCGGTTGGTCTTCTTTTCTGACCTTGATACGAAGAAACATCTCCTCTATATCGGCCTTCACAGCGACGGCTTCCTCTCTGAACCGGAACAATATCTTCGGCAGTGAGGTCAGAAGGTCAGGCCCTTATAACAAGTGATCGTTGAGGCTCACGCCGTTTGTTCTCGCTGCTGCGTCGAAAACCAGTCGCAACTTGCCCGGCTTGTTTGGGTTTTTAACCGGGAAGTGCGGCAGGTACCATGTGATGTCACTTCCGGCCTCTGTCCCGTCGCATTTTTCCACATATCCCTTGGTTATGAGATTCTTCATCTGCCCATGATACTGCGCCTCGTCCATGGGGTTCTTCTTGAGCTTGTGTTCCAAGTTCTTGAGCCTCTTTAGCGCAGTATTGTAGCTAAGAGGTAGCTTGACGCCGTTCGTGCGCCACAGAAGTCCCACTTCGAATCGACCGTCTTCCGTTCGTTTGGCCGTTCTGCCATAGAGGTCGATGGCTCGCTGCTCCTCGTCGCTCAGCTTAGCCTTGGACGCTATTCCCAGTGCGTCTATTTCGAAGTGTTTCTTCACCATTTCCTCCAGTCGTTCGCCTCGGGTCTCGATCGTAGACACGTTCAGGATGTTCTCGTGTTCTTCCTGCTTTATGAGGCGTCTGGGGATGCTTCCATGGATTACCCAGCCAAGCTTCGTCTTCGAGGCTGCAGGCTGGTTTCTCTTGCCGATCCTCAGCTCCCTGGATACAATGAGCTGCCAGTTGTCCGTGCCGATGAGAAGTTGGGGTTTCTTGTCTTCATAGCATATCTCTTCGTTCTTGAGATCGTGCAGGTGAGCAAGTCGAAACAGTGATTCCGGGACGGACTGAGTAAGTAGGTTCAATCCGGCCACGGTTCTCACAGTGACGTCATATCTGGTACCGTCGTGACCCCGTACGCCAAGTTGTACGAGTCGGCTTTTTTCTTCCCTTCTCTCGGCATTGATCCCATGCATTCTCAGCACCTTCGGTGGGCCGTCTGCGCCGATAGCCTTCGCGACGTCTTCATCCAGTAGTGTCACTGTCGAGCCCTCGTCGAACAGCGCGAAGATATCCGCTTCGCCCCGTGGACCGACAACTTGAATTCTTATCATCTTAAGTTTCACCGCACGGTCGGAGGTGACCGATGCGGTAATCACGGCGTCCTCTGTCTGTGGGGCGCCGCCGGACCTGTCTTCGTGCAGCAGCGCATGATGAGGCAAGTTGCAGCCCTTGACGCCGCACGGCTTCGCCCTGCAGTTGTATCTTCTGTGCCTGCTTCGTATGCACCGGAAACACAGCCCTTCCTTTTTGACCGTGTCCCATCTCTTTTGCATGCTCAGTTTCTAGAAAGCAGCGCAGCGAAATAGAGCGTGATCTTCGGCACATATCGGGCACTTCGTTGACTCTTCGCGTGTTTTCTTTGGCTGGCTGCGACTCGGCGAATCCCTGCCCTCGTCTGCTATCGCGAAGACTGGCTTCCTCGTTCGGGCTTCGTTCTTGTTAGGAGGTGGACGCGGTGTTTCCTTCTTCAGTGCCGTGCTGAACCCGTAGCGCAGCGCCCTGTCCGCTTCTCTCATTAAGAATTCAGAGAGAAGGACGACATCGGGCTCGTTCCTGAAGCGCGACGTCTCTTCTGCGTAGTCGTACCACTTGCTCTTCTCGTATGGGCTGAGCTTCTCGAGGATGTCTCTCGTGAGCAACGGATTAAAGAGATACCCGTGCCTCAGCTTCCTCAGGATGGCTACCATGTTCTGAATCTTCACTGCAAATTGGTTGAGTTCTGCCGCCGAACCTCCGAGCCTCGGTATCTTCTTCAGATCTTCCATCATGCGATCGACCATAACCTTGGGTCGACCGAAGCATTGTTCCAAGGTCTTCATAATTTGTTCAGGCGGCGTCGCGACGCTCAGCAGTGGTGCCACGGCTTCTCTTGCTTCTCCCCGTAGGCAGCTTCTCAGACGAGCTAAGTTCTCGATCGGCTTGAGCTTGTAGAACACAGTGGTGTCTTCCATGGCTGCTTTGAATGGCAACCATTCAGTGGGAGCGCCCGAGAATATGGGAAACTCCGTAGTGTGGCGCGACTGGCGTTGGTTCAGCAGTTTATCCAATGTTTCGGCAAGTTGTTCCACTCCATTAGCCCTAGACGTGGGCGGTGTGGGTGAGCGTGGGCGGCGTTGCTGCGGCCACTCGAACCTCGTCTTCTGGGCTCCCTTCGGTGGCATGTCTTCTGGCTTCGGCGTCTCTCTTTCTTCCATTGATGTCGGCTCTTGTCTAGCCTCTTCGGGTTCGGGACCCTGTTCGCTTAGCCAGGCTCGGACACGTTGCTCCACCTGTTCTGATGGCTCGTCGTCGTCGGGGCTGCTACCATCTTCTGCAGCGGCGACGTCAGCGCCTCCGCGTCAGCGCGTCAGCAGTTTCTCCTCCGCCTCGTAATGCATACGCGCGACGACACTTGCTGTCGATCGACGCGATCTAATTGAAATAGCCTTCTTTCTGGCTAGGGTTTGTACTTCCGAGGATGCAGGCGCCTTGCTGGTACCTGGTCTCGGTTTCAAAATAGTTTGAAGCAGATTCGCTCTTCCCTCGGTCGGCGGCGGCTGGCTCGTAGCGGCAGCGGACGGCGATCGTGGCGGATCCGGAAATCGACGTGGTTGCTGCTGGTTCTCCTCGGCCCCACTCTGACTTCTGGTCATAACCATCTTCAAATGTTAATCTTCAAATGTTAATCTCAAATGTTAATCTTCAATGTTAATCTTCCATATTAATCTTCCTTTTCAAGAATCTTCGGGAGGTTTTTCCGATGAAAAATCTGCGAATCCTTGCTTCCGTTCGCAGCGGTGTATCCTTGTTTCCTCGAGTCCGATCTTCTGAGTCCAATCTAATCCCTGGCGTTGATTCCCGTTGATAAATCTTGATAAAGTTTCCAATGTTCTGACTTGCTAGAATTCTTCTATCTTGAATGTTCAAAAAATTTTCTATGTTCAGAACAGCTGACGAAAATTTTCTAAGTCCAGTCTTCAGTAAAAATTTCTATCTTGATTCTTCGGTAATTTTTCTATGTCCACAACAGCTGTTCAAATTTTTCTAAGTGCCGTCTTCGTTATTTTCAACTTGATATGGACTTCGAATTTTTCTTCGATCTTGAAATTCGGCTCGCCAAAGGACCACGCACTACTGTACAGGACTGTATAAATTCACAGGGGTTCAACCGCCGGCTCAGATTAGACTCGAAGATAGCAAGGTTACACCGATTTGGGCAGAGCCGGGGCGATAATAAAACACTTATTTTGAGGAGAACCTTTTTTCACTTTTTCGATTTGCTTACCTGGCTCATGGCAATGCCGTATAGAGAGCCCCGCCCGTACGCCTCTTTCGGGCCGATCTTCCATTTCATTTTTACCTCTCTATACGGTTATTTTCCATAATTTTCCCCATTTTCCATGAGCCAGGTGAAGCAAAACGCGTTGTGTGAAATACTTTATTATCATAACCAGACATATAAACCCTTATATACTAAACATCTTATTCTATAGAAAAGTTATTTACATTTTAAGGTTCAACTTATATGAAATGTTGTACATTTTTACCACTGTTTTCGTAATAATTTCTTAACCATTTATTATATAACCTTAAGCGCTATACTACACGTTATGTACTACGTTTATTTATGTAAATCAAAAGAAGCTACGTTAAAATTAGATTTAGTTAAAAATATATAATCAAAATAACCCGCACTTGATAAAACACCATTTTAACACTATTTTTCCACACTGATGCCATATAAATCTATACATATAGTCACTGAGTGTTCACTATTATAGTTTTACGTACCGTTTTAATTACACGTTTATTGTTCACATTAAAATTCACTCATGTTTTTCGTTACGAGGCCGCTGTCCTTAACACATATATTAAAGATTTTTATTATATTATACACATATTTAATACACATTCATGACCCAGGAACACATACAAAATTTTTGTTCGGTTTGAGCACCAAGGCGCTGAACCACTGAGCCACAGAGGTCGTCGTCATATATATTCTTTCATCGGCAAAGACTGGTTTGATATTACTTATGTAAGTTTTATTATCTACTCATATTCCGTTTAAACCAAAAACATCTGGACAAGTAAAAAAACCGCACAAAAAAGTCTATAAGTCCGGATATGTCCGGACTAATCCGGATGGATGGTAACCCTAGTTAGAACTGACCGTGTATGGGCGACGGGTGTGGATCGGCATGACAGTTGATACTGTTTATGTCAATATCGACGAACTGCAGATTCGATCAAGGATGCAGCGTCATGCCGATTGGAGGATAGGCAGTATGATGTATTGCTGCTGTTAGATGTACTTATCTAAAATGAAATCAGCGCTACTATTCATTAGAAAATCATGTTCTACATTCACCCTTACACCTTCGTATCTACATCCCTTGTAAGGGCGTGTGGACTAACAATTGGGTGCTTACCCCTACAAGGTCAGGTTAGGTCACCTTTTTCGTAAGGTAACAAAATGAAGGCTTTTTAAGTTTATAAATGCTTTGTTTTATATTCAAATCTAAAAAGTTTTATTTCCATATGGGTTAATAATTACGCTTACAGAATTGTCCCTACGTGATGCCTACTACCTACTTACTACTTACGAGTATCCAAAAATTATTATAAAGCTCCGCCCGCGTAAATAAAGTATCGACTGTCGAGTATCCCACGGGAATACTATACTTTTTCGTGATAAAAAGAAGCCTATGTTTTCCAGAGCCTAAACTACTACCATACCAAATTTCATCGAAATCCGTTAGTAGTTTTTGCGTGAAAAAGTAACAAACATCCATCCATCCTCACAAACTTTCACATTTATAATAGTAGTAGGATAGGATACAATTCAGTTATCACTTATACGAGTTTATCGCAACATTGGCTACAATATACAAGAGGACGAATTCGCTACGAATTGTTGAAACTTACCTTACTTGGCCTTTGATACACAAACAGCTTATTGTCAAGAATCCGCGTTGCTGCTTGTGCCACGAAAATATTGCTTACTTCTTATTCCTAACTTCTTAGAAGCGATTTTGCCAAGCAGAAAATTCTTAAAACTTCGCTCGCTTGCAGGTCTTTAAATTTAAAATGTAAGGAATGTTGCAGGTTGAAGCCCGTTACCTTATTTTATAAGATTGCTTTGCTAAGTTAACGGAATTGTTTATCAGATATATAAGTTCGTCTCTAACAAGGAGAGCAACAGACTGTTGATGCTAAAAGTAGTTGATATTTCATGGCTTGCTTGTACGAAGCATTTGATATAAATTATATTTGGTACTATCAGCGAATCTAATTCAGAAGCAGGTTGACCCGCTCCGATGCCCGTTTATCTGTACCATGTTGTGTGCATAAAGTATAAGTGCCTGAGTAACCGAGCTTTGCTCGGAGTTCTGATAAATTTTAAAAAATAAAAGAATCACAAGAATATTTATCCGACCTGGAATCGATCCGAATTTTCAAACAAAGTTACAATTATACATACACATGCTAAACTGCCAATCGGATTGCTATAATAGAGTCGAAATTATAGCTATTATATTGTTGCACGACGAAATAAAAAAATATATAGCTTAAAAATGGGCAGTTTCTCAGGGATAAGACTTAGCTAGAACGATTTTTCTTCCCCAAATGTTATGTAATGTTATGTAATGTTATGTTTGCAGCCGTTTCCGAGAAATAAAACGATTATATAATATATTATATATACAAGATTGTCTCGTTTAAAGTAGATAAATAAATAAAAATAAAAATATTTTTGTTCGTATTATGTTAAATAATATATCTGATATCAAACTGACATATCATTAACAATTGTATTGTGACTGCATGTCGACATTATAATACAAATAAATGATGAGAACACTCTTCCTGCTTATGAATTAGATTCCCCGATAGTACATGACTATATTATCTCAAAATATTCTATTTTTAATAACGATAAATTGTACATCGCAACTATCAATTGACGTGTTACAAAACGGAAAAGTTAGCTGCAGCTCGTTACAAATACGCCTCGTGGGAGTTCGAGATCACAGATGCCTGTATCTGCATAGAGTACAGTAATGCCCGGATCTGAGGTTTTTTTGTCGGTAGTTTATCTATTCAATAGCGTTTTTGATTGGTTATCGCGTTTGGGTCATAAGTGTCTATATTCACGAGCCGCACGTACTGCGGCGCCGCCGGATTTGGTATGGGTTTTGCGGGATCTAGCGCGTGTGTAGATAGTAGCAATACTCCATACTGCCTATCGTCCAATTGGAATGACGCTGCAGGCTTGATCCAATTTGAAAACTACAAACCATAGACGTATAATATATTATAGACGAGGCAAAACTGTCCACACTTAACACATTCATTGCGTTATCAGGTCTAATAGACCCGATTGTGAACTTACCGCCGGAGCGGCATAGAAAATACTGTTCCTAACGCTGGTGCGGGACCAATGTCTTCGGTTTGCTTAGGAGTAGAAAAGAGACAGTTACTGTTATTTAATTGTGTCGTTAAATAATGTGACTTTTTACAATAAAAAGGTATCGCGCCGATTGGTTCTGATACCGACAAGGAAGATTTTTTTTTCATCTAGTGCGGATAACAGTTCCTTTTGGCCATATACCCGATGATCTGATAGCCGCACTAGATGTAGTGTAGAGCTTAAGTGCAGTTGCAAATGACAGATACGACTACCAATGCGATTTTATCAATAATAATTGAATTGCCAAGTTTATAATTTTATAATATGCTCGTAATACTTATTTCTAATTCATTGCGGTTACATAATATTATTTTCGCCTTAATGAAGCGGTCTAGAACGATGCTTTCGGGGATGTTGAAGTAATTAAATATAATTATTCTAATAGAAAGAGTATGAAATCAGTTAAGTTTAAATAAAAATATATATTATTTTATCGTTATTATATTTGCACATCACTAAAATTTTATTGGTAATTCATCCGTTTTACGCGGACATAAGGTCGAAAAGATCTGTTATTTTTTTTACATGTTTCCAATTATCCAACTTGAAAACGGCTGCATAGACTAGTTTACAAACAGCTCTAGGATGCCTGATACAGTTCCAACAGAAAGTTAACGAAATAGGGTGACGCAATGAAGGTGTTAAAATGCCCCACTTTTGGAGTTGTTTGGGGCCATTTTGACATTTGAGATGTGATGAAACCAAGAGAGGGTAACTTTTATTCGTATGAAGATTTTTTCTGTCGAACATAGGTACCTACGTCATATTATGTAGATTTAAAATCTTTGTCAAAAACTTATAACTGATTCAATGAGCAGCGTCATGCCGATTGGACGATAGGCAGTATGGTGCATAAGTGGCCCTTAACCTGTTACTTCACAATTACTATGTACTTACAGACAATTTTGATATAAAAAGTTATGCAAGTTTGTTTCTGTCATTTTTACGTATAAAACTGTGAACATCGCACGGTGGCCGTATCTTAGCCGATCGTTAGATTGTCCTCCAGCTGCCAATTCGTCGAGATATGCGCAAAGGAGTTAAGAAGATGTCAAAGGACGCGTCGAGTGTTGGTGCCTTCTAGTGTCCATATATTATAGAAAATTCTGCTGGGTTGAGGGATCGGGCTAAAGAAAAGTTCACAAAACGAACCTTATGTTATGGATTTTAATGGCGATGACAAACAAAACATTATTTTGACTTCGTATCGTACAACTTTTCTACTTATCTTCGTTTAGCACACTTTAAATGACATGGAATTGTAAATTTTATCAGCGTCGTTCAGTAAGTAACTAGAATACCTAGGACTAAAAGCCATTACATTAAAAAAGACATTTCCAATGTCAAAAACTGGCCAAGCGAGAGTCGGACGAACGAACACGAACGTTCCCAACCATTACACCAGTATTTTACATGTTCTCCTAATATTCGTTATTTTTGTACAAAGTTTTCCAAGTAAGCGCATTTTACAAGTTAGACCTCTATAACTCCTGAACTAACAAAGTTATAAAGGCCGTTATAATTTTCCTTCAAATTTAATCACGTGGACTATTATCATGAATTTTTTCAGAATTTTCGAGTTAGCGGTTTAACTTTTAGAGGATAGAGAGGACAAAAAATGCGATTTAAAGGTTATCTCGCAAACGAATACGTAAATCAAAATTGAGTCTTAGTAACCTATTTGATGATACCTCACATTATGGAGTAGACGCGAGAAAAAAAATCGCCCCTACTTCACGTGCAGAGGAGGTAGCCAAAAAAGAAATCATTTTTCATGATTTTAATTTAGCACTTTGTCGGCTTGGTTATGAAAAGTTCCATCTTTCTAGCTTTAAACATTAAGAAAGTAAGCTCAGCTTTCAGCTTGAAACTATAAGGGTTCCGAGTCGTGAACTACGGAATTCCAAAAAAAGTATTCGTGTGGCGACTCATTATATTACATTAGTTGTGGTTGTTAGCGATACTGGCGAACACATCAGGTCACTAGTTAACGACTGAATAAATTACATTTTACTTCGCCTACTAGCTGTTAAACAACTTTGTATGTAATGAATATATTTTATTTCGCGGAAACCGCTTACGCTCAAGCATAATGTTAGCTTATGTTCTAATCCAGGCTAAGGCAAGAGACTTCGCTCGGGTCCATCAAAATCTATCTACCGGTTGAAAACGAAAATCGTAAGAAATTACAACATTTTAATTATTATATTTAAGTAATTCAAGTAAGTCTGTATTACACAAATTGAGTCATTTTTAAATATAACACAATCATAAAATAATAATGTATATTATAATTAAATTATGAACTCTAAATTATTTAGCATTTGAATTTTAAACTGTGAATTAGTCATTATTAACTAGATTAAGTTAGGAATAAATTACATTTCAATCGTAATATAATCGTAGTTATTTGTATGTATTTAGGAATAAATGAGGTTAAAATAAATAAATAATTTCAACATTCACTATGCCAGATTCACTAAAATTCTTTTATCACTTTACGCCTCATTGTACAATTATAAAGTCATGTTCGATTATATAATAGGTAATAATTGCTTTTTACAAAAACAACCTTTTGAAAACCTACCAAATGTGTAAAGTGGTCATAAAATATCTACAAAATACAATGTAATTTATGGCGCGCGGTGTATTAAGAAACTTTTAAACAAGACGTATATTTGGAATTTTTACATGTTATAAGCGACAATACATTCTCTACGAGTATTCGCACCTCCCGCCCGCTGGGCCGCCTGCCCGCCCGCCTGTACCAATTTACGTGTAGCGCCATTGGACGAGAAAAAGTTAGTGATGTACCAACTCGGAAGAAACAAAACTCGATTTAACCAGAGTTAAAATTCACGTAATTCGGGTTGAACTTGAGTTACATAACTCGAGTTAACTGGATGGAAGAGTGAATGATTTTTTTTTAAATTTTTATTACCAATTTATTCCCTTAGCACAGGAGACTTATTTCTTTATTTCTTGGAACGTCTAAATTATGTTTTTATCTGTTTCAATTCTTTCATTTTTTATATTATTTATTTATAATGTATTGGGATAGTTACACTAACTAAAGTAAAAAAGGGAATTATTGTTTGAAATTGAATTATTTATTTAAGTATTTTTGGCTTGAATTTTAATTACAATAACTCGAGTTGGAGAGAATTCAACTCGAGTTGTTTCTAGTTAATCCCAACTGGAGTTAGTCACTCGAGTCGACCATCACTAGAAAAACTAAAACGAACCGAGTGTTTGACTTTATGCAAGCTCACAGCAAAATATTCATTATTGTCCGTATAGCTTATAGTATTATGTAACACTAACTATTGATTTTTATTGAAATACTTCAAGTTTGCTACTTTTACATGGTTCTAGAGATAGAATAAGCAGTATACAGTATCAATATCTGTGAAGTATAAAAGCTATACTTTGTTAGATCCAATCTTATCTAAATAGAGATCTGGAATTTTTTGGCCACATAGCAAGAAAGGATGGTCAGAACAATACATGGTTACAGGTAAGGTCGACGGTAGCCGCCCGAGAGGTCGAAGTCTAATCCGATGGTCTTACCAGTGCCGGATTAAGCCAGCAGCGGGGCTCGTAGCAAATTCTGCCGCGGGGCCTCCGAGAGAAAAGCGAGCGAGAAAATTTTTTTCTATTGTAGTACCTGAACTAAACTTTACACCCTGAAAGACTGTGTATTTTTGAAAATACAATTAAATATTATGCTAAACGCGAGCGAGCGGAGCCAGCCAGCAAAATATTTTTCGTACTTTCCAGATTAAAATCTGTTCAATTTGAAACCTGAAAGACTCCACTTGGAAAAATACAATAAAAACCAATAGTCTCAAACAGAATGTCAGTTTAAAATAAAATAATAATTTGATTATGTTAAAAAGCGAGATTTTTTTTTTCTATATGGCTAATTAAAATCTATGTAAACTTTAAACCCTAAAACAGCACTTTAAAAAATACAATGAAATCAATAGCTTAAATTAAATTAGAACATCAGTATAACATAATACAATATGGTGATTATGTACAAAGCGAGCGAGCGGAGTGAGCGAATAATTTTTTTTTCTTTATGTTACTGATTCAAAGAACGCCGTAAAGAACTTAATGTAATTAATTTTTACTACTTTGTATTTTCGAAATTTTTAATATTTTTCTGCTTAAACGTCTCCTATACGTAATATACATAGCATACTTACTATATATTACTAAACGCATAAAGTAAGTAGCAGCATCTACTTACACAGTAGATCATATGACCAAAATGTCCGTAATTGATTTTACCAAACCATACTTGTACACAGGATTATGGAATTTTTTAATTTTCTATTATTCACGATCTATGACTTCGAGAAATATTTTTAAGTTGAAAATTAATTCTTATGTTTTCATTACAAGAAAAACCTCGTGGCATGTACTTTTGGATTTTAAATACTTTTTAATTTTTTTTCGGCTGTTAGGCGCGAGGCTTGCCTGAGGCTTGGACTGCCAGGCTTGCACCGCCTCTGCTAATATGGAACGTTAAAAAGCTAGTTAGATACTTTTTTGTATTCAGAACTATTTTCAGTTCTATTAGGTAATACAATAGAGCTGAAAATCGAACTCACAAGCCTCAAGTTTTTTAATTGCCGTCGAGTGTTCAATTTTCATCATTATTATATTAGGCATTAGCGCGGAGTTCTATTTTCAGCGCTGTGATTACTATGTACGAAAATTATTTTTTACACTCCCGCGGTCGATGCGGCCGGACAGACGTTGGAGCGCGGGGCCAGTAGCTCCTGCTGCCTCCGCTAATCCGGTACTGGGTTTTACCAAGTACGCACTGCGTTCGACACTGGCTTTCATGACGCTCCGTACTGAAAAGGTTCGCTATAGATGGCGTGAAAAAGTCGTAAGCAAAATTATTCCGCGGGGGAATCGCGACCCTCAGCAATGAGGAGTACGACGTGAGGAGGAGGAATCTCATCTGAATATAAATAGTAAAAAAATAAGTTTAAAAAACTATAACCCGACTACGCAAAAAAAGGGGTCTAAAAAGGCCGAAACAAGAAAATAATTCAAATAGAAATCCAAAAATGCATTGTTACAAAAATGGTCAAGGTAAAGCCGTGGTCGCACCTACTGTTCGGAACAGACGATGTCAAAACGCAGCCGTCTGTAACTATCTTGGGGTATGCATGTGTACATGACGATATACGCAGTTTCAGTTTATACCTAGACGTCACGCATCTCGGTGTGAACTGACGCTTAGATGACGCTATTAGTGTGTGCGACCACGGCTCTATCTTGACCATTTTTGTAACAATGCATTTTTGGATTTCTATTTGAATTATTTTCTTGTTTCGGCCTTCCTTTTTAGACCCCTTTTTTACGTAGTCGGGTTATATATAGTTTTTTAAACTTATTTTTTTATTTAATATTTTTCCGTTTTAACTTTAATCTAATACAAAACTATATTATTTACAATTTAAATCAAGTAATTACCGTATCACGAGGAAGCGATAATTAATATTATTTATTAAAGGACCTTAAAGGTAATAAAGTAACTGAAAAACTGAAATTAAAATGAACTAACCATAGCATACACAGTAAATGACGACTTGATTCGAACTCGAAGAACGATTTATAAAAATATATAACTATTTATAATTTATATTCAATAAACGCAATAGAGTTCATTCAACATCTTTAATTTCACCAATGCAATTATATCACTCATTCACTTTGAATCGTATTTTGATCTCATACAATAATAGACTTATAGTCTTATTATAGGTAATGTTAGAAAATTGACAAATATTGTACGAATTGTATTTTAAACGTATATTTTGACTTAAACAATATGGTATAATATAATATATATACTAATTATGTAAATATTTGTAGTGTGCTTGCCAAGACCTTTCTTTTAATACCAAACATGTGATAATTATCTCGATTTAATTTTTTTAGATGTTAGAATCTGAGGTTTAATTTTCGAAATACATAATTTTGAAATAAATTATATAGCCTATGTTACCCGCGGCATCATTACGAATCTATTGACACCTCATTTATTAAAATTAGACCAGTAGTTTAGACGCTACGACGGAACAAACAAACATACATACATACATACATACATACATACATACATACATAGACTGCCAAAATCATTACCCTTCCTTTTGGCTTCGCCGTAGTCGGGTAAAAATATTAATTTCGACCAAATTAATGTGCCATTGTTTGTATTTCTTTATTGCACAGTAAATAAGTCACATTTAAATTATTGGTAGTAAATATTATATAGTTTTTTCATAAAACACCAATAGCTGAGTGTCGATTTGCGTAATTTGAGGACGCCTTTTCTAAAATACTTTATAGCTTCTCTTATAAGTATAGATTACTATTTAAATGGTTTGGGTATATCCCCATTTCCCCGATGTTAGGTGAAATAACAAGCATTTTCCCCGCGCGCCGCACTGAGTTCGAGCCGTTCACTAGCGCGCTCTTAATGCGCGCTATTGTTTCTTTTTACACGTTTAGATGCTAAATCCCATCTGGTATTTCAGGCTGTCCCGCTCGCGCGTCACGTACTGAGTCGTACGGGAATGAGTCAGCGCGCGCACTAAAACGGGATCGTGTCGAAAATAGGAGAATTGGGCTTCTTACCTTGGGACTCTTACCTTTGCTGTATTACGTTTTTTGTTGTTTAAATCTGTAACTTCTATGCTTTTGAGAAAAGTTGAAATTTTAAAAGTGTAGTACCTACTTTCATTTTTGCAGGCCAGTAAAGATACGGTTAGCAGTTGGGGTCCGACTGAAACATCTAAACTTTAGATAGGTATGTTATTGATTGTACTGTAGGTTCTTGGTGGAAATTCATGTTTCACAGTAATAACACACGTCTAACCGGTCGTGTAATATATTAAAATTAATGTAAAATACTATTAAAGTGGAAATAGTGCAAGAAGTCCTGTGTGTTATTACTGTGATCTAAACTTTATACGATGCCCGATTTTCACGAATCCACTGCACAGATAAGACATTAACGCACGCCCCACTTCTGGCAGTTTGTGTGCACTCGAGATGCCGGATGCGGGTATTGGGTACTGCTCGTTAGAAACGATTCCTTAGTAAATTCTCTATTGAAGTCTTTAAAACAAACAACGACCAATTAAAGGCGAAATAAATAACTTGTAGAGGCTTATACGAGTAGCAGCTGTATCATTGTATTCTCCCGACCATTATATTGTACCAGCTTTTGACCACGGCTTCGCATGCACAGAGTTGAGTTCTAAACGAAAGTAGGGATACTTCCTTACTAGTATTATAAACGCGAAAGTTTGTATGTATGGATGTTTGTTACTATTTCACGCTTTTATTAATACAGTTAATATATTAAGTATCAGAATAGCGCATAGGCTATAATTTATAAAGATATAATATATAAATTGTGCAAAATATAACGATAAGTGTCAAGTTATAATGCGACTTGCGATCTACGTATATTGTATATGTGTATGGATGTATATTATATTCCTACAAAAAAGCCCGCGATGTAATGCTTTAAGAAGCCTACTATACCCATTCTAAGTTTTAAAAAATGATCACATATAATGTGGTATTATCAGAAGCTATTTAGACGTAGCAATACATCCATACATTCTTACAAACTTTCGTGTTTATAATATTAGTAAATATAGTAAGAATTTGTGTAATAGAACGCTTTTGCTATTCGAATCGTGTAAATCGCACCTTTAAATCTACCTAGAAAGGAGATCGGCAAGTCGCCATACATTTGCTGCCTGGTAATTAAAATACGTGGCTACAAAAAGTATTTATTGTAAGTTAAACTTTATGAACATAGGAACAAAAAAAGCAATAATATAATAAATCAAACTCGGGGATAAAAGGTTATTGATTAAATATAAACTAACACATTGTTTAATAAATTAAGTGGCGGTTTGCGGATAAGCGACATCTATTAGTGGTGATGCCAACTAAGTAATGAAATTAATAACTAATGTGCTTGGAAACGCAATAATATGATAACATATAAATGATAGATGTCGCTTTCACGTTACGATAACCAAAAACATAATAATTATTTTTCATAAATATAAATATAGTATATATATATATATATATATATATATATATATATATATATATATATGTATAGAGGGATCTATTTCACAACTTAAGTAACATTTCTGTTTAAACTAATATTTCATAAAACTAGCACTAAATTGCTGAATTATAGAAAAAGAAAATAACTCTATACTATAATAAAAATAAATTTATCTAATGGGCCACTAGATGGAGTTTTACGCCTCAAATTGACAATTTACAGCAGTAATTCCCAAAGTGGTCCAGGTGGACCCCCAGGGGTCCACGGAGACTCGACAGGGGTCTACGTTGGACGTGACAAAAATGGGGGTCTACAATCGTAAGCAGGGGTGCATGAAAATTAATTTGGTTTCGATAGTGAAGAACTAAAATGTTGGCTTTTTATTTTTAATAATATGATACCTAAATTCAACCTTCTCAATAAGACAATTTATAAATAAATTGAGAAAAAAATGGATAGTTCTGAACTGGCAGTCGAACCCAGACCATGTCGGTATAGCCCTCTAGCCCGAGTGCTCTACCAGTTGAGCTATCCGGCGCTATGCCACTTTCCTTTTTTAATTTCATTTATAACTTATTGAGCCACACCGTCCATCATACGGTAATACAACAACACAAACAATATGATACCTAAATTAAACCTTCTCAATAAGACAATTATCTCCTATCAATATAGGCAGATAATATTTTAAGAAGCTCAGTGACTGTTACTTGTAAAAACTTGCATATTCCATATTCAGTACAACGCGTCGAGACTTGCTGCCGCGCCGGCCACCGCCGCGCCGTCCCGTCCGCAATGCGTGTTCAAACGTGCAAATTAATACGACTTGTGGTGTATGTACTTGCAATCTTGTATGAACGTGTTTAATTCTTCACCAATATAAATACGAATGTCAAGGATAAACGTTACTCATTTGTTTCCGAAATTTCATAAAGAGAAGTGAATCGATATTAGTGATTATCAGTATCGGAAAAGTAAGTACCTACCTGCCTATTTGTATACCTACCTACCAGCCTATATAATATAATATCGCGTTCATAATGCTAAAAGGGCGCATTTTACAACATTTAATATTAAAACTGGAATTTTTTTATTTATTATTTACAGGTAGGTAATTGATACGAAACATTAACAGAATCTAAGAAGAAGTACTAAGTGTCGTCAGTACAGTGTTGAATATTTAAAATTTGGTTTTCTTCCATCACAGGCAGATAAACGATTGCCCACATGCCTTATATGCAACAAAGATTTGAGCAATGACTATATGAAAGCATCAAAGCTGGAAGACCACCTAAGAAGGTGTCATCCTGATAAAATAGGTAAAGATTTAAAATATTTTCAGACATTAAAGGAAAAATATGGAAAGAGACCCACCGTGCACAGTATGTTCGCTTCAACGCCTGAAAGCAACGATGATGGCTTGCAGGCATCTTACAATATCTCATTACTTATAGCAAAATCTGGACAACCGTACACCATTGGAGAATAGTTAATTTTACCTGCTGCTGAAGAGGTTTTAAAAACTGTTTTGCACAAATCTTCATTTGACATATTCAAAAGAATTCCTTTGAGTAACAACACTGTACAAAGACGTATTGATGAAATGAGCTCCGATGTTGAAAGCTTCTTGTGTGATTATCTGCAAACAACTCAGTTTTCTATTCAACTGGACGGGTCAACATTACCTGGCAATGAAGCATTATTATTGGCATATGTTCGATTTGTTATGGGCGAAGAAATTCATGAAGAGCTACTATTCGCGAACACTTTGAAGACGGACACTAAAGGTGAATCAATATTTAATGTACTGAGTGATTTTTTTAAAGCAAAATCGATTCTATTTACAAACGTTATTTCGGTGGCAACAGATGGCGCTCCTGCCATGGTCGGGCGATATCGTGGGTTTATAGGCCATTTTAAAAGAATTATACCAGAGGTAACTGCAATTCACTGTGTTATCCACCGACAACATCTAGTAGCGAAAAATTTGTGTGATAGATTGCACCAATCGGTTCAATTTGTGATTAATGCAGTTAATAAAATTAAAAGCAATGCATTGAATACGCGCTTATTTGTACAATTGTGCGATGAAAACGATGAAAACTTCCAACGATTGCTGTTACATACCGAAGTACGCTGGTTGTCGAAAGGTGCATGTTTATCAAGATTTTAGTCACTTTTTGACTCAGTTTTAGAATTTCTGGAAAGTAAAGATCCTGATTTAAAAAAAACCTAATCAACTTTAAAGCAGACATCGCGTATTTGACAGATTTATTAAAAAAATTTAATGAGCTCAACTTATATTTTCAAGGGGACAGCCTTAATTTAATAAAAACAAAGAGTGTAATTTCAGCTTTTATTGGTAAATTGAAATTTATGAAGGAAAATATTGGTCGGCGCGAAATTTTTTACAGTTTTCAAACTTATCGCAGGTAGAATGCCTTGATGAGGATATTCAAACATACGTTCAACATTTGATTGCCCTGCGTGATGATTTTAAAATGAGATTTGAAAACATTCTGTCGATGGAAATACCACCATGGATCATAAATCCATTTGACGAAACGGAAGTGGAGAATGTTATATTACAAGAGGAGCTACTTGAGCTTAGCACTAATAAGAAACTGAAAGTGACATTTAAAAGAGGGTATCAAAAATTTTGGCTGCAGGCAGAAATACCTGAAAAATATCCTGGACTGTGGGGAATCGCGCAAAAGCTTCTGATAGCGTTTCCCTCGTCACATCTCGTCGAAAAAAGTTTTAGTGCCGTTACAAAGTTATTAACAAAAAAATAGGTATAGATTGAATATCACAGAACGTTTTTGCGGTTATTCCTTATAAAACTCAAGCCAAATATTGATAATTTGCTGTCAATCCATCAAGTACATCCATCCATCTCTCATCTCATCCATCTCATTAAAATTATATATTTTTTTGTAATTACCATTGTAGAAGTTACATTACGTTATAAATAAGTGATTAATTTTGATTATATTACGACTGTTAAAACAATAATAATTATTAGTGTAATCATTTAAATATTTGAATATTTATTATATATACCTACAACACAAGGAAATATATTATATTTCTTTTTACCACTCCGAATGGGACGTTTTCTAAATAATTTTTTTAAGAATTGATTGGTCCTTGTGCTGAGTCACTGTAGATTTCAAAAAAGTAAAGTTGGATGGAGTCACTTTTTCGATTGGCCAACTTTGCTTTTTTGACATTTACTCACAACACAATGAATTAAAATTTTATTGAAAATTTGTTTAGTCTAACTACCTACCTTATTATCAAATAATTAACCTTATCAATCAATCAATTCTAACCTTTTTTTTCGAAAACTGTTAATTCGTCGTTGAAACTCAGCCACAACGCAAGTTTCCATGGATAGATAGATCTAACCTTCACTTTTTTTTCGAGATTTAAAAATTAGTAGTAATGTAGAATGTAGATGCAGGGGGATTTTGAAAGTGGTCTATGAAACAAAAGAGTCTGGGAAGCACTGATTTGCAGCATGATAACCATAGACTATACAAAATGATGACAACGATTACCACAGATAAGTACACATTTTGCACATGAATTCGCTGATATTCGGAGAATCATACCTTTTTATTTCCTAGTCCTAAAAATATAATATATATTTTTATTTAATAACTTTTTAAGTACTACAAAACCACATATGCTCGGAACATGCCCGCTCTTGATGGAAAATCAGGCAAAATTCATCAGTGTCCCTTTACAAGGTTACCTAATACCTATATTTCAAGAATATGTGAGGCATTGACTTTCATAAATAGTTTTGTATGTATTAAAACGTCAGTTAACGCTGAGTGGCATAATGTAAATAAACCTACACGTAAAGAAAGTTTCATCAGCTTAATCTAAAAAAACAATTTTTTTTAATAACAATAGAATAATAATAACAAAAAAGCAATATTTAAACGAATAAAAACGAAAATATTTACTTAGAAATAGACTTCACCTGGTGGATCTGATGGTACTATATGAAAACAGGGACGGGCATTTCTTGCGAAACGAATAAATATAGACGAGCAATTAATTAGGAAAATTATTAATTAGCAATTCACTTTATAGCGAAATACGCTTGAATTTTAATAAGTGTACAGCCAGCCAGCCCGCGCGGAGGAATGCTTTTGATAATATTAATTTACACTCGAATTCCATTTATGTCTGTATACCTGCTACCTAGCTGCTGCTGAAGTAAGTTTTTATTAGAACTAGATGTTGCCCGCGAATTCGTGCGCGCAAAAGGAAATCTCACAGTAACCGTACATTTTGCTGCGATTAAAGTATGCTATGTCCTGCTCCGTGGTCTACTCTACATACGTGCCAAATTGGATCAAAATCGGTCCAGTAGTTTCGGAGCCTATTCAATGAAAATAAACTTTACTTTTCATAATATTAGTATAGACTAGGCGAACCTGTGATGTCGCTTCAGATTAAAGATATCGTATATTTTTACTCTGTGATACCGCTGAGCAATAATTTATTCAGATTATTTTAAATAAGATTCAGAGTAATATTATTATAGGCGCATTTGGCGAATATAACTTGAACATTCGTAGACACTACGAACGTCAGACACCTACTATAAAAAATATACGTAGGTACTTAGCTTAATAAAGGTTTTATATAAATATATTATTGTACATTAAAATAGTAACTGTGGGAATAGTGGAAGCCCCAAAAGGAGATCTCCGACCGAGCGACGTGGTCAGGCCGAAGCCCACTCGTATGCGTTTCGAATGTTGTGTAATATATAGCGCCGATCTTAGAAAACTTCGATAGCGCGATTCAGGATTGTGGCGCTAATTGGTCCGACACATAAATGATACAATCGTTTTATAACGATATAGCGTTTTCGAGATCTAAAATTATCCCGGGACAGGGCAAGCCGAAGGAATACGGACAAACGGAAATAACCGTATGTCACTATTCAAAACAAAAACATACCAAATTGAAAAAAGAAGTAGAATTCTTGTATTATGGAAATGTCATGCTTCGTGAATCATCGGTTTTGTTCGGCCATTGCCGTACTCATTCGGCATGCCCTGCCCCGGGGCAGTTTCTGATCTGCGAAAACGCCATTAGTCTTTTGACATTGAGCGCCGTGTACTCCGTAGTAAGGAGTATGACCTTTGTGGTCAATAATTATGTTTTCGAATTAACTCTTCAAAGAGAAACTGTGAAATAGCATTTAAATTTAAGTCGCATTAAAAGTTTGTCGCCCGCTGTACAGTGGCGGCGCTGGAAAAAATTCTTAAAAAAAAACTGGGATGGGGAAACTGGAGATGGGGAGTTTTAAAAAGTTCCGCTTAGTAAGAAGCCCAGAATTTCATAAGCGAATATTTTGTATTGAGCATTATCAATAATGTATTCATTGCTTATTGTATATTCAACAGTTCTCTTTGTAATCACCAACGGCCCGTTTCAATAACCTATCTACCAATAACTATTTGTTAGAAACATCAAACTTGTATCGCAAAAAAACCGCCAAATGATTGAATGGCGAGGTTTTTAACAAATAGTTATACCCTACTCAGAAAGTCAACTTTTTTACAAAGACGCTGTTCCATGAATTCCTACTAATTAAGTATAACATCATGTCTTAGACATTCCAATTTCAATAGGAATCTCTCCTCTCTTTTGGTCCTCTAATTTGGTAGCCGTCTGTTGTGCATTATGTGGTCTAGCGTTGTCCTGAAGCAGCAGTGGCCTAGAGCGAATGACCAACCTCGGTTGTTTAGCAGCTAGCTTTTCCATCATGATTTGCAGTTGCTGGCAATAAACATCTGCCGTAATCGTCTGGCCAGATTTAAGAAAGTGAACGACTCCGGCACTCCGGCGTCCACCAAGCGCTCACAAGTAACTTTTTTTGAGTCAATTTTCGCGTGGGGCAGGCTTTGGCGGGTTCCCCAGGCTTCAGCCATTGCGATGAGCGTTTCCGATTATCGTACAGGATCCACTTTTCATCACAGGCAATGATTCGATTTAAAATCCCTTCATTATTGTGCCGGTTGAGTAATGTAACGCAACAGTCGAGGCGCGTTGTCGGATTGATTTTTTTTCAATAACACAGACTTTCAAATAGGATTCTCTCAAATTGCTTTATTAAGCAAACATTTGTTTATTTTCACATTGACCTATGTGGCCTTTGACCAGAAAAGTGTGACGATCACTGCATTATATTGTGTATATATTATATTGTATATACCTAACATGAATATATTAAATAATAAATTATACATAATCTTGTAATGATTAAAAGGTAATTAAGAGCAGTTTAGGTTAAACTCGAATTGTGTATTTTTAACTGCAGGAGCAGTATCTACAACCTACCTAATACTATACTTAAAAAGGTTTTCTATGTTAAAACTCTACAGATTGCAAAACACCTTTCAAAGTATAGTCTAAATTGATTCTCTTTTGTTTCTAAAACAACATGTTAGGTATATTACATCTGGCGAAACAGAAGCTAACTTCTGTTTTGTTTTTACGATTGGTATAATAAGCTGGGCTGTCAGTAAATCTCAGCTAAGCAATAAATACTCGCTAAACGTGTTACTACTTACTCCGAGCTTAAGGGATACGACCTTTCGTCCGAGCTGGATGTAACAAATAATGAACCCAGCAAGTGCGAATGCCTCCAGCGGGGAGTGTTGGCAATTTGATACAGCCGGCTCGCTTGTTGCCGTCGTTTTTCTCAACGTTTTGTTCAATAAATGTTGGCCCCGAGCGTATTTCTATACGACTATACACGAACGGTCTTTTCTAAAATGACTATTTTTCTAATATATATTTTTTATAAAGTTTATAAGACGCAGTCAATAAGCAATGTATGCTTTTATTTTTAGTCTAGTGTTATAATTGATTTGTTCATCATCAAGTCGTTGTGAGAAAATATATGAAACAGTTCAATTTATTATTTGGATAACAAGAGGTTTATAAACAAGTTCCCTTGTACCCGGTCACACATTACAAGAACCATGTAGTACAATGTACATATAAAAAAAATTAACCAGCAATAAACGGTTATCTATTTTGTTTATTAATTATAAGCCTGTTTTGGAATAATATTTGTCACACAATATTTTTTTAAACATATTTTAAGGTAAAAGTTTGTAATGTAGGTATGTAATGGCAATGTTTATCCAACGTGTGCCTTCGTAAATTGCAGATTTATTATAGACGGTGTTTAACAGCTGTGATATTATGTTCCTTTACATGGGTTATAATAGATCTTTATTGGTTTGCTCTATATAGGAGAGACCACATTCACAGTCGAGCTTGTAGAATCCTGCATCTTGGAGGGGAATATTAGGGGAACATTTTAATGGTGGGAAAAGTTATTCGATTTTATCGTTTTTCTGCGTAATTTTGCCGTAAAACGGCAATATTTTTTATCGAGACACGTGCTCCGGCTATTTCGGGTTTTCCAGAGATGCTATTGTTAGCAAAATATACTTATTGCCATCATAATCAACATTTACCTAGTCGATGACTTAACGCAGAGTAGTAAGCCGCGTAAGCAAATATCTATTAAAATACAGAACAATGATGCTTTGATTGAAATAATAAAACCCTATTCAAAGCTTGTCAGAACATGTCTAAGAAGGGTTCTGTAACTATCAACGCGCAATAGGTTTTCTTTGAATGACTTCGAAAGTTGTTGTCTGATTTCGCTCAAAATAATTTTCCTAAGGAGTTTTTAGATCTATCAGCATGGAAACGAACAAGTTTCTATCCCTTATAGTTTAGTAATAACAGGGTGGAGACCAACTTATAAACCAATTTGGAGGCGGATTATTAAAAAATGGTTGACTTTGTAAAAAGTCATGTATGAAACCTTAACTTTATTTAAAAATACCTATTCGATAACACCACACGATGGAGTAGAATGAAAAAATATTTTTCATCCCCACATCACATGTACGGAGAGCCACCCCTAAAATGTGAAATTGTTATTATTTTATGATGCCAAAATTGAAATCTATCCGTAGTCTTTAGCTAAACCAAATTTCATATCTATATTCATAATTACAGAAGCTAGAAGCGCGGACAGACAGACAGACAGACATACAGACGCACGGACGGACGGACAGAGTGAAACAATAAGGGTTTCCTAATATAGGGGAAACTATAAGGTAATTGAGTATTACGAAACCCAAAAAACCCAACATTTATGTCATTTTTCATTTATTTTTGTTTCTATCATCATAAGGTGAATTTTTATCCATACAATTGCCGGCAAACACAGGTTACATACTCGTATTTCTTCCGATTTATATCGACGCGTCGCGTCGTGTGCGTCGAACGGGATTGTTTCGTCACAAGGTGTTATATGTCAGTAATATATTACATTCTTTGGTGTTATATGCACGCCTCGCCTGTGGTGGGTTACATTTTAGAATTTTAGTGGTAGGTAGGTAGGTAGGTAGGTAGGTAAGTACTGAGATTTTAGAAAACGAATCGTCCTGAAGCGCATTTTGCGAGGCGAGGAAAATGTTTGTCATAGCACCAAGTACTCCGTTACTGGTTTATTTTTCACTTCGAACTAGAATTTGAAATTAAAAATGCAAGCGAATTACACATTTAGTTTGGTTATTTGCGCTGAAGTCAGTATCAGCTATTTCTATTTCAGCCACAGTTCGGAGAGTTCGGGTATTGAGTTGCAGTTAGCGAGCGCTCATTACTGGAGCAACCTCAAAGCTATGATCAGTTCTGCATCTATCACAGTGTTATATCTCCGTAATATTCTATTATGTGTATCGTGTATAAACAATACACGTATATTTGAAGTGTCCATATCCGTCTGATAGCAATAGGAAAATATAACTGGACTAAACGGTTTTACACAAATACAAAAAAAACAGTTACGTACAGTGTTAGTTGCAAGTTGCCAATAAAAATATGCAAGGCGCATATTATCTTCCGTAAGTGTTCAGATTCAAAAGTTCCCGGTGTAATGTAACAAGTGCCCCCCTCCCCCCTGCTCAGTAGTTTCCAGATATCTCGCGACGCAGACCACTTTTTCTTTACTACGATGTGCTCACACGATACACTCACACTCATAACCTTCTTAAAGAACAATAAAATGCAAAATGTACGAAATTTGTAGGACGCGAATATTACAGTGTATGCGTTTATGCTTAAGCCGGAGGTCGAGGGTTCGAATCCCGCCGAAGGGACAAAAAGTTTTTCTGCGTTCCTGGGTCTTGGATGTGTGTTAAATATATGTATAGTATAATAAAAGTCTTAAATACATGTAACATGTATAGTATAACAGTATAAAATATAATATTTCCGATGTCTTGTACCTGTGATACAAGTTCTTCGGATACTTCATTTTGGATGATACAAGTTCTTGGTACAGGACCAGAATGACGAGGTGTTGAAGCGTCCATAAATATTATTATTATACCAGCATAACCAGGCGAAGCCGCAGGCAAAATATGCTAATAAGGTAAAAGGTAATAATATATGTAGCAAGGTAATTTGTAGTAAGGGGATGTGATTATAAAAAAAAAATAAGCCCCGCGTCGACACTCTTAAAATTTTAAACCACAGAACAGTATATTGTATAGGTAAGTTCCTTTTCTATTCTTCCCTTCTTTTTAAATTAATTTGAATAGTCTCGATAGAAATGCAAAATTTACTTTTCAAGTGACAACTTTTACAGTAAGTCGAGGACACAAAGACAGGGGAATGATAGAATTTGCCAGTCCGCTGCCACTCTGTTAATGGAGGAGGGACTTATTCAAGTTTTTATTACTTCCTTAGACTTTGTATGACAGTAAGCGCAGTAATGGTTTTCTAAGTTACCGCACTATAACTACGCTCACTGTCATAATACTCGTACACTGCAAAAGCGCGGTGTAGCGCGGTGCAACTTGTCATTCGAAGTTTTACAATGAAACGTGTATCTTCTTGTGTACCGAATAAAGTTCGATTTTGAATAGATCTCTTAAAAATTCAGTGCCGCGTCGATTCGTTCAGTATCGTTTCGTTTCGGTGTGAATTGACCCTAAGGGCAATTGAATTGTGTAACCCGCTGTGAGTTTTACATTCTGTAACAGCGGATGTAACAAAGTTACCTAACTCAGTTTGCTACTTAGAACTGAGTAACAATAACCTTTAATATATTAAGAGCATGTCAGGACAATGTGTCAAAGGAGGGTTCCGTAACTATCAACGCGCAATAGGTTTTCTTTGAATTACTTCAAAAGTTATTGTAAGATTACGCTCAAAATAATTTTACTAAAGAGTTTACAGCATGATCTATTAGCATGGAAACTTACAAGTTTC